>CAMZMU010000106.1:26502313-27057236 GCA_947311845.1 Poa pratensis | reverse complement strand
CTCAAATGCCATGACTGCCAACACTTTTCACTCTTCTTGTTTCTTTGAAAATCAACAAAATTTTCGCAACAGCAACAAATAAATAAATAAAGGGAAACATCAGATGGAACCTACTTAATGATAATAAAAATTAATGGAAGGTCTTACAGCATTAGGGTTGGCTCCATTGGTGGTGTGGTTGCCTCCAATGGCGTGATGAAGAGCCGGGGCAAGTGGCGGCGGCAGGGAAGAAGAAGAAAGGCCATGGGATATCATCTTGCAAGAGGTGATGATCTACGCTGAGTCGAGGAGGAAGATGAGGAGGCCATATGGTGCTACACTAACACTAGCTATACTACTAAAAGCTATTAGGATGGAGATCTTATATGTGCTACTTCCAAGATGGGAAGAGAACTTAGAAAATGCCAGTTCAAGCTGAACCACTCTCTCAAGAACACGCACACACCCTCCAATGGAAACTGTAATACTACTATCTGTTGAGTTTGAAAAATGGAGATGCCCATTATGAGCTTTCCCTTCTCATAAGGGTCTCACCCTTTTTATCATGGGCAGTAACTTTTTCTCTCTCCTGCCTCCTTTGCCAAGAAAAGTGACCTCTCTCTCATCTGCCAAGTGCAAATTACAGGTGAATCATTATAACATTTTTTTCCTGCTAGGAACACATATAGGATCTCTCTCCTCTAGATCCCGGTTGCATAAGCTCCAACACAAAGAGACAGTCTTTCTCGATCTCCCTGGCCGGTGTATTATTACACCCGTATGTAAGCACACAGATGCAGGTATAAGCTTAACCGTGTCAGCAGCCAGTACACACATGCGGACAACATTGTCTCCAGAAAAGAAAAACAGGTCAAGCAAACTTCCAAAGCAATGCCAATATATCTGGCTTGGAGTATCTGTCACTTGTATTTATCCATGCATATAGATAGATGACAGGTTGATGTACATGTCAAATCATGTTGGAAGTAGAAAAGGTCCCCGGTTGAAAACCAACCATATATCTATGTGGGATGGAGAAAATAATTAAGGGGTTAATTTGAAGGAGTAAAATATTCCAGAATTTAACCTAATTAACTAGTTAGCTAGGCCAACCTGTCCTACAAAACTTAATTAGTAGTAGAAGTTACCCTGGCCATAACAGTATGTCTCAAACAACAACACAGAATAAACTAACCAGAAGTAAAAATAGTTAATCTCTTTAGAACTGTATAAAACTAACCATGAGTTGGAGTGCCAACTTTTTCCTGAATACTATACGTTTGTGATGTTAACTAGCTTTATTAACTTCTTTTTTCAGTAAATTAAGGGACCAGGAGGAGAATAGAGATCCCTTTCCTCAGGAAGAAAAGATACTTTTTTGCTTGGCTTCGGTAATTGTGGCGCATGATTCCTGGCAGAGCAAAGGGCTGCAAAAAAGTTGGTGTCCCCTGGGGCTTTTGTCCAGTAGAGTAGCTGGTTCCCAGGAACAAAATTGGAGAATGCCCAACTTGATGCAGAACTGCCTGTCCTCCAGCCACCCCAGAGAAATGATGAAGGAAAATAAGAGAAGACTGACTCATCAGATGTGGAGAGACCCACAGCCACTCATGTCATGTCAGGTAGAAACTAAAGGGCCGGATGGAGGTGCACAGTATGGGCAAATGCTGTTGCCTTTCCCTTACAATCGTGCATCTTTTTCGCCATGTTTACTAGCTACTTTCCACGTGATGCATGTGTATGTATGTGTAATGGTAACAAAATTACGGTTCTCTTATATTAGCTCTCCTGTCTTTGTATGAAAGATGTCATTGTGAATATTAATAGTGTGCTATGAGAAAAAATATTTTCTACTCTCCAACGGTCTGTGTATGTAAAATTGTTTAGTAAAAACACCAATGCCATCGTTAGGGCAACTCTAATAGCGCCTCCCAAAAATGCCGGGATTGTGTCCGGTTTTTTGTCCTTTGGGGGCGCCGGACATGTGTCCGTGGACTGTCCGCCCGGTGCACTCAACGGTGCCCTTGTTATATTCATGGTCATTAATCTCATAGCTGCATTTTGAAGTATTGCTTTCCGCAAGCCTCGAGAACACAAGATATTGTTAAAACACGTTGATATCATTGTGAGATCCTACCATGTCGAGAAAAGAGTGCCAAATTCACAAACTTTGTGATGCCACAATTTCAAGGATTATTGTGCTTTCTCCAACATGCCCTTTATATTTCTCCCACACGCAAATAGATAATTTTTCTATTCCCTATGCCTGCAATCGATGCATCCTACTGTCCCAGAAAACCTTCTTCCATTTCAAATAGTCATAAGTTGGGTTGTGTTCATAACATTTGGCTGTCTTAAGAATTCAGGGCTGAACACGACCACCACTGCTTTGCCAAACCTGTACATGGCTTCAAGAACGTGGACTCGCTAATGCAAAGATCGATACTCATCAACGATAAGCAAAAACTCTATATGTGCAAGCATTTGAATAGCACGCTAGCAGCGGTGCATTTCTGAGGGGAAGAAAAGGCAAGTTTACCAGTGGCATCTTTGTTTAATTTGAAGTAGTCATCATGGTTCCCCACTCCCTCCAGAAGATGCACGAACGCATATCTAGACATTCAGAAGCGTCGCCGAAACTTATCTGTTGCATAAGTTGTCCCGATCAATTTGAAGTAGTCATTGTAGACAGGAAATGACTTGAGACTTATCCGTTGCATAAGTTGCATGAACGCATATCGAGAGAGTTTGCGACGATTTTTACATTGTGCATTTTCATACTTTGAGTTTAGTAAAAGATAACTTTTTGATGCCAGTTGTGCACATGTCAAGCTATGGGTAACCCAGCTAGATGCTAGTACCGGTTGGCCCATTTGCGTCAGCCCTCGTAGATGCATGTACTCCCTCCGTTTTTTAATATAACATGTTTTAGGTGTTGTACATGTTGTCTAGATACATGTTAATGAGTGAACATGCACACTTCAACATGTCTACATTATGTACACATGAATGGACAATGTTAAAACATCTTAATTAAAAAACGAGAGAGAGATGACAATTAGGAGCACATGTCAATCAGTTCAACGATGGATCCAGCTTTGCATGCATCGAGCATACATGCACGCCAAATATCTGGGTACGTGGTCTCCGACACACATGATCAGATGAGTGGACCGATCGATCGGGTCTCGTGCTAAGTAAACATCACATCGGTGTAAAAGGAGAGAAACCATCGGGAGAAAGAAAAGATGCATGTCAATGTTTTAGGGCTTTATCTAAGCATCTGAGTTCTTTACATCTTTTCAAGAGGACAACAATGCATGATTGATTAAACGGTTAAACGTACTAGTAGCATGGTATGGCTTAAAGCCACTGTTTTGCTGCCATGATTGTAGACTTTTACAGGACCCTTCCACACTCATCATGGTCTAATCATGTATTTTTTTCCCTTTATTCTTTCTTTCTTTCCTTAATATAAGGTATGTCAATGTATGTTTGTGGTCAAACTCAAACTAGTTGTGGAAATTCACCGATTGTATCAAGATTGCACTCCATACTAGAATGGAAGTGACTTGAACAAAGAGATACATAATTAAACATGGAGCCTTCATGCTTGCTTCGCTGGAAATTTGGAGCGAGAGGAATGCGAGGGTTTTTGGCACTGTTCAACCATGCCCACTAATATTTGGTAGAATTAAGGATAGGCCCGACTTTGGTCCATAGCGGGCGCGAAGCACTTGGGTGCTCTCATGCCACCAGAGTAATGTTTTTCATGAATGTTTTTCCGGCCTTCCTGGGCTTGTTGTAGTTCCATCTAAACTCCGTCTAATTAATGAGACGAGGCAAAGTTTTTGCGTCTGTTTCGAAAACAATATACGGTGGAGTCTTCGTACTATTTATGTTAAGGTACTTCAGGGAAATCTTATACTGCGGTCCCTTAAGTCATGCAATGCTCATTCTTGAGGTATAGAGATATGTCGGCGAGGAAGGGGCGAGGCCAAATGAGGCGCTGGTAGCTGGGCGTGGGGATGAGTGAGAAGAGAGAATGTGGAGAGAAACATAGTGAGAATGTGTGCAATCGACTTAGAAACAAATCATAGATATATAGCGTAATAAAGCTTTATTAATATTTTGTTGTACAGTTTTTTTTAAGCAAAGGCAACGTTTTGCCTTTTATATTGGGTGTACAAAAATATTTATAGTTAATCCACCATAACAATAATCAGATATCATCTAGATCTATTTCAGGGGTTTGTTAAAAATTCACAAACGGGCATGCCTGCCACTGAGTATACATGCATTAATTAATTATAGACATGGAAGTACAAAAACGTACACGGATACATGTAAAAGAAACTATGAACCGGAAGGATCTTCCATGCATGGAGACGATGAAATGAAGATAAGCAAGAAAGGACACATGCACACGGTACGATCGATCCATCCTTTTCACTTTAAATGGTTAAAGTAACGAACCTGCACGTTACATGCAGATGCAAGATCGGTATCTTAAGTACGGTTATTTAGGCAGTAGAAATGGTTGTGCCCATGCCGATTGCTATGTCACAAAAGGGTCGAGGAGCTGCTTTGTGTTCATGCATCAATCTAAAGGTAATTGAGAACAAGACAAGAAGGGAATCTGTGCTTTCTTGCAAATGCTACATCCACAACACTTGTATACACGATGCATATATACTATGAGCAAGAGCTTTCTATATTCGAACCCATGTCTTCTCCCCCCTTGTAAACGATATTTTAACTCATTTCGAGATATTTTTCAGTGTAAACCGTAGCATGGTCCGAGTGCGCGTCTTATAGCTGCTTACGGTTGAAAAGAGGATGATATGTGTTTATAGTGCATGCGTGTTAGCTTGACACTGTTTTTTCCAAGATAAAGTTGTATATCTGGCCTCTTCATCGATTGGTGGGACGATAGTTCATACTTCAAGAAAAGAAATCAAATTCTACAACCTTATACAAAAAATGCACTTCGCCCGCCTCATAGTTGTATCTGCTTCACTGGTTTTACCTGACAATGGTGAATCTATATTCCTCTCCTTGGAAGGCATTGTCTAGAGTTAATTCGAACTTTTTTTGGGGTGACAACCCATGATCCGATGATCAGACGACATGTTTGTGCACTGTTTCTTTCCTGGAGGTGTCATTCTTGGAGAACCTTTTGCAATTTGGTGTGACCATTTGTGGTGGAGTTTCTGCTGCTTCATTGATCATTTCGGCGAGAATTTATATTTTATTTTCTGTTAGCTGCGTGCATTCTTAATATCTTTCTTGACATTATGCAGTTGTAGAGGCTGGATGCAATTGATATCTTTGATGTTAATACATTCTCTTTATCGAAAATAGTTATTTCTTGGTAGGTACAGATCGGTTGGTTGAATCTTCAACAAGTATTTATCGTTGCACGGTAGACGTGATGAGATGAGACCAATGTGCATCTTACCTTGGTGAATGGTGATGACATTATTCTATATTACCGGTGTAGTGACAGGCCCGTCTAAGGGTGAGCGAACTGAGCGACCGAACAGGGCCCCGAAATTTTGGGGCCCCCATTTTTTTTATTCTTAATACATTACGTACAAGATTAAGGAGTTACGGAGCTAATTAGGAAAGAAAAAAGAAATTAAGGCCAGCGGCCCAGCCGCGCGAGCAGCGCCTGCTGCACCAGGCCCAGCTAGCGTGCGTATGCAAGACTCGGCACGTTTAGATCTCCCACCGGTTGCCGTTTGTTCATCTCTCGTTCTATTGCCCAAACAAAATCGAGATCTCTATTCCCACAAACAAATCCCAATCTCTGTATTCCCCAGTATAAATCTCCTAATCTCTATGACGCCTGATCCGCTTCCAACTTCACCACGACGCCATGAGCCACTCGTCGCCTGGCCGACGTTCGTGACTCCATTTCATGAAGGCAAAGCTATCAAGATTTCATCGCCACCAGCAACAACCTATCACTGATTCAACGAATTTGCAAAATTTGATAAGGCCATCGTCGGAGTTAGAAGACCCGAAGGCACCTAAGTCAAACTCCTAAATAGTAAGTCGATTGTTTCTGTAAATTGCCTTTGCAGCTCGTCTAGGTGCTGTCAGAATTATGCAGTGCAGACTACAATAGCAAAAAAAATTAATATTGTGGTAATTATTTATCAACAAATCGCAATATGCTTATTGCTTGACAGCTGAATTGTTTGTCAGAGATAGTTGGCTAGTTGCTCAAGTTGTGACTCCAAGATTTCAAGACGGATTATCTTTTCAGGACAATATGAGGTCAGATTTCTAATTAATATTTGGTATATTTTTAATACTATGCAACAAATATATCAAACTTATGTAACTAAGAACAAGTATGCTTTAGTTATATGAATTTTTCAAAAATAGAGCCTCAGTTAGCATTTCGCACCGGGCCCAATTTCTGGAAACGGCCCTGTGTAGTGAAATGAAATTAGATGCGTACGCAATTACGCATATCATATGAGGGTCTTTTGAGCGCACTAGACCGTGATGCAGAAGGCATCATTCATTGTGGGTCCCACCGGCGCTGTCCCCTCGTTCGCTATGCGGGAGGAGGATACAAGCAAGCAAAGCACGCTGTGACAACCTCGATGGATCATGTTCTTCGCCTTTTCTCCTAGCTCCTCGTCTCACCTGCATCTCTGCATGCTGGCCATCTACTCTGTCTACGCCCTGCATATATGCATTGCATGCATGGGCCCCGCTGGCCGGCCGGCCATGTTTGCAGTGGTGTCACTTCCATGCAACACAAATTGACGTACAAGATGGTTTAGATGGTTATATGACCTTGTAGCTAGTTATATACTCCTCTTCGTTCCAAATTAATCGCATAAGATGGTTTAGATATCTCAATAATGATTACTACCGACTGAAACAAGTGAATCTAACAACTGAAACGTGTTGATACATTCAATCAGCAATAAGCTAAAATATCTTATAATTAGGAACGGAGCGAGCATATCCATAATCCGTATGTGTACTCCGTACTCCACATTATGTAGGGAGCATGTGTTGTCATCCAGTTTACACTCTATATATGTATTGTACACACGAGACACAACACATTGTGCTTTTACACCGTCTTATATGCTAATACCGTGGCGACCAATTTATATACACACTCATCTGCGCATCTGCATGCATTGACTCACATGTGTATGCATGTAGGGCTCAAAATAGTCAATTTAAAGATTCGAAAATCGGAAAAACAATCATAGATGTAGATATTGATATGATCACAAGTGTGCAAAAGGTTTTTTTTTACAGTACATCATACTACAGTTTGCAGGGTGTAGTATATAGAAGATCTAACGGTTAATATTGATTGGGCCAGAGTTAGGCCAAGAGGACAGTTGGTAATTTCGCTCAGAAGCATAATCATAATTAATTGTGGATCAAATCCATGTCCAATGCCAAGACCTGTTCATCCCCTAATTACCCGCTCCGTCAACTTCATGGGGACAACCATCGTTCTGATCAGGAACGTCGTGCTGCTGCGGCATCCGCCTCGATCCAGCTTTGCCGTCCGGATCCTCTGCTAGAACGCATGAAAGCATGGACGCCATGACCTGTCCCATCGTCGGTGATATGAGCCTGAGCCTGTAACCCGCCTCCAGGCACTAGAGTCTAGAGATGTAACCGCAATAATCAGTTCTTGCTGTAATTAAATCTCATTCTTCAACCTTTCATACGCCGTCTACTGGCACTACGTCGGCTTCCGTTTTCATGAACATGCCGCCCTGCCCGGCCCCGTCCTAAAGACACAGACCGATGAGTCGATGTCGGAATGGTGATATCCTGCACGTATAAGATGAGGCTCGTGCGGTCTGTGGCGGCATGGTGGCCAGAGAGCACGGCAGCTCGCCGAGTTGTCATGATTGCTAACACGAGACTATCCAAACCACTTACTACTGAAGAATCGATCTTTTTTACAAGAAGAATTGGATTGATCATTTGATTGCATTTCAGGCAATGCCTCCAATTCGTCGCCGGCCGGCGAAGCCAAGTTGCTGCACTGTGTGGTGGTGATAAGGAAGGTTTCCAGAAAGCCATGGGCGGAATCTTCTTGATAGGAGATATACGGTAAACTGCATCTTCTTCGCGTCGCCGGCGACGGCTGAGACTTTGGCGGCGCACAAGGGTCTTGTAATCACAACCTTTTGTTTGGTTGGAAGTTCGTGCCAGAATAATCACTCGTTGGGCAAAATAATTAAGGGAAATATACTAACAGTGACCTACCCAAAATGCCCATAACACGTTAATATACTACAGAAAATTCTGACGTAGTATTCTCGTTTCAGGCCGTTGGATCACAAAGAATAAATGACCCATATCCATATCGATTTGATGTACCGTAAAATAACCCGTGCAAAAAATCAGTCCGAAATTCGTTAATTTAGCCTGGCCAAAAATGACATGTGTGTGGATTTAGATCGGTGAACAGTACACGTTTTTTTTAAAGTTTATCCGATTTATCTTTTTTTTGCAGCCTAAAATAATATACACTCGTATGCGCATTCTGCATGCACCCAACGCATGTATATGCATGTAGGGCATGTTGACGTCGTTGTGTAATACGTATTAACATGGTGATTGCATGCGAATATGGACAGACAGCGCTCGAGATGGGCCAAGCGTGCAAGCATGGTGGGTATGTGCTTTTCGAATCGGGTTGTGCTCAATTATATGGTCGATCATCGACCCGTGCTCTGTCTCCATGCATGGGGCCCAACCGTTGCATGGATGGTGGTGCGTGCAAGCATGGTGGTATGTGCTTTTCGATCGGGTGTGCTCAATTATATGGTCGATCATCGACCGTGCTCTGTCTCCATGCATGGGGCCCAACCGTTGCACGCTTAACACTAACAACAGGCCTTTACCCTATTTCACACCTTGGTCAAAACTTTAGAACTTCGACTGACAATACCATTCAAAACATCATGATTACAAAACCGAGATTATTTGTATGTATATAATAGGCCTGCCTCGAAAAGTATATCTGCGGTATAGTACTCCCTATGTTCCAAATTATAAATACGATCTACCTTTGACAAGATAAACAACACTCTGGAGAAGAAACCATCAAAGTCGACACCACCGAAAGATCCACATATCCTCCGAACCTCCAAAAAAAAACACAGGTCTCACGATGGCAAAAAAGGCCGCACGAACATTGCGAAGAAGAGGCCCAAGGACCAAACCGCAAATGGATCATGCCGCCACTATGTCGTCAAACCTTGCAAACCCTAACCTCACCGACCACATAATGGGTGCATAATGCATGTACATGCATGCAACGGCGAGTCCAGGAATTATTTGGAGGGTGGGCTGAAAGTTAACATCGAGTAAACTAAACGTTGTTTCTGAAGAAAAATAGTCATTATCTAAGACAAATCTAAGACAAATATACACAAAGTTTCAGATCAAAAGGATACAATTCACAAACTAAATACATCCTGCACTAGAGAAACAACAACAAAAAGACATAAACCAATGGTATCTGACATTGCTTCTTGCCGATTCTATTGTAGAAACCCCCAAAACCTAAAACCAAAATATATATTCCGACCGTAGCTGAGGTTGAGCACAAGGATTGGTTGAGCTGCCAAGGTGTGGATACTCAGCATTCTTTCTCTTTAGTTTTGCAAATCTGGAAACTAATTACATTAACAGTACATGCACAAAGGAAATACTAACTGTAAGCGACGGGTTGCAAAATAGTTTGAGGATTGGACAGATACGCATTGTTGCCGACGCTGACGGTTTCCGATGTGCCCAGCCTCCTGGTCACAGCCTGCTCTTTCTGCTGCGCCATGTCTGGCGTGTCGGCAGCCCGGAAGGCCGGCGCGCTCCTCCAGCCACCGCCAAATCGACCGCGCCGGCGGCCGCTAGGGTTGGCGCCTTGGCAGCTTGGTGCCTATGGGCGCGTCAGTTCGTGCGCGTGGTTGCTGCCTGTTGGGGCGGCGCTCCGGCAATCACCCTCTCCGCCAGATCTTCGGTCGGCTGATCCCCGGCGAGCAACGGCTGGTGCGGCGCTTGCAACTCGAGCGAGGGGAATTTTTTGCGTCGAACAGGATATGCGCTATAGGTTCTCGGGCCTCGTGGGCTATGGGCATGTGCGCGTGTCTGAGTCATTGGGCTGAGATTAAAGGTCGCTGGGCTAAATTAGCAGTAGTAAAAACAAATTTACATTTTTGGAGGGCAGGCTTAGCCTGTTGAAGCCTGCCTACTGGATTCGCCTCTTCATGCATGTAATTCATTGCTAATTAACTGTGACTTAAATCACTATTTACTAATGATTATACTTTTTATCACACTTGTAGGCAATAGGTGATAGTATCTAAGGTATTTATCCTGCTCGAGGGGAGGGCAAATCCCAGACTTCCATGAGTGGGAGGACTTCGAGATGAAGATGGACATCATCAAGATGCTTCCTCTTCGCTATCTCCAACCTTCTATGCAACACACTGATTTCATGACCTTAAAGGTCAGTTCATATGCTCTATTTGATCTTAAACTTGGTTGAGAAGTTGGGATAAAGTTATGTGTATGACAGGCAGGCCATGCCCCCCCCCCCCCCACAAAAAAACACAAGTTTATTTGCATAATTAACACGTGCATGCAATTTGTGTTTAGACTAATAAGTAGTTTCTTCCTGCAGCATGCCCAGCTTCACCCGCTCATAAAGTCTAAGAAACGTCACCCCCCCCCCCCCCCCCCCCCCCAGACCCCAAAACACAAGCACAAAATGCTATGTTCAAGTCTAAAATGTTTTTTTTCATTGTGTGTACTCTTAATATACTTAATTCCTACTCAGGATTTATTTTAGTATGCTTGTGGATTAATTAGTGATCAACTTGTTTGCAACCTTTGCGATTTTTTCTGCATGTCGATTAGTCCTATGTAGTGCATTTTAAATGCATATGCAACACGTGTTGATGAAGGCATGTGATCAATAGCCTATTTGTTTCTAAGGATCCAATTCAACACAATTCGATATGCCGTGCTATTCCTGCCACGAACGCACAGTGGGTGCGTATCCACGTCTCCCCCGGTGTGTACAAGTAAAGTTGTTTCATTTTAATTCACTGCTAACCGTGACTTTAAAGATCACTTGTAAGGAAAAGGTGACGATATGAAAGGCACTTGTCCTGCTCGAAAGGGAGGGCTGGGCCAAGCCCAAACAGCAACTGAGTGGGATGAATTCAAGGTGAAGACAAGCGACTTTCTACTTGCAATATACGAGACTTCAAACTTCAATTGAAACATGTCTAATTCATGGCCAGGTACATATACTTAATTCTAGCTCATATGCTCTAGTTTAAAAGAACAAGGATGCCAAACTTGAAAACAAATGTAGAACTGTCTTAAATTTATTTCAAAAGTAGGTAGTATACTATTCTTGGGTATATGCATGTTAAGCTATCGGAAAACACGTTTGGCTCCCGAGCTCCAGTGCTCCCTCTTGTTAAAAACAATCAAAAATCATATATATAAGTTGTAAAAAAATCTGAAAAAAATTCATGCATGTTGCCAATGATGTATCCCACAAACGATGTAAAATCTTGGTTTGAAATACTTCGTATTTTGAGCTACACAAAAATCACAAATGTTGTTATTTTGGAAATTTGAAAGTGTGCATATTTAGATTCACATATTTGTCATTTTTGTGTATGATCAGAATAAAAGTATTTCAAATCGAGATTTACACGTTTGTGGGATATATCACCGACAACATGCATGATTTTTTTAAGATGTTTTTTAAACATATAAATATGGTTTTTGAATTTGTTTAACAAAAGGTAGCACTGAAGCTCGGGAGTAAGAAATCTCTACTCGCTAAGCTATTGATTACACTAATTTTTTTTTGCATTTACTGATGCATCCAAGCCACGGGAATATATGCAATAAGTAGTACTGACCAGTATTACTGATGCATCCAGGTAGCTACCATTATCATCACGGAAGAAGTAAGAATTCATGTTGTAAATACGAAGAAACAAGAAACGGCCAAGTTCATATATACTCACTTACACGGTACACATGTGCGTTAATTTGTTTACGTGTAGCGCATGGCTTGCTCTATGTTGGCCACCAACCTAGTACTACTAGCGATCAATCACGGCCACATCAGATTATGCTTGTCGACATTTGACTGGTTAGCGATTACTGCTTTGATTAGGAAGGGAGGGACATGGGCTGAATTCGTGTTACATGGGCTTTCCGTAGATAGTATAGCCCATCAGGAAGGGGCGCGTTTCTGGGCTATCCACGAGGCCCAACAAATAAGTTGCTTTGCTTTTTTGGACAACAAGCTTGTTTTTTTTTTCGAACAAAAAAGTAAGCACGAAGAGGTAGGCCCAACAAACTCGATCCATCCTTACATCCATGGCACCTGATGGATAGTGACACCCCCACCAGATCCATCCACCGAATTCTTCACACAATCACACTTACTAAATCAAAGAAAAAGTACTCCATAAATACCTCTAGTAGTTTAATTATCTGAAAAAATACATATAGTAAATACTTATATTAACTGAATTGCAAATGCCTCGCTATTAAATAAAGATGAGAGAATTGCCTAGTGAAAATCGTCATAATACACCCGTAAAACCGTTTGTCGTATAACATGAACCCACACGGCACCTGCTGGCTGCTGCCAACCTAGGTACGAACACACGCTCCACAGAAGGTACCGAAAAAAGTATTGTCGAGGTTGGTTGCAAGAGTAACTCCTCATCAATCCCGCGACTCCGTCTTCACAGCTTATGGCGATCGACAAAGTACCATACCCATATTTCCAGAAAGAGCCCATACGCAACAACCGAGTAAAGCCTAGTTCATGCCTAGCAGTAGGCCACTCAAGCTAAATACTCCCTCCGCTCCAAATTATAATATGTTTTGACCACTTAAATACGAACTAAATACGGTCTGAAATGAGTGAATCAACACACTAAAATACATCAAGATACGTACAAATCAGGTAAAAGCTAAAAAGTCTTATATTTAGCAACGGAGGTAGTAGAAGGCAACTTCAATTATGAAGAGGATGAGCGGATGGACAATATGCAAGGTTCCCCGCCAAAAGATCGACGAAAAATACCAGCCCACCACTCGCAATGGTCATAGGATTAATAGCTTCTACAACAACTTTCACATTGTTCTAAGCGATAATGCAAAGAGTTGACTACCAAAACCTTGTCGTGACCTAGACAGCACTTACCGCCATCGTCCTCACCAAATGAACCACATCACAACCATATGCAGACAAGCCAACGATGCCCCCAAGAGGAGAACATGAATGCCCATATGATTTCCCTTTGATAAAATACTAACATGATATTACAACTATTTAATACAATAGAATTTGTTTTCAATTCACTGAAAAGATCTTGTAGTTAATTTTAGTTTTTTTGTTCAATCATAATAACCGAGGTAACCCTGCAGGACGGAATAGGGCCGAGATTTGATAATTAAATCCATAGTGCTACGCTTGTAAGGCTATGGTGAAACAACTGTACGCATTGTTCCGATACATCACTGCTATCAGATGAATCTTTTATCACTAACACTAGGAAAAAGTGGCTTTTACCACGTCCAAATTTTATTGTAGATTCCTAGATGGGCCTTTTTTCGTGACTAAAAACAACTTTTACCATATAAGGGGTACCCTGGTAGTAACTGCGTGGCTGAACAATCTACCACAGTTTGAAAAATCGTGGTACATGGTTCGTGCATCAACCACTTAATCTTATCTTTGTTATCTCAAATATGTATGCACAGCTGCAGGTGAAACCCTTAAACCTGACCTATTTTTAATCCACTGAAAAAAACCCATAAAAAGAACAAGATTAATTCGTTAAACAGTGTCCATTTAAACTTTTGTTGACTTGTTAGAAATCAGCTTGTCAAGCACCTACTTACTATTTCGATATACCTAGATTATGTAGGAGAAAATCTCTATAATATCTCCTAAATCCAGATCGAAGGTATCAAAGACCACCGAGAATGCACTTTTTTGTGCTAGAGTTTTGAAGAAGCCATCCAATCTTGCTTTGAAGTCCAAGATGGTTCAAGTTCCTAAAGGAGAGAAGAGGACTAGAGGATTATTTCCCCAAGGAGACCAAGTATGTTTTCAATGAGCATATGGACCGAGCTTAATTCAAGAACTTTTGTGGGGGGAGGGGGGGGGGGGGGGGGGGGGCAATAAGAAGAACTTCATGTCAAACAATCGAAGAGACATTTCAAGTGGTTTCAAGCCCAAGGTATGGGTGAGAACTTGATACAATTGCGGGAATTTTAATCACTTCGTCGCAAAGTGCCCATATGAGAAGAGAGACGACAAGAGAGACTAGCTTATTTCGCAAGAATAAGTCCAAGTTCCTCCAAAACAAGAACTCCGCGAACCCCGAACCTTCTATGCTCCGAACTTTTACCTCATGAAGCACCATGATCTCATCATGAATATACTAGCATTTGTGGAAGGAAAACTAGTAGGGATGTGTTAGCCGCTCCATCATTGGAGCAAGCCGTGTTGCGTATACCTTAGTGAAGATACGCTAGATGACGTTGATCACCATGATCGGCCTAAAGTGACGGATATTCATGGCCCCCGTTACCTTGAGGATCAGGGTTGTTAAACCGAAATAATGGCGAGAAATCACCAATGTCCTAGTGTAGAATTCTTTGAACATTGGCACAATGACTGCCTGAATACGCTCGAAGAACTTTGGAAAGAAATTAAAAGGGAGGCCGTTTGGACCCAGGGTTAAGTTAGCCTTCATTGCCATAATCGCCTGCCCAACCTCCTCGGGCATGAATGGGATGTGAGGTCCGCATTCTCGTCATTGGAGACCATGTCCCAGTTGGCCAATAGTCCACTTCTAATGCAAACCCGAACAGAGTCCTACCGTGAAGAGTTCCTTATACATGTGAGTAGAGATATCCCTGACATCCTCCAGAAGATATCATCCGCCCACAGGCACGGGATTGAGATTTTTCGATGCCATTCGATGTTGAGGAGAACCTTTGAATCCCGTGGCCACCACAAGAACCACCACCCCCCCCCCCCCCCCCCCCACACACACACACAAGGATTCTTCTCCTCTCATGTAGAGGTCCCCTTCCAAACGAGTGATACCCGATGAGCAAGTCTTGATGCCTGCACAAATAAACGGGATTAGGTTGAGACTCTAAGTGCAGAGTGTATAGTAAGTGGAAGACAGTTTTCCCCACGAGCGGTGACTTGAGGGTTTAATATCGAACTCTCGGAGAATCTGCAGTGGTAGATTTATCTTCTTATCCATCTTTTGGTTACCTACAAAATAAGGTTAGATGTTTTGGTTCTCAACCTCACCTGTGGTTGTCAAGCACAAGGTGTAAGAATGATATCAGGATAGTTATGCAATGCAAACAAGAAATAAATATGCAATGATGGTGGATGCAATGATAAATGATATTTTGGGTTTTTAAATGATGTATGCAAGATGAAAAGTATTTTTGTATTTTCAGATTTAATGATGGCTGAAAATAGAAAAGTGGTATATGGTGTTGGAAAGGTGTTTCTTATGATTAAAAATGGACTGGGGTTCATGGTTTCACAAATGCACTCTCTCTTTATAAAGTGGTAGACAATGGAACACACAAAGTTAACATATGAGATTGCAACACAGGGTTTGAAAACAAGTTACTTAGATATATGGGCATCACGTCCTAACATAGAGATCTTTTGGTTATTAACCTCTCTTATACTCCACCAAGATGCGAACTAAATCATAACACCTCAGTAATTAAGATAACTCAGAGTATAGCATTAAGTATCATGACATCAAGTGAAAATAAGAACATGCTAGATCTAGTCATGGAGTAGTGGCAATGGTCACGCCCACATCCCGGTAGCATGGTATTTTAGTTTATCCCTAGTGAGGTAACAAAGTAAGGTAAACACCCAAGTGGATCGCGATATTAAGTTGTCAGCTTACCGCACTCACCACTCCCCGTTACTCCAACTAATGCACACGTTCCCCACACACGCTCTCATAAACATGCTTGATCAAAACAAGTAGACAAGAACGGGGTACATAATATGCATCTATACTCATAACTGAAACAAACATTGCAATCTCAAACATATATTAACTCATAAAGATCCACCACAAAGGTATTACAACGGTTATCGTAATCATGTTCAGCAGCTCATACGGTGCTAATTAGTGAAGCTCAAGAGAGGAGAGATACATAAGTTACTTCCACAAACCCATAGTCCAGAGGTGGACTACTCCCTCTTCATCATGCAGACGGTGGAGAAGTCGATGGAGAAGATGGAGACCACACCGGCCGCCGGAGTTTTCCCCCTCCAATCTGCAGCTCCTGATCTCCGTTTCGGTTTTTCTGTGTTTGTGCGGCGCTCCTTCCAGAGAACGTCGGGGCGGCAACGGAGCCACGAGGCCCGAACGGGTGGGTCCCTCGCGGCCAGGTACTGTGGCTACGTGGGCCATGCCCGTTTGGCCCTCGGGTCTCCGTTTGCTTGCTTCCTTTTTCCGTAGTCCTTCTTCCTTCCAAATATTGACGCCCGTAAATTTCCAGGTGATTTCGTTGACGTTTGGGTCCCTGAAACATTAAAATACAAAACTAGGGTTTTCTGCCTGTGCAGGGTTAATTCCAAATAAATGGGAAAACTATGAAGTATTCCCAAAATCATGATAAAACATTGATATAACCCTTATATGATGCAAATATGATTGGAATATAAGCAATTAAAGTGCAAAGTTCATGTATGCATTTTACATGCATCAACGAGCCATCACAAGGATCTTTCTCTTCTGACCCATTGGTCCCCTTGCTCATGGGAACCTCTCCAAGGATCCTTCTCCTTGGATCCAGAGCCCCCCTTCCCCACGAGCACCTCTCTAAGGATATAGTTCTCTCCTCAATTCTTAATTCTTTGAGTTGTCCATTAATTACCTGCCTTGGGTAGAGAGCGCAACCATAGACTGGTAATGTCCATGTGAGCTTGATCATGCCATAGAGATCGAACGAGACATCCAGGTTGCAGATGAACTGTTCTATATAGTTCCCAATCAAGTGTTGACGACACCTCGATGAGATCGACGCTCCAAATCAATTGTTAGTGATTTTTGCTATTTTCAGTGTTGCATATGTTATTTTTACATGATGCAATCTTATGTGTGTTTTTCTGCAAACACACGCACGACGTGGTGATTATGGGTGTCTGCAAAAAAAAAAATTTATTCATGCCACAACTTGTTTTGCGGTGCTGCATTCGTTGACTTCCATGCTGCATATGTGCGATATTTTTTCTCAACCATTTGTTGTGACCAATGAGGATTTGTTGCATGAACATATATTTTTTGCAGCATGGGTATGTTTGACACATTGAACTTTTTTGATTATTTTTTAGATTTTTTTATAATAGGTATTTTATTACTCATAGTATAGTGGATACAAAGTGCATTACACCGTACCCGGCCTCTACATACACACGGCCTCTGCATGATTAGGATGCCACAGCCATAAAAGAAAATTCAAAAAGAAACAAAAAATACATTATACAAAGGTAAATCTCGTAGAACGCCTATGAAACTAGAGGGCCAATCCGAAGATCACGCTACCACCCATGTGGGATATAAATATCCCTCACCATAGCCTCCAACCATGCAGACACCTCCATAAAAAGGTCGCGAAACTCCAATCGTTGTAGAGACGACCATGAACAAAACATGTGCGTAAACTGGTAGACGACCTACGTAAGAGAGAAATTTTTATCATTAAAAATGTTGTCATTTTGACATAGCGAGAGAGACCATATTATGGCAAGCGCTCCCACTCAAAGAAGAACTCTAAACTTGTGATCAATACCACGCAACCAGTAAAATATTATCTATACTCCGTGGCGTCAGAGATACAAAGGGAGTGCACCGGAAAAAGAAGGGGAACTGAGTCGATCAAAAAAAAGTTAGACGCAGCTTGTATGGCTCACCATAGAACATGCGAACTTGCATTGGAAAAAATAAGTGTGTAACTGATTCATTGTTGTCATAGAAAAAACACTTTGTACTTCCATTCCAGTTACGCTTAATAAGATTTTCCTTCGTGAGGATCACCCCTTTGCGAAGATACCGCGCGATTTTGTTTTTTAAATTTAGAGGTATCTTCATTTTCCAAATTTTCTTATTATCGTCGACAGGCGGTTGAACCAATGCTCTATACATGGAATTCACAGAGAATTTTCCATTCTCATGGAAATTCCAGTGAAATTTAACAACCCCTTGCGATTGTTGGACCATTCCCAATCGCCCTATAAGGGCATTCCATGCCACAAGCCTAGGACCGATTAAATCCCGCCTGGACGTCACATTTGGTGGAGATGTCTCCAACACTGAAGCTATCGTATCGCTCTTGTGACGTACAATATTATATAGAGTCGGATATTTTTCTCGGAGAGTGGTATTTCCCAACCATTTATCCTCCCAGAATCTAATTTCCGAGCCATCCTTGATGTTAAATGATCCAAAGCGAAAGAAGTGTTTCTTTGTAGCCATCAGACCAGTCCAAAAAGTGGGATTCACTCGGTTTCCTAAAAACCCATGACATGGTGTTTGAGCCTACCTATTTCCTTTTTAGAAGAGTGAGCCAAACCCCGTCTTCTGTGAGAAGCTTAAAAAGCCATTTCCCAAGTAGAGATGTGTTCTTAACCTGAAGTTTATGAATCCCCAATCCTTGTTGGTCTTTGGGTCGACAAACCACACCCCATCTACGCAATCGGTATTTCTTTCCGTCACTATCCCCTTGCCAAAAAATTCTTGATCGGAAATAATCCAACTTTTGCAAGACTTTTTTTGGCAACTCGAAGAATGATGTCATATACAGTACCATATTACTTAGTACTGAAATAATGAGAACCAATCGCCCACCTAGGGATAGAAGTTTTACTTTCCAGATACGTAGTCTATTTTGCAGAAGTTCCTCGACATGTTTCCATTCAACATTTGTAAGTTTTCGGTAATGAATCGGTAATACCTAATAGGAAACTAGGCTAACTCGCAACCGAACAATTCAACAAATTGAGCAACTGCATCATGTGCCTCCTCAAAACAAAAGAATTCACTTTTGTGGAAGTTAATTTTGAGCTCTGACAGTTATTCGAACGCTGATAATATTAACACTTCAGGTTCTTAGCTTTGTCAAGGTCGTGCTTCATAAAAATAATTATATTTTCCGCATATTGAAGGATTGATGGTGCACCATCAACAACGTGAGGGGCCACACCTTCAATTTGGCGTCGAGTTTGGTGCGCTCAATCATGACCGCTAACATATTCGCCACTATATTAAATAGTATGGACAATAGTAGGTCACCTCGCCGTAATCCATTTTTTTGTTTGAAAGTGGTGGCCAATGTCATCATTGACTTTAATAGCCACACTACCCCGTTACAAAATTATTGATCATTGCACACCATTTTTCGAGAATCCTTTCATTCTCAAAGTTTGTTGGACGAAAGACCATTTAATTTTGCCATATGCCTTCTCAAAATCTATTTTGAATATGATCCCATTAAGCTTTTTTCGGTATAGTTCATGGACCGTTTCGTGGAACATGCCTGCTCCATCTAGGATACACTTTGCGTAGGACGAACCACATGATGAACCATCAAATTTAGTTTAATGGTAGCCGTCTTAGTGAAAATTTTGAAGCTAACATTAAGCAGATATAGGTCTATACTGTTGGATCCTTTCTGCATCCTTATTTTTAAGATATCAGTAGAAAATGTTGTCATGATGTTACAAACATATAGAATCTGTTGCAGTGATTGTTTTCTGCTGGCAATGTAAAGTCAGGTATGTAGACTCACCGATATCAGCCAACGGACGCCTAGGGTAACCCTACATGTAATGTCTTTTGATCTACATCTATACTACTATTAAAAGAGCAAACATGTTACGGATATATTAAATTGTACTCGTTGATTATCTGATCAATGGATCAGATCGTTCCAACAATGTTGAGCACCTCAACACAGAGCACCGCGAAATGTTTTTTCCGTGTTTCTTTTGTTTCCCCACGACGACGATTATCCTGGACCTCCCGCACGGCCCAGACCCGAACCACCTCCGGCCGCCGCTCGCCGCTGACCGCTGGCCCAACCTTCCCGCGCGCCGGCGACCGCAGGCCCAGCCTTCCCACGCGCTGGCGACCGCCGGCCCGGCCTTCCCGCGCGCCTCCGGCAGTCGGCTCGGCCTTCCCGTGCGCCCATGTGCTCGACGCGTCGCCACCGGGAGGCTGCGCACCTCAGCTAGCCGCGTCACCGCCGGGTGGCAGCGCCCTCTTCTCGCCGCGCCGACGCCGGCAGGCACTCTCACGCTGCTCCCAGAAGGGCCTCTCCCCGTCGCCAGCTCCCCGGCATACCTACCACGTCGCAACTACCCGCCACTAGCAACGGCGCTGTCGCCATAGTTTGTCGACGTCTCCCTGCTGGGCACTCACCACCGCCGCCGCGCAGGGAGAATTTTTAGATCAAACATGGAATAAATGATTACAGATAGATATATGCAGCAGGTTTGATCGCTGGCTGATTAAACCATGGTTAATACTGTTTGTCCCCTCTGAACTTTCTCATCTTCAGACATAGAATGTTCTGAAACATGTTCACCTTTACCTGAAATGTGTACCAAGTTATGAAGAAATAGTTTATTATTTGTCCTCTTGTAGACATATCTCTATTATGTGCCCCTCATGAATGAATAGGCGTCATGTCAGATGATCTTTGATGAAGATAAACCACTAGACATGTTAAACCTGTCATTGTCTGTTCAGTATGCTCTTCTACCCTGTGAAAATCAGTTCATATCGTCAGATGGATTGAGTTGCTCTGATCTAGATAGTTAGCTGATGTGCATACATTTATCTCATTCTTTTAAAATCATGTCGTCAGATGCCAATTAGTCATGTCTAAGACTTATCAAATCTGTGTTGAAATCTTTATTCTGCTTACTGCCTGATGTTGCTTATTACTAAGCCGGTATATAATAGTGCTGAGCGACGATGGAAGACTCCATGCCTCTATCAATCTTGTTTCTGATTCGGGAATCGGGAATTTGCGATAGTAGTGCTAATTTTGACCAGTCAATATTGAGTTGATACAGTGCCTGCTGGTTGATTTTCATGTTCGCGTACAGATTGACCGGTCAATATTGAGTTGGTGCACTGCCTGCTTACAGATACAGACTAGCACTACTAGCTGGCTCATGCAGATTGATCTAATTGCTAGCTAGGTTGTATTTTCACATAGTAGCATAGCTCAGTTGGATTCGCAAAGAAAAAAACATATCTAGGTTGTATTTTCGTCATTTGTCACATGCATGAGAAGGCTCAGTCTGTAGATTTGTCTTAATTAGGTTTTGTCCAATGTTTGTTCATATGTTCTACTGTGTAACTAACATATATTTTAATGTTGGCGGAGCAAATTTCACGCACTTTCAGCCATGCTTTAGGCCTCGGGATTTTACGTAAGGACAGGCTAAGGTTATATGGATCGACCGACTTTGGGGTGCAAAATATGGATCGTATTAACATTTTTTAATCAGAAGTTGATCTTTTCTCACCTTCATGATAGTACCATATTGTGAGTACTTGTAAATTGTACCTATAATTATGAAGACGTGCGTTGCACGTAGATGCCAACTAGTGCTAATAAATTCTCTTGGAGATTGTCAGGTGGAACACACATACCTATCCCATATTAATTGTTTGGATTTTGCGATCCATTGGCAGTACAAGGTGGACGAGGTGAGGTGGGTTGTTCAGATACCCTGAAATAAAGGAGAGATACAGGAAAAGGTGCTACCATGAATAGCAAAGCAAAGATTTTACAATATGTACCACACATATAAGGAAGAAAATCAATACACCCTTAATTACTTCCATGTATATATAACCCGAGCAGAGGCATCAGCCATGGCCGAAAAGATCACCGACACTGAGACAGAGCCATTGGCCATGGCCATGGACACGGGGCTGGAGATCCCGGCGAGGTGCAGTACCCGACCTCCCCGTGCTCATCCCCCCACGCCGTCCCACGCCGCGCACAACGCTCTACCTCTCCAACCTCGACGACCAGCCGTTCCTCCGCTTCTGCATCAAGTACCTCTACGTCTTCCCGGCTGCCGCCGCCGTCCCCGCCGCCGCGCTCCGGGCCGCGCTCGCCGAAGCACTCGTGGAGTACTACCCTCTGGCCGGGCGGCTCCGGCAAGGCGACGAGGAGGGGAAGCTGGCGGTCGAGTGCAATGCCGAGGGGGCGCTCTTCGCCGAGGGCTCCCTGCCGGGCCTTGACACCGCCGACTTTCTGACAGGTGGCGGAGCTAGGCCGCACAGGTCGTGGCGGAAGCTTCTGTACAGGGTTGACGCCCACAGCTTCGTCGCCGTGCCGCCGCTCGTCGTCCAGGTCACTGTTACTGCCACCTCTCTGCTCTGCACTCGATTAATTAATTCATTTAATAGAGTATTATTTATTATTTCTACTAATAAAAATCTCTTTTTGAAGAAAAATCGATTCTTTCCTACACTACTTATTGTTCACAATTTTCCTTTTTTGCATGCATCACATAGCATGTAGGAGTAAGATTAATTTCTGTTATAGGCTTGTAGCTGCTTCTGCATGATTTGAGACAGAACAGCTTAGTGCTTGAGGCAGAGTTTATTTGCAGTACCTTGAAGAACAACTTGATCATAGTTAATCATGTGGAAAATAGTACTAGAGCAACCATTCAAGGAATTTGTTTTTTAATCGAGTGGGATTTGCGATTGTTATTGTTGCTAGATTATGTTATCGTTTCAGTACATATGTGAGCGAGAGTTTCAGAGACAGCAAAGTTAGCAGAAAAGCAGGGGAGGATAGGGTTAGGAGAGCCCAACTTTTGCCAAAAGCTCTCATCTTTATTTATTTTTGTAGGTACACTTTCAAATCCACTTGCATTTTGTCAAGTTTATCATGATTAGTGGTGGTAGATATCCATGCATGATCTGATTTTCTCAAAATATGCTTGTGCTCCTCCAGAATGAGATCTGCAGAGGCAATCTTCTCACTTTCAAACCTCATGATATTACTAGTATATATGTAGACCTTCAGTGAGCATCAGCATCATTGATCCCCTCGGTGTTCTTGCTAGCTACTAGGATTGTTGAAAATGAAAGTATAATCTAATTAAACTGTTTCTTCCCCTACGAAGAATCTTCTAGTACTACACTCCACTGAGGTACTGATGCTGCTTTTAGCCTTTCACTGTGGCCTGTCCTGGCTCAACTTGAATTCTCATGGACGAAATTAATTAGCTCCAGATTTTTGTTCTAGTACACTGTTGTAATTTGTAGACCATGAATTTGTTTTGGAAGAAGTACAAGTTGCATCTCCGATTTGGTCTATCAATCTACAACTAATATAAATCTTGCTAGTTATTGCATCGCACTCGCAATATGCGCCACTGACAGACCAGGACATGGATGGCTGGCATGACATGCAGGTGACGCACCTCGGCTGCGGCGGCATGGTGCTGTGCACGGCCATCAACCACTGCCTCTGCGACGGCGTCGGCACGGCGCAGTTCCTCCACGCCTGGGCTCGCGCCGCCCGGAGCCTGCACATCACCGACGGCGGAGGCGACCACCCCGTCGTCCACGACCGTCGCGCCCTGCGCCCGCGATGCCCACCGCGCGTCGAGTTCGCGCACCCGGAGTACCACCGCCACGACACCGCAGACGACGACGCATCCAGTCTCCTTGCGCACCTGCTCGGTCAGCCGCTGGCTCCGGTGTCGCTCACCTTCACGGCGGCGCACCTCGAGCACCTCAAGAAGCAGCTCCTGTCCTCGTCGTCTCCGGTGCTGAAGCGCTGCACGTCCTTCGAGGCGCTGGCGGCGACGGTGTGGCGCGCGTGGGTGCGCGCGCTAGACCCGCCGGCACCGCTCCGCGTGAAGCTCCTCTTCTCGGTGAACGCCCGGCGGCACCTCACGCCGGAGCTCCCCGAGGGCTACTATGGCAACGGGTTCGTGCTCGGGTGCGCCGAGTCCACGGCGGCGCAGGTGGCCACGGCGTCGCCCGTGGCGACTGTGGTCAGGCTGGTGCAAGAGGCCAAAGAGCGCGTGGACGACGCCTACGTGCGCTCCATGGTGGACCTCCTCGAGGAGCAGCGTTGCGTCGGCGGCGGCGCGAAGCCGGACCTGTCGGCTAGCCTGGTGATCTCGGCGTGGACGCGGCTGGGTCTGGAGGACCTCGACTTCGGCGCCGGCGTGGCGGCGCACATGGGACCGCTCACCAGCGAGATATACTGCGTGTTCGTCCCCGTGCCCGGCGACTCTGGGGGTGTCACTGTGCTCGTCTCCGTGCCGCAGGCTGCCGCCGACAAGTTTGAGCATTACTGCTGCAACCCCATGGATGCCGGTGGAGTGGAGGAGACGGCCGGTGGCGCCATGGCCGGCAATGGGATGCTGGAGCGCGACGAGAAGCAGCAACCGTGTCATGGACATGAGATAAAGATCGATTACTAGTGATGTGATAGGCTGATAGTTATCTCATCTGGTCGAAAATTTGTACATGCACGCATGCATATGTAAAATTTGTGTATGGAAATCAACAAGACATATTCAAATCTTGTCGGTCTGATCGATCCAAAAAAAAAAACATGTCAACGAGAAAATATTACACTGCTAAAATCAATCTAATCATATGCCAAATTGCCAATCCTACAAATCGACAACAACTTAAGAACAGAGCATCTCTACAATGTCAATCAAACAATCAATCCTTATGGATATGTTCTGTATCTTATCTATAATTTCTTAAACAGATTAGTGAACACAAAATTAAGGTGGGAGAATGAAACTTTGCAGATGATTGGACTGATAAAACATGCAGGATCTATCATCTTTGCATCAAATCAAATCCTTTGGTCTTTTCCGCTTTTGTGTTATTCCATCGACCACCACGATATACACTGCACTGGTAGCCACGAAACGAGATCGGCCGATCGGTCGTTATGCTCTGATTATCTTTTGCATCTATGTATCCATCTTTTCTTCACTGGATTGAGTATAGGGAGTACAAGGTCAAATCTGGATGAGCTTTTGCAGATACTTCAGTCAAAATCTGCTCTAGCTGTAGCCTTTTTCGTACCACCTCGCTAGCTAGCGCACCTTCAGTCTAATTATTTGTATCTAAAGTGAAGCATGTTCATCCAGATTTCGTGAATAGTTCCTTCATCCTGTTCTAACTGAAAAAATATGAGAACTGAGTGCTAGCTCAGTGGGTGGCAGCGAGTGTGCGCCCAGCCGACCCGGGTTCGAGTCCCAGTTGTGCGTGGGATAGTACTAGGCGTCCCCGGGGGATCTGAGCTTCCCATCCCCGGGTCCCCTGATTGACACGTGTATACTTTATTTTTCTCAAATTCCCGCAATTGCTACAATGGAGCAAATAAACGTCCCGCGGCAGCAAAATTTTTGTGCTCGTAGCAAGAAACGGTTCGATCTCAAAATAGAAAAAAAGACGTCAAGCATAGAGCTCGCCGGAGAACTTCGCCGAAACCTCGCCAGAGCCATTGTAGCAAAAATTTGTGCTATTGTTGCAAAACCGACCTAGTCGGAGACATGGATGAATACCTCGCCGGAGACATCGTAGCAAAATCGCTGTACTATTATAGCAAAAACACATAACTATGATAGCAAAATAATTGTTATATTGCAACATTATAGCAAAAAATCTTCCGGCGAGGTCCTCCGAAGAGACTTATGATGCAAAAATCAGCAGAATAAATTGTAGCAAAAAATTCTTCTTATAATGCAAATTCACAAAAACGTATAGTGCAAAAAATGCAGACACAAATTGTAGCAAAAAAATTCTGCTAGCTGATGGTAGCATCACAGCCGCCGCGGACGGGTACCACCGACGTCATCGATGGCAGCAACACTGCATGCCCCTTGTAGCAATTTTGTCCGCCGTTGATAGCACCTCCTGTGGCTGTTCGCAGCACCTCCGCCACAGACGCGGTAGCGCCACCATGGACAGACAGTAGCACTATTGTCGACCTACGGTAGCATCACCGGTGGCCGACGGTAGCACCACCATATCATGTTGGTAGCACCACCATGCCGCCATGGTAGCACCGCATCTGTGCTGGCAGCACCGTCGTGCCGCCTTGGTAGCACCTCGTGCTGCCGAGCAGCACTACGCCGGTGCGCCCCCACGCTCGCCGCATCCCCCTCGGTTGTTCCCCTAACAGCAAAATTGGGCACTTGAGGTGAGGAGGCTGCGACGTGCTCGGGGCCAAGCACGACGCCGGTGGCTCGGGCGCGAGTTCGTCGGGCTTGTCCGCCACCTACGCCCATCTAAGCAGGACCTCGCCGGCGTCCGCAGCGCGCGAGGAGGTGACGCTGGGGCGGGTCAGGGGACGACGGTGAGGCTCGAGGTGGACCGAGGGGAGGCGGCGGCGCTGCGCAGGAGGGCAGCGTCGTGGAGCTCGACACGGAGGAGGTCGGACGACCATGCCGCCGGGTCAAGCTCATCACGGATGGAGCCGAAGCCTCGCCACGCGGATCAGCCGTGCGCTTGCTCGCCGGCGGCAGAATCGCTGATTTGATAGCGTTGGGAGGAGTAGCCATGGTTGGAGAGAGAGACGAGAGGGGAACGATTGGGGAGAAAGGAGGAGGAAGGAGATAAGGGCGACCAGTCAAGGGTGGGTCCCGCCACATTTTCCGTGCGAGTGGAGACGCGTGTCGCACGCTCGAGCAGGAGGATGGATGCGCTTGATCCCCCGGGTGATCCTAAGGCTTTTCCTTGTGCGTGCTCGAGTAAATCGAGTCCCAGCTGTGTGTGCTCGAATAAATCGGGTGTCTCACCTACCTAACAACGTATAACCAAGGGAGGGATCATTCCCCCGTTGGCAACGTTTTTCTTAACTGAAAAATATCTTTTTCCCATGTTTTCCATTCGCAATCAAATGGAAATATTTTGTATTACTACCACTCTCTTGAACATGCTTCACTTTAGCACGCTGAGCCCATTTAGCTGGGCGTAATGCCTTCAGTCTAATTTTTTGTATATGTTTGTAGGAAACATGTAGTCCTTCTCCCTCCATTCATCTTTAGTCATTTATTAGATTTATCTTAAACTTTGTAAGGTTTGGCCAGTTTATATTTCAAAAAATATCAATACCTACAATTTCAAATAAATATAATATGAAAATATATAATATGATGAATCGAAAGATATTAATTCGATGTTGTGAATGTTGGTATGCTTTCCAATAAATTTGATCAAAATTTTAAAAGTTTGACTTAAAGAAACCTAATATACTGAATAAAAATAAACAGAGGGAGTACCAGAGAGTTTAACTTAATAGCTACTAGTCCCTCTGTTCTTTACAATTTGGAAGCCTCGATTGGTATATACCATTTGCTGAGAACTCACCATGTTGTAAACTTGGATTGGTCGAGGGTAGTAAAAGGGCAGACAAGTAAGTAACGTGGAGATAATTAATAGGATGGAATCATTCGCCACCAAATTCCTTTTTGTTTTAGGAAAAGTGTATGCTAACTCAAGACATTTCTTGTATATATCATGCCTGTTTTTGGTTGCACAAAGGATCTGGTAGAACTAGTTAGCATTGCCATTTCCATGCATCCAAGGCATCTTCTTTTCTTCGATCAAGGCAACTGAAATTTTCTGGTAGATTTTGCATGGATGCTATTCCATCACTTACATTCATATATGCACATGGACTCGGCATGTAAAATTATCTCATGGAATCAGATCCTTTTCCTCAACTACATACCCACTTTATGCAAGAAGCTTGCGGAAGTTTTTGGTAAGAGTAAACCCACCTGTCACAAGCTGAACTCTTTAGTGGTTTTATCACGTAGATGCATGGCAAAATAAAAATAAAAGTTTTTCTTTCTTTAAAAATAGATTCCTTATCGTGGCCGCAAATAAAATCTAGCTTATACATATTTTAGAGTAACTAGCTTATGTTTGAAATGACTTAGAATCAATTATAGGGCCACCTTTGTATTGGGTTTGGAAATAGTCATGCGAGGCCCAATGCCCATGCGTGTAACATGGATAGGACAATACTTTTTAATGCATCTGGAACAAGGAGATCCATATATATCATAATACATCTGGATTTTTAACTAGCTAGCATTGCAATTTCAATGCATTGGAGTCATCTTCTCCTTATCGACTAAGGCAAGTGAAATTTTACATATTTTACAGGATACTCTTCCAACACTAACATACATCGAGTTAGCATGAAAACTTATCACATGGATTAAAATTCATTTCTGAAACTACATATGCACTATTTATTAAATCCATTTAGTTCTTTTTGGTGGAAGGGGACTAGGTGAGTTATTAATCATGTGGGCTAACAACGTGGAAGCACTATTTATCGCCTTCTGGGAGCGCTAGTGCCGCCTCGCCCCGCAGAGGTCTACCGTCTGGGCTGGCCCATTAAACGTTTTAGGGCCAGAAACGTTGAGCGCCAGAAGCAAAACAGAGAAAACGTTGAGCGCTTCTGCATGTATTTTTTTTCCTTCTGTGTTCTTTCTTCGGTTTGCTTTTACGTTATTCTTGTTTCCCTGTTTCCTTTTTTGTTTCTTTTTCTATAAATTTTATTCTTTCATTTTTGTGTTCATTTCTATATTCTATTTTCATTTTCCTCATTTTTGGTAATACAAGAATAATGTTTTTTTTCAAACCCTGCACATTTTTTAAAATCATTGGATCTTTTTATGAATCCATGAATATATTTTTACCCATCGATCTTCTTTTTTCGATTCACTATTATTTTTGGTTCACCCAAATTTTAGTTACTTTTTAGTTCCTTTTATTTTCAGTTCACCGATATTTTCGGTTCACCCGAAACTTAGTTATTTTCCAGTTCACTGTTATTTTTGGTTCACCGGAATTTTTTATTCATTATTATTTCCAGTTCACCTAAATTTTGTTAATTTTCTGTTCACTGTTATTTTTGGTTCACCGGTATTTTTGGTTCACCATTATTTTCGGTTCACCCGGATTTTAGCTTTTGAAAATGGTTCATATATGTAAAATGTTATTTTTTTTAAATGATTCCGATTTTAAAAAGTTCATTTTTAAACTGGTACATATTTTTAATAGTTCCATTTTTGGAAATTGTTCAGATTTTGAAAAATTCATATTTGACATATGTTTATTTTTAAAATGGTTCAGATTTTAAAAAATATTCATATTTGAACCATTTTCGTTGTTTCTTTCTTTTTAATTTTTTAAAATGGTTCATATTTTGAAAATATTCAGATTTCGGAGAATGTTCAGATTTGGAAATAAAGAAATAACACTCGAAAATAAATAAACAATAAAATATGAAGATAATAAACAGGAAAAAAAACGAAAAGGAGAAAAAGAAACGAAACACGTGCATACTTTGGTGGCCTGATCGCTGTTTTCGAGGTAGCTCGTTTTTTGTTTTTTGAGTGTAGCTCGTTTGCTTATTGAGTGGAGCGCTGGTATAGGAGACACGTGCAAGCACTCACGTTGGCCCAGGCCCATTTAGTGCACAAGACGTTCGCGAGGCGAGAGTTCCGCTCGCTTAACGCGATACATAGGTGAGCCCCTAACAACGGGCAGCCTGTGATAGTGGGTGTGAAATTGTACATAAGAGGCCCATTTGTTGTAAGGGCAAACTAGACCCATATACTGCTTATGGAAATGGAATCTGGATCATATGGCCTTCGTAGATTAAACAAGGCCCATTCTTGCACAAAACTCTCGCATAACAATCATGTGTCTGAGTTACTCGTGTTTTGTTTCAGTTTTTTCATCAAAAGCATTTAGAGACCAAAGGTAAAAATAAACAAAGGAAATAAAAGAGGTATTGACAGGCCGGTTGAGGCTAGCACCAGCAGAGCAACTAAGGTATTTGGGGAGGGTGAGATTCACCACCTAACTAGGAATGTGTCATGATTGGGAAAACATTGGATAACGTCATGCATCTCCACCACCAAAAAGGCCCTACCCCCTCTCCCTGGCTCGAAGGGCGCCACACCGTCGAGGCATGGCATGGTCCATCCTAAAAATTGAACGATTGAGAACTAAGATGGGGAGGGAGAGGACATCAGGAACAACCATCTCACAAGCTCAACTCCTCAGAACACCACTGCCACCCATAACACAAACAACACAAAAGACAAATATTGCAATACACATTCGCAACAGAAAAAAATAAGAAGTGGGGAGGATGACCACACAACTGCTGGGAGGACATTACTCGTAGAAGCACCAAGCTCTCGCCAACCTAGATGAGCAACTACAACCGTTCTGAACTTCATCCCGAAAAGGACACACATCTTGTATGGTAGCAAATTATATCGATCCTAGCGTGTACTAGCACATATCTCAAAATGTACCTAACATTCACTACCGGAACCGGGTAGTATACCGAGTGTCAGACTCTTTGCCAAGTGTTTTTCACCGGGCACTCGACACAAGCCAACCTAAACCGAGAGTCAAGTGAGAACCCTCGGCAAAGATTTACACCACGTGGCACCGCCATCTCCCGTCTATGTAGTCACTTATGTTTGCCAAAGCCTGTATTCGACACTATACAAAGAATTTGCCGAGTGCACGATAGAATAGAATTGGCAAATAACTTGTTGCCGGCAGGTTCGACTCTACCGAGTCTCTTTGTTGAGAGTTGGCACTCGGCAAATGCTTTGCTGACTGCGTTATGGGCTTTGCCGAGCGTCGTGCACACGAGAAACTACCGGATTTTGGTAGCGAGTGCAAGAGGTGGTCCCTCCCGAACATGTTTTTTTATCTTACAAATACAATACACATGCAGTCGAAATCATAATTTAACATAATAAAAATTGCACTGAATATTGTAATTAAACAAAATAATTATTCCATATAGGTTCAAAACAACATGCATGATCTACACTGCCGGGCATTTTACAGCACATGTAAATGTAGCTAGGTATAGGTAGGTATACACCGGTGGTGCATATACAAGCCAGTACACATACACCCAGTCGAAATACTAGCATATGCAAGTCATGCAGTTCATGCCTACAAACTTTTTCACGATCAGACTAGAAAATAAAAAAATGCGGTTCAAACTTCAAAAGGAAATATTTGTTTGTACATATGCGATCATCAGTACTTCCATATGCCATCCATGCCCATGTCAACTGACGAGATCTCACCTGCCGCGGCTGGGGTGGCGTTGCTCTGATCGTTATTGCTCAGCCCAGTCCCGGTGTCCTCCTGCGAAACCATGGATGACGGCCCGCTCGCCGGCCCCGCCGCTGCCATGAAACCCTGGTCCATCATCTGCATCTGCATCTGCAGCTGCTGGTGGTAGAACGACATCGGCGGCGCCGCCATCATCTGGTGGTGGCTGTGGTTCCCAAAGTATTGTCCGTTCATAGTTGGCAGTGCCGCGCCGCCCATCATCGAGGTACCGGCGCCGGCTGCATTAAGCTGGTACGAAGAAGGTGCATGCAACTGCGGCGGTGGTGGTGCTAGCGAGGATGAGGACGTTGCATAGTCCATGAGAGGAGACAATGTGCATGCAGTACCGCAGTCGACGGCGAAGCTCTGCTGCTGCTGCTGCTGATCTCCCATGGACATGGCCGCCATGGTGTAGGACGGCATCACCATCTTCTTGATTCCAGAGCTCTTATGGAAGATCCTGCAAACCACCCACTCATCCTACATACATAGTACCAAGGGCATATATTAATTCATTGCGAATTAATCAACTGCATATGATCTAGGCATTACTATACGTAGGTACGTGCATGTTCATGTTCACGAGTACTATACGTAGCTAGAGTAGCAGTATGTACTAAGTACCTTGGAAGCTGCATTGATTATGGCGGCGGCGGCGCTACTGGTGGCGTAGGGCACCTGCAGGTCCTTGCGGGTCTCGATCCTGTACTCATGCATGACCCAGTTGGTCTTCTCCCCTCTTGGAGCCCTGCCCTTGTAGAACACGAGCGTCTTCTTCATGCCGACGAGCACCGGTGGTGGCGGGCCGAAGATCTCCTTGTCCTTGCCGGTGGCCTTCCAGTATCCCGCCTCCGTGGCGCGGTTGGTGCGGATCCCGGTGGGGTACTTGCGGTCTTTCTGGCAGTAGAAGTACCACTCCTTCTCCCCCATCTTCGCCTTCCCGGGCAGCTCCCATGGCTCACACTTGTTGAGGTCGACCTCTCCGATGGCGGTGGCGACGAAAGTCCTGTCAAGCACCTTGGGGGTGAGGTAGAAGGTGATGATCTCCTCGTCGGTCGGGTGGAACCTGAATCCCGGTGGGAGCTCCAGTTGTTGTTGTTGGTGCTGCTGCTGCTGTTCCTGATGATGTTGATGAAGGTGTTCTGCCATGGCAGCCCTCTAGGTAGTAACTGCTGGGGAAATATACGCTGGAATCGTGCAAATTAAAACTGGAAGCAACGGTGCAAAGAAAACTGTGGGCCGGCTTGTGATTATGGAGCAATTTGATTAGCTTTGCAAAGGAGGTGCATGTTTAAATAGGAGGCAGCTAGGCGTGTGCGGGCAAGGCACTTGCCAGAGAAGCCTCTGTCTTTTTGGCAATTTGTTTAATTTGTTTCCTGTGGCAAACGGATGGATGCATGCATGGTAAGCTAGATAGATAGATAGCTTCTCCTCCTTTCCAACTGTGCAGGGCTTGGCATTTTCTGTGGGAGCCACACCCGGCGGCGACAGGTAGCCAGGTATCTCGAACCTCTCCAATTCTGCATGACATGCCATTGCCAGATTTGCATACTTGGTTTTGGTGCCACTCTTGTTAACGTATGCATATGTGTCTCATCCCCAACGAAAATACTCCTATATGCTTCTGTTGCTGCTGCCTTTATGATGCAAATCAAACAGATGCTCATATGCATTAGTATGGATCGATCAATTAAAACTACAGCATATATACATAAATAGGGATATATGCATGGATGCAGTGTTATGCCAATATCTTCTCGAAAACCTCCATGAAACCATGGAGGGGTTCTCATCAGTTACCAAGCTAGGGGACATGCCTCAGCCCCTGCTGAATTCACGCATGGGAGCGGCCAGCCGGCTCACGTTGCGCGGATGCATGCAAACACATGCGTATATACCAGCATACGCCATTGGTGTTTGTTTGGAGAGATAGATCAGTTACTTGATTTCATATGCTTTTCAGGTCGTCGTCTACCGGTGAATGCACGTAGTCGCGCCACGATAGACCAGCCTTTTCACCCTTTTCTAGAAAAGATGGCACGATCGAGATATGTCCATCTAGGCAGGCCTCCAGGTGTGTGTGACTACGTGCTTATCAACTCCCTTGGCTATATCTTGGCCTTGCGTCTCCTCGTGCCCCGCAATGCAAAGTAAATTGGGAGACCGTGTGCCGCCCTCTTGAGCTTGGCGGCCTTGGGATTCACGATAATTTCAAGTTTGCGCGCGCCTTGAGACTTCGGTGGCCTTGGTTTGAATGGCGTGGGAGAGACAAAATTTGGGTGGGAACCGGTAACCCTTGTTCTAGTGAAGATATGGACCTTTTCTATGCCGCCACTACTATCACGCTTGGAGATGGAAGCTTGACCTCCTTTTGGGATGCCCCTTGGCTTGATGGCAAGAAACCTAGAGACATTGCTCCAAAGATTTTCTCCTCTTCCAAATCTAAAAAATGGTGTGTCAAAAAGGCCTTGGACAACAACGCTTGGGTTAGCAAGATCACTTTGGATGAAGCTTTCTCTCTTGAGCACCTAAGCCAATATGTGAACCTCTGGGTGCAACTTCTTGGGGTCACTCTTGTGGACGATGTGGAGGACAAGATCGTTTGGAACCTTACACCTAATGGGGAATACTCCGCGGCTTCGGCTTACAAAGCCCAATTCTTCGGGCCGAGTCATCTAGCATGATGCAAATGGTGTGGAAAGTTTGGGCCCCTCCCAAGATCAAATTTTTCGCTTGGCTAACTCTTCAAAATAGGCATTGGACTTCCGACCGTTTGGCTACCCGTGGTTGGCGAAATTGTGGTGTTTGCCCACTATGCAAGAGAGCTCCCGAAACTTTGGCTCACCTTCTCTTTGGGTGTCGGTTCACTATTTGTCTTTGGGGCTACATCAAGACTTGGCTTGGTATACATGCTTTGGATCCAAGTCATTGGGCGGATCTCTCTCTCCACTCTTGGTGGCTCATGATGACCGGGGAAATTGCTCCCAACCGCAAAGCTATGGCGTCCGTTACCTTGCTTACTTCTTGGGTAGTTTGGAATGAGAGGAATGCGCGCGTCTTCCGCAACAAGCATGCGCCACCCACGGTTCTCCTTGACAACATCAAAACCGAAGCTCGCCTTTGGGTCCTCGCGGGCGCAAAGCGTTTGGGTGAACTTTTACCTAGGGAGTAGTACGGTTTGTAATATGTTGTGGTCGGGTGCGGTCGAGCAAGTCTTCTTTGTCTTTCTCGGCCCGTGATGTAAAAACTCCTTCTTAATAAATCGAATGGGGCAAAGCTTTTGCCCCCCTTTCGAAAAAAAAAAAATATAACTAAGTTCATACTCCCTGCGATTTCATACTATTTGCCACTGATTTAGTACAAATAGTACTAAATATGGAGCGGAGGGAGTAGTTTCTAACTCTGATTTTCTATTTTATAGGAAAAACTATATTGTAATTTCTTGGTACATGCATGTAATTTCCTTTTTGCAACTTTACACTAGAAATATGTGGCCGACTCCTTTCATCTCTCAACTATGTATCTCCTCATGCCGCAACCAAATCGTCCCAATTAACTACGATCAATTTTCAACTTGTGTAGACATGAAATTACGATCAATTTTCAACCTGTGTAGACATGAAATTTTCTCGTCATGCCGCAACCAACCTGTGTAGACATGAAATTACGATCAATTTTCAAAACATGCAACAATTGGTCAGCCGTAATGAAAAATCATTCACTTCGTCACTAAATTAGCCAGTATGGTTGTCTGGTTTTTATTGCCTATACCAGTATTTTCCTCTTAGTTGCAGTTCTCAAAGATGTCCAGCCCAATTTCCTTTCAGAGACAACCACCTAGAAGGGCCAGAGCTTGGACGGGTTTTTTTGGCTAGGCATTTACATGGGCTTTTCGTCCAAGTCGGCCCTACGTAGTGGCGGAGCTCTACACCTGGCAAATCTGAGTTCCTTCCTGTCACCATTTATGATATTCTCGGAGGCAGAAAATTCTCAATAATGATACAATGTCTTCATCAATTTTTGCCACCAAAATAACTGTTGGTCGACATATATTAATTGAATATCTCTTATAGCGCAATAACAAAAAGAAATGTCGAGAACTGGCGGCCCACTGATCAAACGCGGAGCATCTTTGAACCTGAAAAGCGCACATGGTTTTAGAATATGAGAACAACCAATTAATTATACATAAATTGGTATTAAAACATTATTTATAAATCATGTGTTTTAGCAAATTAACCATTATGATTGTTCTTGGATTTCCTTTTTACGAGCCCAAAATTTTCCTCTCAATTGGAGTCTGCGAAGATGTCCACCATAATTTCTTTTGGCGACAACCACCTAGTGAGGCCCAGCTCAATCATTACTTCTTCCTCTTCCCATTTTTTTCGTTAAGCATTTATGTGATATTTTTTTCTAAGTCGGTCTGCCCAATCCTATCTCCGCCTCTACGCCTACGTGAGCCAAAATCCAGAGGATCACCAGTAGTGATCTTCCAAGCGGCATAAAATTTACATTAAGATTTCATTGTCTTATTTGTGTGTTGCCATGAATAAGCGTGTCCTAGTCGGCATATATGGAAATTCACATGGAGAGAGAGAGAGAGAGAGAGAGAGAGAGAGGCATTAACGAAGTTATGAAGCTTTCAATATGCATGCACGTACGGAAGTACAACAAGCTAGATTGCATGCGTACTTTACCTACAAAAATAAGCCCTAGCACGCAATCAGACAGATTTTGGCCCCTCATCACAAAAAAAGGAATGCTGGTGAAGGAGTATCTTTCAACATACAGTGTTATAACTATGCACTTTTAGAGCTAGTTTTAAAGTCAGATGGTGAGAGGAGAGGAAAATCGTGGACGTAACATAATTACCCTACAGAACCAATCGTGGACGTCACATGTCGGCTAAGTTCATACTACATAACTTAACATGCATGCGTGCGTGCTAGCTTGCTCAATGAATGAAGTCGATCGACCGGATGTGCATTCATGGCCGTTAGCTAGTTTTTTTATTAGCGAAAGGATCAGATTGCATTACACCTCCGTTCATACAGAAAGACCCAGAAAGAAAAAGAAAATACAAAGAAGTCCTTCTTCTCCTAGGCCCCGACATAGGCGACGCACAGGAGCCGTCGGTGACGCGCCGCTGCCGCTGCTCCGCTTCACGCCTTGGATAGGAGCCAGCCCCTTGGCAATCGGGAAGTCGCCAATCGCCGGGTCCGAGGACCCTACTCGCCGGAGCGCCGTCTTCGTCGCGGAAAGGCTCAACGCCATCTTCACCTTGAGATTCACACACCGGGACCACCACCTACTCGATCCCGGACGGGGCACGACGAACTCGACAGATCCACGGACCGCCGAGCTCGAGGAAGTCAGCTGCTTGACGAAGAAGCTCCGAGGAGCGCCGTCGCCGAAAGGGGAGCACGCCGACACCAAACTCCGAACCAGCAGCTTCCCCGCCTCCAAAACACCGCCGGCCGGTACCAGACCTAGCCCTACACTATATACAAGCCTCGATCCGTGGATTCCCCAGCCTCCCGCCGCCGAAGCGGCCGTCGGAGGCGGTGGGATCCACGGATCGGCGGCGAGCGAGGTGGGAAGGGTCGGTGTTTGATACGTCTCAAACGTATCTATAATTTTTGATGTTCCATGCTGTTATTATATCAATTGCTACATGTTTTGTTTACACTTCATAGCATTTTTATGCATTTTCTGGGACTAACCTATAAACAAGATGCCGAAGTGTCAGTTCCTGTTTTCTGCTGTTTTTCTCTTTCAGAAAAGCTAGTCGCAAAATATTCTCGGAATTGGACGAAACAAAAAGGGACGCTCATATTTTCACCGACACGATCACGAAGTCCAAAGGGGAGACGGAGACGAGCCACGAGGCCGCCTCGCCACCCTAGGGCGCGGCCAAGGGTGGGCCCGCGCTGGGCCCTAGCGAGGCCGCCTCGCGAACCTTCCGACGCCGCCCTTTCGCCTATATATTCCCGATGTTCCGCGTACCCTAAAAACACCGATCATATTCCACGAAAAGTTCCGCTGCCGCCGTCGTCGCCAACCCTAGATCGGGAGGGTTCTAAAGCTCTTCCCGGCACCCTGCCGGAGGGGAGATCATCACCGGAGGGCTCTACATCGCCATGCCTGCCTCCGGAGTGATGCGTGAGTAGTTAATCCTTGTACTACGGGTACATAGCAGTAGCTAGATGGTTGTCTCTCCACCTTGTACATCCATGTTTAGATCTTCTGAGCTGCCTAACATGATCAAGATCATTTTATTGTAATGCTACATGTTGTGTTTGCTGGGATCCGATGAATATTGATACTATGAGCAAGTTGTTTATCAATCTATATGTTTATGTTGTTTATGATCTTGCATGCTCTCCGTTGCTAGTAGATGCTTTGGCCAAGTAGATGCTTATAACTCCAAGAGGGAGTATTTATGCTAGATAGTGGGTTCATGCCTCCAGAAATCTGGGCTCGAGTTGACAGAAACGACTAAGATTGTGGATGTGCTGTTGCCACTATGGATAAAACAATGATGCATTGTCTACATGTCATTTGCATTGTTTACATTACACACTTTACTTCATGCAATAATCTGTTGTTTGCAACTTAATACTGGAAGTGATGCGGATGCTGACCTGAAGGTGGATTATTTAGGCATAGATGAGTTGGATAGCAAGTCTATGTACTTTGTTGTAATGCCCAATTAAATCTCATAATGAACATCTTGTCATATATTGCATTGTCATGCACTCTCTATTTGTCAATTGCCCAGCTGTAATTTGTTCACCCAGCATATTAGTTATCTTTTATGGAGAGACACCACTAGTGAACTGTGGACCCCGGTCCATTTTCCCTCATACTGATAAAACCACCAACTGCAATCATCTGTTCCTTGTTACTTTCTGCAATCACTACTGTTTTTCACACTGTGCATTTAATCCTTTGTTTTCAGCAAGCCAGAGAGATTGACAACCTCTCTATTTCGTTGGGGCAAAATAGTTTGGTTGTGTTGTGTGCAGGTTCCACGTAGGTGATTGATGCATGTAAAATGCATACATGAACTTTACATTTTATTACTTGATATTCCAACTTATTTGCATCATATATGGGTTATATTTATGTTTTATAATGATTTTAGGGGATAATTCACAGTTTCCCCATTTATTTGGAATTAACCCTGCAGAAGCAGAAAACCCTTTTTCATTTTTTGACTTTCAGGGACCCAAACGACGTCCAAATGACCTAATATTTTACGGGCTCATTTTTGGAAGGAACGAAGCGTAGGAGCGAAGGAAGCGAACAAACGGAGACCCGAGGGCCAAAAGAGGTGGGCCCACGCGGCCAGATTCCTTGCCGCGTGGGACCCCCATCTTGGGCCTCGTGGCTCCGATGCCGTCCGTTTTCGTCTCCGTGGCTTCGTCTTGACCTAAAACCGACTATAAAAATAGTCCCCCGAGGAGTTTCGCGGGAGGCGGCGGGAGAAACACAAAACCAAGAAACAGGAGACAGAAGGCTGCCGCCGGAGAAGATCGGAGGGGGGAAACGCCGCCGGAATCACCTCCGGAAGGCTCCTCCATCCCCCCTCCGGAGTCTCCATCAACACCACCGTCAAGACCAGCACCATCTCCATCACCATCTTCGTGATCCACTTCATCCCCCTCATAGTTTGAGATTGTTCGAACCCTAGCTATTGTTTAAGTGCTATTCTACCTGTGTATGATTGGCTACTTGTCATTGTTTGGGGGTGAGATTATATTTTCAGATTGTGTTGTATCACTTATACCATTGAATCATATCATGTCTTTGCGTTGTGAGTAGTTCTCTCATGTTCCTGGGGGCATAGGATGGATTGGCAATGATTTATATATAACATGTGTTGGTATTTTGTCTAGTTTTTATCTTTTATGTAATTCTATGATGGTGTTGTGCGAACGTCGACTGCACATCACTTCACCTATATGGGCTCATAGGAGAACACCGTAGTGTAATGGAGTGAGGGAGACTTGGGAGGACATGTAAACCTGAGACCGAGTCATGAAGTTGCATTATGAGGGTATTAGTATCGGGGACCTTAGAGTGTAATGCTATGGTGGGACTTATGTCTTAATAATTCTTGTGCAGTCATTTACTTGGCCACAAGATCCATCATAAGGGGTTTAGTTTATTTATTTAGCTATACCTAATAATGGCTCCGTCCAAAGAAGATTAAAACTTGACAAAATGTTTACCTTGTTGTTCTAGAAATATTTATGCCATGAAGTCTAGGTAGCCCTTGGGAACGTTCTCCACTTATAAGAAACACACACTTGAGCTTGTCCTCTGCTGCATAGAGGATTGGGCTTTCTCTCTTTGAGAGCTTTCACTTGTCATATTTTATTTTCAGCTTTTTACTTTATTGCAAACTCTACGCCAAAAACCCAAAAACACTTGCATCATTTAATCATTTTGTTTGTCTAGTGCATAGATAATAAGAGAAGTGACACTCTTATTTGAGAGGATAAATACTTATACCTTCTACTCCTCGTGGGATCGATACTATACTTACACATTGAAGATTTCAACGATCCCCTATACTTGTGGGTATCAAGACATTTTCTGGCGCCGTTGCCGGGGAGTGTAGCGCTTAAGTTTTTATTCTTGTTTGCACTAGATATCTATTTTCAGTTTTGCATTTAGTTTAGTTTTACTTTCAGTTATATATATCAAAACCCAAAAAAATTAGAAAATGGAAAATACCATAAAAACTCTTCCGGAGATAATGAATCTTTACTATGGATACATGAAAGCTTCTAAAATTGCTGAGGAATTTAGAGAGTCAACAGAACGGAAAATACTAAAAGATTTCATGGAAAGTTTAAATTATATTGCTGGAGAGTGGCTTTTATTCCATGATAATAAAACTTGTTGCTTTAAACATACTGATAGACACTTTGAATTTCAATGTAAGTTCCATGAAGAACGTGTCATAGCATCTTACCATACTTATGATTACACTCATTTAGGGATGGAACAAGTAGAGGAATTTGTTACTTATTATGCATCTAATGAATTGCACACCTTTGCTAATGAAAATAAAACTTGCCCTAGAGTTAAGAGATTCGAAGGAAAGGTCACTTCTATTCTTGAATATTGCATAGCCAAGTTCTCTCAAAATATTTATGTTGTTGACTATAATGAGAGGGGCAAGGTTCCCCAAGAAAGTACTGATGTTTTGCAGGAAGAAGATGATGAAAACATAAGCTTGGAAGAGGAAGAATGTGAAGAAGAGGATAAAAACCTAAGCTTGGGGATGCCCATGCAACCCCAAGAAGATGATGAAAATGATGAACAACTAGAGAATGAAGAGAGGAAACTTCCACCTTCACCACCATGGATGAGGGTAACACTCAAATTTTGTTGATGATAAACTTTGTTTTATGATTCTGATGATGAAGAGGAATATCAACCTATGTCTAATGAGAACATTATTGATAATAATTTTAAAAATGATGAGGAGTATGGTTTAGACATGTTTTATGATAGTACTCTAGATGATGGTCCTATTTTGCTTGATAATCCTCCATGTTTAGAACTTGTTACTAAATTATGTAGGGATAAAGATGATATACTTGCTGTTTGTGACAATACTCTCACTCATGAGAGTCCTACTTTGTCTTTGAATTCTCCTGATTACACTATAGAGGAGAAAAATTATTTTGATGATACTATGTCTCCCATTTATGACGATTACAATGATGAATGTGATATTTTCAGTCCACCTACTATTGAGGATAAAGTTTATTATGATTATGACATGCCTCCTATATATGATGATTACAATGATGATTATGAATGTTTTACTCCCACTATCACTAATAAGAAGGATTTTACTTATGTGGAGAGTATTAATACTTTTATGATTGTAGATAATGAAAGACATGCTTTATGTCATAATTATATTGTTGAATTCATTCATGATGCTACTGAAAGTTATTATGAGAGGGAAAACATGGTTCTAAACATTTCAATATTATTACGTTTCCTCTCTTTAAGTTCAAAGTCTTGAAATTGCTCTTGTTTTATCTTCCTATGCTACTTGCTTTGTGTTTCAATGATTTATTTTCTTACAAGATCCCAATGCATAGGAAGTGGGTTAGACTTAAATGTGTTTCATATTTTTCTCTTGATGCTCTCTTTTGCATTTCAATTCTTATTCCTATGTGAGCATCATTAAAACTATCATGTCTAGCTAAAAGACGTTAAAAAAAGCGCTTGTGGGAGACAACCCATGATTTTTTATATTCAGTTTAATTTTTGGTTTTTGAGTCAAGGTGCTTGATTACTACTGTAACAACACCTTTGTATCTTATTTTTCATCTTTATGGCAAGAATAACCTCTTTTGAGAGGTAGGATTAAACAATAGTGATTTGCTGTCCAGAAAACAGATTCCTGAGCTTAACTGCGAAAAATGTATAAAATCACAGAAGAGGAATTTTGAGCTGAGATTTTACGACAGCAATATTCAGTTACTAATACACATTTCATTAGTTCAAAATTTTCTGATTTGAGCAACGTAAGTGCCTCTGAAAATTCACTCTTTACGGGCTGTCCAGTTTTTGACAGATTCTGTCTTTATTTTGCATTACTCTCATTACTTGTGTTTTGTGTAGTTCTATTGATCAAAGAGCAATACACAACCATAGTAACAGTAGCTAATGTTTAGAATCAACTCATGATATGTCTTTGCTGTACCTATGTGGATTTAATTTATGGAGACACTAACCCCTCTAATCAAGTTTTATGTTGAGTTTTGTGTAAAGAGAATTTTCAAGTGGAAGAGTTGAGGGTGATGCACAAAGATCAAGAGGGACAACACTCAAGCTTGGGGATGTTACCCCTAGACTCACCCAACATATATCAAATAAGTACAAGAATTCAAGCTTGGGGATGCCAAGCCACCTCACTCCAACCATCTTGATACCAAGTAAGTAAGCCTAGCTATATGGCTATAAAGAAAGCGCTTTACGGGAGGCAACCCGGTTGTTTTTGCTTTTGGTTTTCTTTGTGTCCTCTTGCTGTAACAAGAGACTTAGTTTTTAGTTTTGTTTCTGAATTTTTAATAAAGTGCCAAGTTTTACCCATTTTGGGTTGAAAAAGTTGCTTATTGTATTCGGAGATTTTATTCCAGCACGAATCTGTGCACGGTATGATTTTTAATTCCTATTTGTAACTCCGAATGAGCTGATATTTGAACTGTAGTTGCAACTTTTCATCCTCTGTAAGCATGAATTTTTCAGAATTTTTCGACATATTTAAGTAGGGTAGAAAAATGCGTTTTGCTGCTGCTGTTTTTCTGGACAGATTCTGTCCCATTTTGTTTGATGCATTCTTTGAACTTTTAACTTGAATTTTTTGATCCAATTGAGTTTATAAGTAGGCATACAACATTATACACTTTCTGGACATTCATATGAATTTTTGTTTAAGGATTTTATGCAGCAAGCAATTCATTTGTCTATCACTACTAATGTCACCCCACAGAAAAGAAATGGGAGAAACGGTGTTTTGAAGTTTTTTCACAGGGATTAGAGGAGATGCACCAAGAGCTATCCAAGGATGGTGAAGACCATAAGCTTGGGGATGTGAAGACAACCCCACTGGACCAACACACTCTCGGTTTGCACACGTCTAACTTCTGTTTTTCGATCAATGCACTTTATCGCATAAACTTGGAGCGTCTTTATTTGCTTTTTATTTCGGTTTTTTTTTTTTGTGAGACCACCACTATCATTTATATATGAGAGAGCTACTGGAATTTGGGTTGAATTAAGTTGGATGCTATTAAAAAGATTGGGAAAGGGATGTTTGAGTTGATTCAAAAAGATACATATAGTTGCATGATTCATGTGCTTTTTAATGAGTATTAATTTGCAAGTGTTTTATCAAGAGCTATATTTTATTCATGTTTTGATGCTGAATGTTACTTTACTTTGTTTAACATGGATTGGTTAGTTCTATGGACACTTATGCATGCATTTAGACGGTCAACTTTCTCCCTCTTGCTACCCAAAAATTCCAACAAGTAAAAACTTGTTTTCCAACACCTTCAACCAAAGTTTTTCCAGTGAGTCCACCATATCTACCTATTAGCTTTATGCTATTCCGAGTATGTTTATCATGTTATATTGTATTATCTATACTTCTGAATTAAAATGCTTATGTTATTGATTGTTATGGGAAAAGTTGGTTAAAAAGCTCTCACGAACTTGATGCACACTTACTTTTATTGCACTTAATAAACATGAACCATTGTGATTAAAATTATGAAGTTGTGAGCTTGACAAGAGTCTTGGTTGGGAGTTAGCTCATATGTGCTGTCACATGGCAAGCTTTCAACGTGCTCTTAATTATATTTAGTTGATATCATGTACTTTTGTTTATGGATGCTTATCATGGTGCCAAATAAATGCGGAAACTTAGTAAGTTTGAGGAGTTTGTATAAATGGCTAGAGAGACGCCTGGGCCGCTAATCTAAGCCATGCATCATTCATGGTGGAAATTTACATGCTATGGTGAACCTTCAGTGATGCACCTCACAATAAAAAGCTATACCAATAGTAAATAAAAAGGTGTTGAGATTGTTCATTGTTGTTTGTCTTGTCATTTTGACATGGGCTTGTTCCATGTCCTGGGACAAGAGGTACCCCAGTTGACGCTCTTGATGACGCTATTATATTACTTACAATGACTTTAACTTGAACTTTTTGTGGCCCGAGTTGAGTAACACCGTGGTGTAGGTACTCGTATTCACGGGGCATGAGGCATTCAACCCATACTTTGTCAAGCACATTACTCATATTTGCTTTCACTTTAAACTTTAACCATTCAAGATGCTATGATAGGGGTAATGAGAGCTCCACACCAATGAATACCACATTGCAAACATTAACTTAAGTAGAAGCATTTGGAAGCTAGATGAAACTTATTCATGTTTTACCTCTACTTATTTATCTATCTTTCCAAAGTGTCCACTTTTATATTCAGATTTTACAAGAATACTCTATGACCATTATAGGATGTTTTTACTTTTCATTATGCATACATTTGTTCCATAGTACTTTCTTCTATGTTACACTTTGTGAATTATCATTGAACATCCTTTCATTGAATATTTGATATCACTTTATAATCTATCTTGTATATTGCTACTCCTTTGAGAATGAATCATTTGACTTTATGTAGCAATAGTAATCATCTTTGATATCCATTGATAGTATTAAAATGCAAAGTCCATGTTAGTTTTATCACCTTCATACTCGAGGACGAGTATTGGTTAAGCTTGGGGATGTTGATGCATGTAAAATGCATACATGAACTTTACATTTTATTACTTGATATTCCAACTTATTTGCATCATATATGGGTTATATTTATGTTTTATAATGATTTTAGGGGATAATTCACAGTTTCCCCATTTATTTGGAATTAACCCTGCAGAACCAGAAAACCCTTTTTCATCTTTTTGACTTTCAGGGACCCAAACGACGTCCAAATGACCTAATATTTACGGGCGTCATTTTTGGAAGGAACGAAGCGTAGGAGCGAAGGAAGCGAACAAACGGAACCCGAGGGCCAAAAGAGGTGGGCCCACGCGGCCAGATTCCTTGCCGTGGGACCCCCCATCTTGGGCCTCGTGGCTCCGATGCCGTCCGTTTTCGTCTCCGTGGCTTCGTCTTGACCTAAAACGACTATAAAAATAGTCCCCGAGGAGTTTCGCGGGAGGCGGCAGAGAAACACAAAACCAAGAAACAGGAGACAGAAGGCTGCGCCGGAGAAGATCGGAGGGGGGAAACGCCGCCGGAATCACCTCCGGAAGGCTCCTCCATCCCCCCTCGGAGTCTCCATCAACACCACCGTCAAGACCAGCACCATCTCCATCTTCGTGATCCACTTCATCCCCCTCATAGTTTGAGATTGTTAACCCTAGCTATTGTTTAAGTGCTATTCTACCTGTGTATGATTGGCTACTTGTCATTGTTTGGGGTGAGATTATATTTTCAGATTGTGTTGTATCACTTATACCATTGAATCATATCATGTCTTTGCGTTGTGAGTAGTTCTCTCATGTTCCTGGGGGCATAGGATGGATTGGCAATGATTTATATATAACATGTGTTGGTATTTTGTCTAGTTTTTATCTTTTATGTAATTCTATGATGGTGTTGTGCGAACGTCGACTGCACATCACTTCACCTATATGGGCTCATAGGAGAACACCGTAGTGTAATGGAGTGAGGGAGACTTGGGAGGACATGTAAACCTGAGACCGAGTCATGAAGTTGCATTATGAGGGTATTAGTATCGGGGACCTTAGAGTGTAAGCTATGGTGGGACTTATGTCTTAATAATCTTGTGCAGTCATTTACTTGGCCACAAGAACCATCATAAGGGGTTTAGTTTATTTATTTAGCTATACCTAATAATGGCTCCGTCCAAAGAAGATTAAAACTTGACAAAATGTTTACCTTGTTGTTCTAGAAATATTTATGCCATGAAGTCTAGGTAGCCCTTGGGAACGTTCTCCACTTATAAGAAACACACACTTGAGCTTGTCCTCTCGCTGCATAGAGGATTGGGCTTTCTCTCTTTGAGAGCTTTCACTTGTCATATTTTATTTTCAGCTTTTTACTTTATTGCAAACTCTACGCCAAAAACCCAAAAACACTTGCATCATTTAATCATTTTAGTTTGTCTAGTGCATAGATAATAAGAGAAGTGACACTCTTATTTGAGAGGATAAATACTTATACCTTCTACTCCTCGTGGGATCGATACTATACTTACACATTGAAGATTTCAACGATCCCCTATACTTGTGGGTATCAGTGATCGAGTAACGGCGCCCATCAACAACCTTCTGAAGAACCTCCGTGTCCTCCTGGTTCGATAAACCTTGGTTATATTTCAAGGGAAAACTACTGCTGCACTACATCATACCTTCCTCTTGGTGTCTCCCAACGAACGTGTGAACTACACGCCATCAAGCACTTTTCTGGCGCCGTTGCCGGGGATACTGGAATCTCCAGATAGGGGAGTCTCACACTTCCAACCTCTTTACTTTGTTTTTGTCTTGCTTGTTTTATTTTATTTTATCTTGTTTGCTGTTAAAAGTCAAAAACACAAACAAAAAAAATTAAATTCCTGCATCTTAGTTATTTCGAGTTGTTGTCTTTCTTATCCTGTTTTAATTTTGCTAAAATGAGTAATCCTGAAAATACCAAGTTGTATGACTTCACTAGCACAAACAACAATGATTTCATATGTACACCCATTGCTCCTCCTGCTTCTACAGCAAAGTTCTATGAAATTAAACCTGCACTGTTAAATCTGGTTATGAAAGAACAATTTTCTGGTGTTAGTATTGATGATGCTGCTCACCTTAATAATTTTGTTGAGTTTTATGATATGCAAAAGTATAAGGAAGTAGAAGGTGATATTATTAAACTGAAATTGTTTCCTTTCTCCTTGACAGGAAGAGCTAAAGAATGGTTGCTATCTTTGCCTAGGAATAGTATTGATTCCTGGACTAAGTGTAAAGATGCTTTCATTGGAAAATATTATCCTCCTGCTAAAATCATATCTTTGAGAAGTGGCATTATGAACTTTAAGCAATTTGATAATGAACATGTTGCCCAAGCTTGGGAAAGAATGAAATCATTGGTTAAAAATTCTCCACTAATGGACTGACTACTTGGATGATCATCCAAACCTTTTATGCAGGATTAAATTTTTCTTCAAGGAACCTTTTGGATTCGGCTGCTGGAGGGACCTTCATGTCCATCACCTTGGGTGCTGCTACAAAACTTCTTGATGATATGGTGATAAATTACTCTGAATGGCACACTGAAAGGGCTCCAACAGGTAAGAAGGTAAACTCTGTTGAAGAAATCTCCTCCTTGAGTGATAAGGTTGATGCCATTATGTCTATGCTTTCAAATGGTCATGCTCCTGTTGATCCAAATAATATTCCCTTAGCTTCATTGGTTGCTCATGAAGAGAATGTTGATGTGAACTTCATTAAAAATAATAACTTCAACAACAATGCCTATAGAAATAATTTTGGTAATAACAATTATAGGCCATATCCTTCTAATGGTAGCAACTCTTATGATAATTCTTATGGCAATTCCTACAACAACAATAGAAGTGTGTCCTATGATCTTGAAGTTATGCTTAAGGATTTTATTAGCACACAAACTGCTTTTAATAAAACTGTTGAGGAAAAGCTAGGGAAACTAGATATTCTTGCTGCTAAGGTTGATAGTCTTGCTTATGATGTTGATTTTCTGAAAATAAAAGTTATGCCTCAAGATGTTAAAGAGAGCAAAACTCTCAATGCTATACAAGTTAGAATTGATAGCAACATTAGGATGCTAGCTGAGTTACATGAAAGATGGGAAAGAGAGGAAAAAGAAGCTGAAATTGCTAAACAAAGTAGTGTTGTTAAAGTTTGCACTATTTTTACTACTAAAACTGATGAACCCTCAAGTGCTAGTAAGCCTCCTACTGTTAATGGTAAGATTATTGGTGTTGGAAATGTCTCCACTTCTGCTGCAAAAAGCTTTAAACTGCCTGATAGCACTAACATTGGTCCTGGTAAAAGTGCTGAAATTTTTAAGAGTGTAGGGGATAATGGTCCCTTTACCTTTGATGATAATTATTTTGATTTTTATGGTTGTAACATAACTGAAGTCATTATGTTCTTGCAAAAGCTAGCTAAGAGTCCTAAGGCTAGTGAAATAAATATGGCTTTTACTAAACACATCATCAATGCTCTCATGCATGCTAGGGAAGAGAAATTAAAACGTGAAGCTTCTATCCTTAGGAAGTTAGATGATGGTTGGGAGCCCATCATTAAAATGAAAGTGAATGATTTTGAATGCAATGCTTTGTGTGATCTTGGTGCTAATAATTCTGTTATGCCTAAAAAGCTTTATGATATCCTTGATCTTGCACCTTTGGAAAAATGTTATTTGGATGTTCACTTTGCTGATTCTTCTATGAAGAAACCTTTGGAGAGAGTTGATAATGTTTTTATTATAGTTAACAATAACCTTGTTCCTGTTGATTTTGTGGTTTTGGATATTGAATGCAATCCTTCTTGTCCTATTGTTTTGGGAAGACCTTTTCTTAGAACTGTTGGTGCTGTTATTGATATGAAAGAGGGGAATATAAAATTTCAATTCCCACTCAAGAAAGGTATGGAACATTTCCTTAGGAAGAGGATGAAACACCCTTTTGATACTATTGTTAGGACAAATTATGGTGTTGATGTTTCTGGTCTTGACAATACTTGATGCATGTTTCATGCCTAGCTAAAAGGCATTAAAGAGAAGCGCTTATGGGAGGCAACCCATTGTTTTTACTTTCTGTTATTTTTGTTTTTTTTAGTCAAGGAGCTTGTTTACTTCTGTGGCAACTCCTTTGTATCTTTTATTTGCTTTTTGTTGTGCCAAGAACTGGACGTCACCGTTTAATTCGGTAGAAAATTAGAACAAATCTTATTGACCTGCAATTTTTTGTGCGTGTTCCTGAGATGTGTACGCAACTTTCGTACGACTAGAGTTTTTCGATTTACGCGACGTAAGTGTCCCGAAAAAAATCATCTTTATGGGCTGTTCTGGTTTTGACAGATTCTGTCTTTGTTTTACATTCTCTCTTTTACAAGTGTTGAGTGAGTTTCTTTTATGGTGGAAGAGCTTCACTTAAGCCTAGTATCAGTAGCTAATGTTTGAAAATATTTGCTTATGAATTGTGTCCAAACAGAACTATGTGAGATTATTTGTTTTGATGCACTAACCTGCTAATGAGAAAAATGTTGAGTTTTGATGTGAAGGAAGTTTTCAAGTGTTAAGAGAGGAGGATGATATTACAAGATCAAGAAGAGTGAAGAGCTTAAGCTTGGGGAGGCTCCTATGGATCTCCCCAGCATATTTCAAGAAGACTCAAGCATCTAAGCTTGGGGATGTCCAAGGCATCCCCTTCTTCATCAACAAACTATCAGGTCATCTCTAGTGAGACTATATTTTTATTCCTTTACATTATATGTACTTTTCTTGGAGCGTCAGTGTGCTTTTGTTTTCAGTTTGTTTTTGTTTTGTTTGCTGCTCTATACTTGTTGGATCCTACCACTCTTGTTTGGGAGAGAGACACGCTCCGCTTTTTCATTAGAATAGTCTTGTGCTTCACTTATACTTGTTGAGTATTCTTGTCTAGCTACTGCTAAAACTTCTAGCTCTTTGTTTTCATGTATCTCTAGTTAGAGCTATTAGTTTCTTTTGAAGAAAGTACTCTCTTGCTTCACTTATATCTGTTTGGAGAGTTGTTTAAATAAGTTGATTGGTGTTTGGTTGGAACAGAAAATGTTATGCATGTGGTAGTGGTATAAAAATGCTTGCATAAGTCTTGTAGATCACTGTCTTGAGTAATTTGATACTTGTCAATTGTTTTGAGTTACCAAGTAAGTAAATGTTTAAACTTGTGCATCATGTAAGTAATGGCTATTAGTGAAGAACTACCGTAAAGCTTGTTGATATTTGATCTTTGTATCATTGGTAGTTCTAAAAGTCTAGATATTTTCTAGTGAAAGGTTTTGGTTAACAAGGAAGACAATGTGGAGTCTTATAATTTTTCAGCCATGTTTTTTATGTAAGTTCTTGCTGTACCGGTTGACAGTTTGTGTTTGCTTAAATAACCTTGCTAGCCTAAACTCTGTACTAAGCGGAAATGCTGCTTGTGCATCCAAAACCCTTGAGCCAAAATCCATGCCATCTGTGTCCACCATAACTACTTATTATGTGGTATTTTCCTGCCACTCCAAGTAAATTTTTTCATGTACTACCTTTAAACTATTCAAAACTGTACAAGTCCTTTTTGTGTCACTGTTACTAGCTCATGAGGAGGTGTAGTTTTACTTTATTTCACTTGTTGATCTGACTTTACACACCTGGACTTGTGGCATATACATCCGCTTATCCAATAATTTTGCAAAAAGAGCTGGCAACGGGGTGTGATGACCCACAAGTATAGGGGATCGCAACAGTCTTCGAGGGAAGTAAGACCCAAATTTATTGATTCGACACAAGGGGAGGCAAAGAATATTTATAAGCCTTGACAGATGAATTGTCAGTTCAGCTGCACCTGGAAATAGACTTGCTCGACACAGATTATCAGTAGCAACAGTTTTATGATAGTAGCAGTAGTGAAATAATAGCAGCAGTAAAATAAAAGCAGGGCATTTGCAGATAGATAATAATAAAGCGTAGGGCATTGCAGTAATAATTAAAGTAGACAGCAGGATTAAAATACTGTAGGCATAAGGATGGATGAACGGGCGTTGCATGGATAAGATAATTCATGAAATAGTCATGCGTAGGGCATTTGAAGATAGATAATAATAAAGCATCCAAGTAATAATCAATCATAGGCATGTGTTCCGTATTTAGTCGTACGTGCTCGCAATGAGAAACTTGCACAACATCTATTGTCCTACCAGCCCGTTTGCAGCGGGGGCTCAAGGGAAACTACTGGTAATTAAGGTACTCCTTTTAATAAAGCACCGAAGCAAAGCATTAACACTCCGTGAACACATGTGATCCTCACATCACAGCCATCCCCTCCGGTTATCCCAATTGCTGTGACTTTGGGGCCTCGGGTTCCGGACAATTATATGTGCATACAACTTGCAGATATGATCTAAAGCAATAATTATCCTCATGATACAGTAACATGTTCAGATCTGAAATCATGGCACTCGGGCCCTAAGTGTCAAGCATTAAGCATAACAAGTTGCCACAATGACATAAAGTACTAACAATGGATACTAGGCACCATGCCCTAACAATCTGATGTCTATTACATGAATGATCTCATCCAATCCCTACCATCCCCTTCAGCCTACAGCAGGGATTACTCACCCATGGATGGGGGAATCATGGATGGTTGATGGAGAGGCGTCGGTGATGATGATGGCGATGATCACCTCCAATTCCCCGTCCCGGCAGGGTGCCAGAACGGAGTTTCTGGTCCCCGAAATAGGGTTTTCGGTGGCGGCGGAGCTCTGGAGTGTTTCGGGGAAAAGCGTCGATCATCCTCGGGTTTTTAGGTCAAGGGGATTAAGTATTCGAAAGGGGGTCGCGAGGTGGTGTCCGAGGCGGCCACACCACCCCCTGGCGTGGCCCACCTCTGGCCACGCGGGCCCATGGTGTGGTGCCCAGTGGCCCGCCTCCGTCTCGTCTTCTGGCTCCGTGTGTCTTCTGAAAAAATAGGAACTCTAGGATATTTTTCGGGAATTTTCCCGAAACTTGACTTTCTGCACAAAAACAAGACACCCGGGCAATTCTGCTGAAAACAGCGTTAGTCCGTGTTAGTTGCACTCAAAACACACAAATTAGAGGTAAAACAACAGCAAAAGTTTTCGGGAAAGTAGATACGTTTTAGACGTATCAACTCCCCCCAAGCTTAGCTTATTGCTTGTCCTCAAGCAATTCAGTTAACAACTGAGCGCGACAAAAGAAACTTTTACGAACACATTTGCTTCATATGATGTATACATTCTCACTATATAATCAAGTACTTAGGAAATTCATAATAAGAAAAATGCAGATAATGCCACCTAGTAGCTATGTGAACTATGAAAAGATAACATGAAATAAATCTATCTGCAGGATTGCAATGTTCATAATAAGATATAATAAAGTGGTATCTCGCTTGCCTTTATTTGTAGAGCAAAACATAAATGCCAAGGCACCTCTGAAGTTCAAGTGAAGACTAGAAGTAAAGATATCAAAGATAAAAGCATCAAAGTTATACCACAGTTAACCGCATTCTGGGACAAGCACATTACACTAAGAATGACAGTTATGCTCTCGAGAAGGTGCCCAAAGAAAGGATGGTGACTCAACATAAAATAAAAGATTGGCCCTTCGCAGAGGGAAGCAGGGATTAACATGTGCTAGAGCTTTTTATTTATAAAATAGAAGTAAAAATATGTTTTGGGAGGTGGTTGTTCCTGTCAACGAATGGCAATAGAGTTTTTGTTATCTTCCATACGAAACAAGTTGAGAGCGGTTCCGAGTTATTGATATTAGGCATTTATAGCATGCTCTTTTATATAGTATGACACTCCTCCTAACCTTTGCTTTTCACAAACCATGGCTAACCGAATCCTCGGGTGCCTGCCAACAATCACACACCATGGACAGACAGTAGCACTCTCGTCGACCTACGGTAGCATCACCGGTGGCCGGCGGTAGCACCACCATATCACGTTGGTAGCACCGCCATGGTAGCACCGCATCTGTGCTGGCAGCACCGTCGTGCCGCCTTGGTAGCACCTCGTGCTGCCGAGCAGCACTACGCCGGTGCGCCCCCACGCTCGCCGCATCCCCCTCGGTTGTTCCCCTAACAGCAAATTTGGGCACTCGAGGTGAGGAGGCTGTGACGTGCTCAGGGCCAAGGGTGATGCCGGTGGCTCGGGCGCGAGTTCATCGGCTTGTCCGCCACCTGCTCCCAGCTGAGCAGGACCTCGCCGGCGTCCACGCAGCGCGCGAGGAGGAGACGCTGGGGTGGGTCGGGGGATGACGGTGAGGCTCGAGGTGGACCGAGGGGAGACGGCGGCGCTGCGCAGGGGAGCAGCATCATGGAGCTCGACACGGAGGAGGTCAGACGACCATGCCGCCAGGTCAAGCTCTTCGCGGATGGAGCCGAAGCCTCGCCACGCGGATCAGCCGTGCGCTTGCTCGCCGGCGGCAGCGCAAGGACCAGAGCGTGCAGAATCGCTGATTTGATAGCGTTGGGAGGAGTAGCGATGGCTGGAGAGAGAGACGAGAGGGGAACGATTGGGGAGAAAGGAGGAGGAAGGAGATAAGGGCGACCAGTCAAGGGTGGGTCCCGCCACGTTTTTCCGCGAGTGGAGACGCGTGTCGCACGCTCGAGCAGGAGGATGGATGCGCTCGATCCCCCGGGTGATCCTAAGGCTTTTCCTTGTGCGTGCTCGAGTAAATCGAGTCCCAACTGTGTGTGCTCGAATAAATCGGGTGTCTCACCTACCTAACAACGTATAACCAAGGGAGGGATCATTCCCCCATTGGCAACATTTTTTTAACTGAAAAAATATCTTTTTCCCATGTTTTCCATTCGCAATCAAATGGAAATATTTTGTATTACTACCACTCTCTTGAACATGCTTCACTTTAGAACGTTGAGCCCATTTAGCTGGGCGTAATGCCTTCAGTCTAATTTTTTGTATATGTTTGTAGGAAACATGTAGTCCTTCTCCCTCCATTCATCTTTAGTCATTTATTAGATTTATCTTAAACTTTGTAAGGTTTGGCCAGTTTATATTTGAAAAAATATCAATACCTACAATTTCAAAAATATATAATAAGAAAATATATAATATGATGAATCGAAAGATATTAATTTGGTGTTGTGAATGTTGGTATGCTTTCCAATAAATTTGATCAAAATTTTAAAAGTTTGACTTAAAGAAACCTAATATACTGAATAAAAATAAACAGAGGGAGTACCAGAGAGTTTAACTTAATAGCTACTAGTCCCTCTGTTCTTTACAATTTGGAAGCCTCGATTGGTATATACCATTTGTTGAAGAACCATTTGCTGAGAACTCCCCATGTTGTAAACTTGGATTGGTCGAGGGTAGTAAAAGGGCAGACAAGTAAGTAACGTGGAGATGATTAATAGGATGGAATCATTCGCCACCAAATTCCTTTTTGTTTTAGGAAAAGTGTATGCTAACTCAAGACATTTCTTGTATATATCATGCCTGTTTTTGGTTGCACAATAGATCTGGTAGAACTAATTAGCATTGCCATTTCCATGCATCCAAGGCATCTTCTTTTCTTCGATCAAGGCAACTGAAATTTTCTGGTAGATTTTGCATGGATGCTATTCCATCACTTACATTCATATATGCACATGAACTCGGCATGTAAAATTATCTCATGGAATCAGATCCTTTTCCTCAACTACATACCCACTTTATGCAAGAAGCTTGCGGAAGTTTTTGGTAAGAGTAAACCCACCTGTCACAAGCTGAACTCTTTAGTGGTTTTATCACGTAGATGCATGGCAAAATAAAAATAAAAGTTTTTCATTCTTTAAAAATAGATTCCTTATCGTGGCCGCAAATAAAATCTAGCTTATTATATTTTAGAGTAACTAGCTTATGTTTGAAATGACTTAGAATCAATTATAGGGCCACCTTTGTATTGGGTTTGGAAATAGTCATGCGAGGCCCAATGCCCATGCGTTTAACATGGATAGGACAATACTTTTTAATGCATCTGGAACAAGGAGATCCATATATATCATAATACATCTGGATTTTTAAGTAGCTCATTGCGATTTCAATGCATTGGAGTCATCTTCTCCTTATCGACTAAGGCAAGTGAAATTTTACATATTTTACAGGATACTATTCCAACACTAACATACATCGAGTTAGCATGAAAACTTATCACGTGGATTAAAATTCATTTCTGAAACTACATATGCACTATTTATTAAATCCATTTAGTTCTTTTTGGTGGAAGGGGACTAGGTGAGTTATTAATCATGTGGGCTAACAACGTGGAAGCGCTATTTATCGCCTTCTGCGAGCGCTAGTGCCGCCTCGCCCCGTAGAGGTCTACCGTCTGGGCTGGCCCATTAAACGTTTTAGCGCCAGAAACGTTGAGCGCCAGAAGCAAAACAGAGAAAGCGTTGAGCGCTTCTGCATGTATTTTTTTTTTCCTTCTGTGTTCTTTCTTCGGTTTGCTTTTACGTTATTCTTTTTTCCCTGTTTCCTTTTATGTTTCTTTTTTCTATAAATTTTGTTCTTTCATTTTTGTGTTCCTTTCTATATTCAATTTTCATTTTCCTCATTTTTGGTAATACAAGAATAATGTTTTTTTTTCAAACCCTGCACATTTTTTAAAATCGTTGGATCTTTTTATGAACCCATGAATATATTTTTACCCCATCGATCTTCTTTTTTCGATTCGCTATTTTTTTGGTTCACCCAAATTTTAGTTACTTTTTGGTTCCTTTTATTTTCAGTTCACCGATATTTTCGGTTCACCCGAAACTTAGTTATTTTCCAGTTTACTGTTATTTTTGGTTCACCAGAATTTTTGATTCATTATTATTTCCAGTTCACCCAAATTTTGTTAATTTTCTGTTCACTGTTATTTTCGGTTCACCGGTATTTTTGGTTCACCATTATTTTCGGTTCACCCGGATTTAGCTTTCGAAAATGGTTCATATATGTACAATGTTCATTTTTTAAATGATTCCGATTTAAAAAAGTTCATTTTTAAACTGGTACATATTTTTAATAGTTTCATTTTTGGAAATTGTTCAGATTAAAAAAAATCATATTTGACATATGTTTATTTTTTAAAATGGTCCAGATTTTGAAAAATATTCTTATTTGAACCATTTTCGTTGTTTCTTTCTTTTTAATTTTTTAAAATGGTTCATATTTTGTAAAATGTTCATTTTTTAAAATTGTTCATATTTTGAAAATATTCAGATTTCGGAAAATGTTCAGATTTCGAAATAAAGAAATAACACTCGAAAAATAAATAAACAATAAAATATGAAGATAATAAACAGGAAAACAAAACGAAAAGGAGAAAAAGAAACGAAACACGTGCATACTTTGGTGGCCTGATCGCTGTTTTCGAGGTAGCTCGTTTTTTGTTTTTTGAGTGTAGCTCGTTTGCTTATTGAGTGGAGCGCTGGTATAGGAGACACGTGCAAGCACTCACGTTGGCCCAGGCCCATTTAGTGCACAAGACGTTCGCGAGGCGAGAGTTCCGCTCGCTTAACGCGATACATAGGTGAGCCCCTAACAACGGGCAGCCTGTGATAGTGGGTGTGAAATTGTACATAAGAGGCCCATTTGTTGTAAGGGCAAACTAGACCCATATACTGCTTATGGAAATGGAATCTGGATCATTTGGCCTTCGTAGATTAAACAAGGCCCATTCTTGCACAAAACTCTCGCATAACAATCATGTGTCTGAGTTACTCGTGTTTTGTTTCAGTTTTTTCATCAAAAGCATTTAGAGACCAAAGGTAAAAATAAACAAAGGAAATAAAAGAGGTATTGACAGGCCGGTTGAGGCTAGCACCAGCAGAGCAACTAAGGTATTTGGGGAGGGTGAGATTCACCACCTAACTAGGAATGTGTCATGATTGGGAAAACATTGGATAACGTCATGCATCTCCACCACCAAAAAGGCCCTACCCCCTCTCCCTGGCTCGAAGGGCGCCACACCGTCGAGGCATGGCATGGTCCATCCTAAAAATTGAACGATTGAGAACTAAGATGGGGAGGGAGAGGACATCAGGAACAACCATCTCACAAGCTCAACTCCTCAGAACACCACTGCCACCCATAACACAAACAACACAAAAGACAAATATTGCAATACACATTCGCAACAGAAAAAAATAAGAAGTGGGGAGGATGACCACACAACTGCTGGGAGGACATTATCGTAGAAGCACCAAGCTCTCGCCAACCTAGATGAGCAACTACAACCGTTCTGAAATTCATCCCGAAAAGGACACACATCTTGTATGGTAGCAAATTATATCGATCCTAGCGTGTACTAGCACATATCTCAAAATGTACCTAACATTCACTACCGGAACCGGGTAGTATACCGAGTGTCAGACTCTTTGCCAAGTGTTTTTCACCGGGCACTCGACACAAGCCAATCTAAACCGAGAGTCAAGTGAGAACCCTCGGCAAAGATTTACACCACGTGGCACCGCCATCTCCCGTCTATGTAGTCACTTATGTTTGCCAAAGCCTGTATTCGACACTATACAAAGAATTTGCCGAGTGCACAATAGAATAGAATTGGCAAATAACTTGTTGCCGGCAGGTTCGACTCTACCGAGTCTCTTTGTTGAGAGTTGGCACTCGGCAAATGCTTTGCTGACTGCGTTATGGGCTTTGCCGAGCGTCGTGCACACGAGAAACTGCCGGATTTTGGTAGCGAGTGCAAGAGGTGGTCCCTCCCGAACATGTTTTTTTATCTTACAAATACAATACACATGCAGTCGAAATCATAATTTAACATAATAAAAATTGCACTGAATATTGTAATTAAACAAAATAATTATTCCATATAGGTTCAAAACAACATGCATGATCTACACTGCCGGGCATTTTACAGCACATGCAAATGTAGCTAGGTATAGGTAGGTATACACCGGTGGTGCATATACAAGCCAGTACACATACACCCAGTCGAAATACTAGCATATGCAAGTCATGCAGTTCATGCCTACAAACTTTTTCACGATCAGACTAGAAAATATAAAAATGCGGTTCAAACTTCAAAAGGAAATATTTGTTTGTACATATGCGATCATCAGTACTTCCATATGCCATCCATGCCCATGTCAACTGACGAGATCTCACCTGCCGCGGCTGGGGCGGCGTTGCTCTGATCGTTATTGCTCAGCCCAGTCCCGGTGTCCTCCTGCGAAACCATGGATGACGGCCCGCTCGCCGGCCCCGCCGCTGCCATGAAACCCTGGTCCATCATCTGCATCTGCATCTGCAGCTGCTGGTGGTAGAACGACATCGGCGGCGCCGCCATCATCTGGTGGTGTGGCTGTGGTTCCCAAAGTATTGTCCGTTCATAGTTGGCAGTGCCGCACCGCCCATCATCGAGGTACCGGCGCCGGCTGCATTAAGCTGGTACGAAGAAGGTGCATGCAACTGCGGCGGTGGTGGTGCTAGCGAGGATGAGGACGTTGCATAGTCCATGAGAGGAGGCAATGTGCATGCAGTACCGCAGTCGACGGCGAAGCTCTGCTGCTGCTGCTGCTGATCTCCCATGGACATGGCCGCCATGGTGTAGGACGGCATCACCATCTTCTTGATTCCAGAGCTCTTATGGAAGATCCTGCAAACCACCCACTCATCCTACATACATAGTACCAAGGGCATATATTAATCCATTGCGAATTAATCAACTGCATATGATCTAGGCATAACTATACGTAGGTACGTGCATGTTCATGTTCACGAGTACTATACGTAGCTAGAGTAGCAGTATGTACTAAGTACCTTGGAAGCTGCATTGATTATGGCGGCGGCGGCGCTACTGGTGGCGTAGGGCACCTGCAGGTCCTTGCGGGTCTCGATCCTGTACTCATGCATGACCCAGTTGGTCTTCTCCCCTCTTGGAGCCCTGCCCTTGTAGAACACGAGCGTCTTCTTCATGCCGACGAGCACCGGTGGTGGCGGGCCGAAGATCTCCTTGTCCTTGCCGGTGGCCTTCCAGTATCCCGCCTCCGTGGCACGGTTGGTGCGGATCCCGGTGGGGTACTTGCGGTCTTTCTGGCAGTAGAAGTACCACTCCTTCTCCCCATCTTCGCCTTCCCGGGCAGCTCCCATGGCTCACACTTGTTGAGGTCGACCTCTCCGATGGCGGTGGCGACGAAAGTCCTGTCAAGCACCTTGGGGTGAGGTAGAAGGTGATGATCTCCTCGTCGGTCGGGTGGAACCTGAATCCCGGTGGGAGCTCCAGTTGTTGTTGGTGGTGCTGCTGCTGTTCCTGATGATGTTGATGAAGGTGTTCTGCCATCACTACTGGAAAATCGCTCTCCGCCGAGTGGTCTCGGCTTCGCCGAGCGCAAAATGTCGGGGCGGCTCGGCGAAGACCGCCAACGCCGGCGCAGCGTAGATGACACTCGGCGAAGCCAAGACGACTCGGCAAACTTAAACTTCGCCGGGACATAGTCGAAAACAATCTCGGCGAAGATAAGACCGTCGGCAAAGACCACATAAAACACTCGGCGATGAGACGATCTCGGCGAAATGGACGACCACGTGGCGCCTGCGGTTGGGTCCCACATTGCAGAGGCGATACGATGATTTCGCCGAGTGTATTCCACGGCGAAGAGGTGGTTGGAAAAAAATTGAAACGCTGCTTTTCTTCGCCGAGAATCCGACCCGGCGAAGAACTGGCGGGAAAAAATATTCGTTCGCCGCGCAAAAAGATTCCTTTTTGCCGAGTTTGTCGGTGGACGGCACTCGGCGAAGGAATGGGCGGGAAGGAATTTTTCATTCCGCGCCAAATCTTCGCCGGGTTTGAGTCTTCGCCGGGCGCTCTTCTCGGCAACCTTGGTGGGCGGGAATAAAAATTTCATCCCGCGCCAAATCGTCGCCGGGTGGGACTCTTCGCCGGGAGCTCCTCTCGGCAACGTTTGTTGGCGGGAATGAAAATTTCATTCCGCGCCAATTCTTCGCCGGGTGTCGTGCTCGGCGAAATGTAGATATTTCCCGCTTTTTTCAACTGTTTTGCGTCTCGTTTTGGCGCCGTTTCCAGCCCTAACGACGCCTATAAATAGGCCACTGAGGTTACTCACTCACACAGAACATTCCAGCGTCACTCGGAGAGGCATCTTTGGGCAACCAGCGGCAAGACGTCTCTGATGATCTGCGACCGTTCCAAACGGTTGCAGATCATCAGAGACGTCTTGCCGGACGGTTGTAGATTATCAGAGACGTCTTGCCGGATCGAAGTGACTCTCAAACACAAAACATTCGGGTTTCCCTAGCTACGTCCTACAGTGAATGCAACGGCATTCGACCGTGAATCACTGTAGGGCTGTAGCTAGGGGAAACCGTGTGTTTTGTTTCCCAGTTTACTTACTCATATATTCTACCTTGTGCTAAAACAGAAAACATTCGGGTTCCCTAGCTATGCCCGACACTGAATGCAACGACATTCGACCGTGAATCAGTGTCGGGCTGTAGCTAGGAGAAACCGTGTGTTTTGTTTCCCATGTTACTCACTCATATATTCTACCTTGTGCTCAAACACAAAATATTCGGGTTCCCTAGCTATGCCCAATGTTCCAAAAATCGGCCGATATGCTGATTAATCGGCCGATTTATCGTGAATCGTGGGGTGACCGATAAGATTATAGCATATCGGCCGCGTTTATCGTTGGCGCCGATTTTCAGCCGATTTTTGCCACTTATCGTTGATTTATCGTCCTGTCAGCCGATTTATCGTACGATAGTTTTGTAAACCTTTACATTAGCTCAAATTTTGCCCATTTTGTTGATTCAAAGGAAAGGAATCAATGTAGCACTTATATTCAATACTCCAATGTAATTTTTGCAAAGCATATTTTAGAATTTTTAGTGCTGGAAGTTGACATATACAAAAAAAACTAGCCGATAAATAGGCGACCGATAAAATCGATTAATCGGCCGATAAGCGATTAATCTCTAATCGGAATAAATGAATCAACAACTGCCAATGAAGGGTACATAGTCGAATGACAACAAACTTGGGTACATAGACGAATGACAACAAACTTGGGTACATAGACGAATGACAACAAACCATTTTGTCCTAACCAATGATGTGGCTCAGGTTAGTCATACTCTTGCCTAGGCCTATAATACTCGTGGGTGTAGTCGTCGTAGTCGCCGTCGTCGTCGTCGCTGTCGTCGGACGGCCGTGATGTAGTCGTTGACGGGGGTTGTCTCCTGGAATGTAATTGAGGGTAGCGCAGGCGGGGGTTATCGCCGGCCGTGATGTAGTCCATGACCCTCTTGAGAGTCCGGCCGGCCCACCACAGCCGACGGCCGGCCTCGTTGAAGTTCGAAGGACGCGGGCGGTCCTCCTCGTACCTGGCGAGCGCCTTCTCACGCCTTTCGATGAAGAAGGCGTCCCAAGTTGGGCGATAGTCTGGATGCCAGCAGGAATCCATCCGCTGCTCCGGAGTGAGCTCGAGGTAGTAGTGGTTCGTGATGGCCGCCCGACGCGCCAAGCCTTGAGGGATAGGAGGGACCGGCACGCCTCCGGTGCTCAGCCTCCAGCCGACGGGGACGTCGTAGCCGGGTGGGCAGGGGTAGTTCGAGGCGCAAAGCGCCTCCGCCTCCGAGTAGGTTAGAGTGGGTACGGTGGAAGCCATGGGAGAGTGATGAGGTTGCGGATATGAGTTTAGATGTGCTATGCCAATGGAGGCCATGACTACATATATATAGTGAGCTGGAAGACGGAGGCGGGAAGCGGATGCGGGAAGCGGTGTGTGTTTCTTTTCAGATATGAGCTGTAGTATGCCCAATCAGGAAGAAGCACACGGATCGTGTGTTTCCTTCGTGCGCTTGTCAGCCGTTGGATCAGCCGTGTGTTTCTTTCGAGCGATGGTGAGCCGTTGGATCCGGAAGAAGCACACGGATCGTGTGTTTCCTTCGTGCGCTTGTCAGCCGTTGGATCAGCGGTGTGTTTCTTTCGAGCGCTGGTGAGCTGTTGGATCCGAAAGAAGCACACGGATCGTGTGTTTCCTTCGTGCGCTTCTGAGCCGTTTCCCGCCCAAATATTTCCCGCCACCGTTTCCCGCCCAAATATTTCCCGCTATCGTTCCCGCCCAAATATTTCCCGCCACCGGTAGTTCTATATAACCCAGTCGATGGTAGGCATGGTACTCACTTGAGCGCAAGCATGGTGTGTATTGGTCCTTGCGAGAAGTGTGTGTCCGGGTTTCACATTTCCGCATCCGAGCATCTCGCTAGACTTTCGAGCAATTTGAAGGTAGATGGTAGGGTAGTTCCAATTGAAGAAATTTTGCACACTGAGAGTCATCTCGCTTCGCTCGGGGCGAAGCTATGCCGTGATGGGTTTCCGTATAGGACCCCGCTCCAAATTCGTGCAGAAATGCTCAGGCTTGCAGATAAGTTTGACAGGAAAGTTACGAATAGTCCGTTCTACCGAACTGAAGCTGACCATGATTCGTACGGTCGTTCCTGTCTCTGGGTAGTTGACAGCGATGATGACGACGATTTCATGCCGTCGTCAAAGGAAAGGAGGGTTGAAGCACTGAGCAAGAAGGCTGAACCTTCGTCCAAGGGCAAAGGCAAGAAGGCAGAAGCTTCGTCCAAGGGCAAAGGCAAGAAGGCATAATCTTCATCAAAGGGCAAAGGCAAGAAGGCAGAATCTTCGTCAAAGGGCAAGGGTGGCAGCACACGCATGGCATAGGGTGGAGAAAATTGTTAGTTGTTCGTGATTGTTGTAATTTGTTCTACATGCATGTTTACTTGTTTGTTAGTCAATTATGTATCGGCGGTTCCAGAATGTGCTCGTTATGTGTTAATGTTAAATCAAATTCTGTGTTCGATGAAATGATAATTCTAAAATTATATTATATTATATTTGGAGCTACCCCATATAAAATTGAATTATAAAATTCAATTATAAAAAAAGCTAACCAAAAAGAAATTATAAATGGTCCTTCGCCGAGACGAGCTCTCGGCGAAGAATTAGGAAAATTTCGAAATTTCCTTCGCCGAGAAGAGCACTCGGCGAAGCGGTATACTCGGCGAAGAATCGGCGGGCACTTAGTAAAATTTCGGTCCAAACGGACCAAAAATCCCTTTCTCCACGCTGCTCCTCCCCTCCACGCCCCTGTTCCGCCGCCGCCGTCGCCCCCCTCCACGCCCCTGTTCCGCCGCCGCCGTCGCCCCCCTCCACGCCCCTGTCCCCGCCGCCGTAGCCATCCCCGCCTCCACCGCAGCCCCCATCCCCGCCTCCACCGCCGCCGTAGCCATCCCCGCCTCCACCGCCGCCCCCATCCCCGCCTCCACCGCCGCCGTAGCCATCCCCGCCTCCACCGCAGCCCCCATCCCCGCCTCCACCGCCGCCGCCCCCATCCCCGCCTCACCGCCGCCGTAGCCATCCCGCCTCCACCGCAGCCCCCATCCCCGCCTCCACCGCCGCCGTAGCCATCCCCGCCTCCACCGCTGCCCCTGACGCTGCTCCACCTGTTTCCCCTGCCGCTGCTCCACCTCCTCTGCATCAAACCTCCTCCAGCCCGATCTAGCTAGGTAATTATTTTTAATTTTTGCTTAGGGTTAGTTGCTAGTTTAGCTGCTGGTTAGGGTTAATTGTTGTTTAGGGTTAGTTGCATAGTTGCTGTTTAGGGTTAATTGCTTAGCTGCTGTTTAGGGTTAATTGCTTAGCTGCTGGTTAGTTGCTTAGTTGTTGCTTAGGGTTAGTTGTTTAGCTGCTGGTTAGGGTTAATTGCTAGGTTAGCTGCTGTTTAGGGTTAGTTTTAATTTTTTTTAGTTGGTTAGCTGCTGTTTAGGGTCAGTAGTTAGTTAGGTTAGTAGTTGGTTTGGTTTTAGGATTGTTTGTTAATTAGTTAGGTGATATTTTGCTTAGTTATTCATTGTTATTTGTTAGTTATTAATTGTATTTGTGATAATGTGTGCAGGGTATGCAGCGAGGTTCACGACGGGAGCGTCGTTGTAGGACAGGGCTCGGGCAGTAACTACTTCCCCTGTCTTTTCGTCGGTCACGCTTCGAGGGTAATGACGCTCTTCCGCTCCTCTTGCTATGTTGCATTATTTTGTAGCTCACCAAACAAGTCGCGTAACCGTAGGAGTCTCCCGTTCGGAAGGGTTATCGTTATAAAGATGAAACTCTTTATATATATTTATGTATACACCTTGTCAAGGGTATATGTTTATATATAAAGAGCTGTTTGTATATTTATGTATACACCTTGTCCAGGGTATATGTTTATATACAAAGAGCTATATCTTTTATAACCGTGGCCGTTTCGAATTGTCCACGTTTTGGACAGCCCGAGTATGTGTAGCTTGTGTTCGTTTCCATGTTCTACTCCTATCCGAGACAGAATTTCGGTAGCGCCTCCCATGTTGTTCTCCGGATACACAATCCTCGAAACTTTGTCGAGACGTGTATTGGGAGAGCAGCGGGGAGGTGCTGCCGAAATTCTGTCTTGGATAGGTGTAGGACATGAAACGAACACAAGCTACACATACTCAGGTGGGATGGCCTTAGCTTTACCTAGTAGATATAGGTGAGTGCATTCAACGCGTAAAATCTATAGTTATGTGAATAATTAAATTAATGATGCATGAATCTTTTTGTTAAATATTGTCTGCATTAAACAGTTTAGAGATGGAGGATCGGGATTGGATGTACAGTGGCCGAGCCGGTGCGAGTCAGATGACTGATGAATGGCTGACTAAGACCTTACAGTTTCTGGAGTTTGCATTTGATAAAAACCCTGGGTTAACTTGGTGTCCGTGCAAATGTTGCAAAAACCAGCGTCGCCAAACAAAGGAAGACATGGGTTTCACCTTGCCAAGTCTGGGTTTATGCCAGGCTACCATCGTTGGACTTTGCATGGCGAGCGTGCATCTCGAGGGAAGAAGGTCGCGCGGCAGCGCATCGAGGAGGCATCAACAGCTTTTGGTCAGCTGGGAAGTCACTTCGCCGACAATCAAGTATTTGCCGAGTTCCATACTCGGCGAAATGGTGCCAAATGGTCACCTGGGAACGCAGTTCGCCGAGATCGCTAGTTTTGCCGGGCGGTGCACTCGGCGAAGTGGTGCCAAATGGTCACCCGTGTGAGACTTTCGCCGAGCCCTTCTAATGATCTGGCACTCGGCGAAGTTGGACCCGACGCTCGGCGAAGCTTGGCACACGGCGAAGCTTACTCACGGCGAAGTTGGGCACGGCGCTCGGCGACGTCTGGCACGGGCACTCGGCGAAGTACAACACGGCGAAGACGTTCGCCGGCACCGAGTTGGAGGACACGTGGCGCCATCTGTGCGTTCTTTCGTCGCCGAGTGCCTTGGCCACGGTTCTCGGCGAAGGTCTGACACACGCCTGACGCCCATCTGACAAGGGACGACCCAGATTGCCTTTTCTTCGCCGGGTGTCGTGTCTATTGTCTCGGCGAAGGTTTCGCCGTGCGTCCCCGACAAAAAGCGCTCGGCGAAGCGGCGTCGCCGAGGCGATTTTCGCCGAGACCGCTCTGCCGAGTGTCGTGCTCGGCGAAGAGTTCGCCGAGGCCAATTCCTGCCTTCGCCGTGTATTTTGGCCACACGGCGAAGATCGATTTTCCAGTAGTGCATGGCAGCCCTCTAGGTAGTAACTGCTGGGAAAATGTAAGCTGGAATGGTGCAAATTAAAACTGGAATCAACGGTGCAAAGAAAACTGTGGCCGGCTTGTGATTATGGAGCAATTTGATTAGCTTTGCAAAGGAGGTGCATGTTTAAATAGGAGGCAGCTAGGCGTGTGCGGGCAAGGCACTTGCCAGAGAAGCCTCTGTCTTTTTGGCAATTTGTTTAATTTGTTTCCAGTGGCAAACGGATGGATGCATGCATGGTAAGCTAGATAGATAGATAGCTTCTCCTCCTTTCCAACTGTGCAGGGCTTGGCATTTTCTGTGGGAGCCACACCCGGCGGCGACAGGTAGCCAGTTATCTCGAACCTCTCCAATTCTGCATGACATGCCATTGCCAGATTTGCATACTTGGTTTTGGTGCCATTCTTGTTAACGTATGCATATGTGTCTCATCCCCAACGAAAATACTCCTAGGAGTATATGCTTCTGTTGCTGCTGCCTTTATGATGCAAATCAAACAGATGCTCATATGCATTAGTATGGATCGATCAATTAAAACTAGCAGCATATATACATAAATAGGGATATATGCATGGATGAAGTGTTCTGGCAATATCTTCTCGAAAACCTCCATGAAACCATGGAGGGGTTCTCATCAGTTACCAAGCTAGGGGACATGCCTCAGCCCCTGCTGAATTCACGCATGCATGCATGGGATCGACCGGCCAGCCGGCTCACGTTGCGCATGCATATATACCAGCATACGCCATTGGTGTTTGTTTGGAGAGATAGATCAATTACTTGATTTCATATGCTTTTCAGGTCGTCGTCTACCGGTGAATGCACGTAGTCGCGCCACGATAGACCAGCCTTTTCACCCTTTTCTAGAAAAGATGGCACGATCGAGATATGTCCATCTAGGCAGGCCTCCAGGTGTGCGTGACTATGTGCTTAGACTAGCCATAGTGCTAGTATCTTAGCTGGTATCATGCAACTTGGACCCACAAAAAATGCTTATGTGGCAGGTAATTAAAGAAGAGAGAAAGGATTAGAGTAACATAGGTAGATACCGTATCATGACACGTATAACAAGAAAATTTAATGACAAATAGATCTTGTACACAAATTTACATTGAGATACTACAAAACATTTAATATATGAGATTATGATACTATCATATGATACTATGCATTATAGAGCTAATATCATATACTAGTATCATACGCATGATACTACTATATGATACTCCCCACTATGACTAGTCTTATCAACTCCCTTGGCTATCTTGGCCTTGCGTCTCCTCGTGCCCCATAACCCCCACCCTATGATAAATCTATATAATTAAGTTCATACTCCCTGCGATTTCATACTATTTGCCACTGATTTAGTACAAATAGTACTAAATATGGAGCGGATCGAGGGAGTAGTTTCTAACTCTGATTTTCTATTTTATAGGAAAAACTATATTGTAATTTCTTGGTACATGCATGTAATTTCCTTTTTGCAACTTTACACTAGAAATATGTGGCCGACTCCTTTCATCTCTCAACTATGTATCTTCTCATGCCGCAACCAAATCGTCCCAATTAACTACGATCAATTTTCAACTTGTGTAGACATGAAATTACGATCAATTTTCAACCTGTGTAGACATGAAATTTTCTCCTCATGCCGCAACCAACCTGTGTAGACATGAAATTACGATCAATTTTCAAAACATGCAACAATTGGTTAGCCGTTATGAAAAATCATTCACTTCGTCACTAAATTAGCCAGTATGGTTGTCTGGTTTTTATTGCCTATACCAGTATTTTCCTCTTAGTTGCAGTTCTCAAAGATGTCCAGCCCAATTTCCTTTCGGAGACAACCACCTAGAAGGGCCAGAGCTTGGACGTTTTTTTTTGGCTAGGCATTTACATGGGCTTTTCGTCCAAGTCGGCCCTACGTAGTGGCGGAGCTCTACACCTGGCAAATCTGAGTTCCTTCCTGTCACCATTAATGATATTCTCGAGGCAGAAAATTCTCAATAATGATATAATGTCTTCATCAATTTTTGCCACCAAAATAACTGTTGGTCGACATATATTAATTGAATATCTCTTATAGCGCAATAACAAAAAGAAATGTCGAGAACTAGCGGCCCACTGATCAAACGCGGAGCATCTTTGAACCTGAAAAGCGCACATGGTTTTAGAATATGAGAACAACCAATTAATTATACATAAATTGGTATTAAAACATTATTTATAAATCATGTGTTTTAGCAAATTAACCATTATGATTGTTCTTGGATTTCCTTTTTTACGAGCCCATAATTTTCCTCTCAATTGGAGTCTGCGAAGATGTCCAACATAATTTCTTTTGGCGACAACCACCTAGTGAGGCCCAGCTCAATCATTACTTCTTCCTCTTCCCATTTTTTTCGTTAAGCATTTGTGATATTTTTTCCAAGTCGGTCCGCCCAATCCTATCTCCGCCTCTACACCTACGTGAGCCAAAATCCAGAGGATCACCAATAGTGATCTTCCAAGCGGCATAAAATTTACATTAAGATTTCATTGTCTTATTTGCGTGTTGCCATGAATAGGCGTGTCCTAGTCGGCATATATGGAAATTCACATGGAGAGAGAGAGAGAGAGAGAGAGAGGCATTAACGAAGTTATGAAGCTTTCAATATGCATGCACGTACGGAATTACAACGAGCTAGATTGCATGCGTACTTTACCTACAAAAATAAGCCCTAGCACGCAACCAGACAGATTTGGTCCCTCGTCACAAAAAAGGAATGATTGTGAAGGAGTGTATCTTTCAACATACAGTGTTATAACTATGCACTTTTAGAGCTAGTTTTAAAGTCAGATGGTGAGAGGAGAGGAAAATCGTGCACCTAACATAATTACCCTACAGAACCACATGTCGGCTAAGTTCATGCATGCATAAATTAACATGCATGCGTGCGCGCTATAGCTTGCTCAATGAATGAAGTCGATCGACCGTATAAGTGCATTCAAGGCCGTTAGTTGGATTCTTAATTGTTACTGATGAAAAGTCACATTCTAGCTCCTTCTGTTTGACTAGCTAACTTGTTTGCATCGAGTACTACTTTGCCGTTATTTTATGTCGCTGTAAAGTGATGAAACCCTGTGTAAAATCACGGAGCGTCAAAGTTGGGGAAGATGCACTCAGGTGTACTCTCCTCGACGTCTTCTCCCGAAACATGAATTAATGAAGTTATTCATTAACTAAATGTGTTCATGGGACAACTTCGGGTAGAAGATATGGGAGGAACTAATGAAAATATACTATTTCAATGGTAGACACTTCAAGTTTTTCGAATTCCCATTTTTGTGGCTCGCCTAACAAAGGTTGGTCCCTGTAAAAAAAATGCTTATACATATGCTACAAACGCCCATTAATTCACCTTAATCTCGTGAGAGAGAAGGGTAGTACACCACTCAACACCCCCACAGTATTCACCAAATTAATGATAATCATGGTCATCATGATGATGATAAGAATAAGGTCAACGGAGCTAGTAGTAGTCGCAGCTTTTTTCTTTGCATTAAATTCGTGGTCGCTAGCTGCATGAGTGCATGACCAAAATATGGACCTTATGCATGCATCCATGCTTACGCTTCATATTTCTTGTTTCTTTCTTCATTTCATGTGAGAACGACCTCGCTTTGCCCATTTCAAAGGGGTACCCCTCATTGCAACACGGTGATTCCCTGCCCTAAAATCGCCCGGTTAGGCTAGAACGATCAGGCTCATTCACACTAGTGGAAACAGGACTTTTCGTCCCGGTGGTAAGGACCTCTAGTCCCAGCTGCCCACCCGGGACGCCGGAATCGGGACTAGAGCCCCCCCCCCCCCCCCCCCCCCCCCCCTCTAGTCCCGGGTGGGTTACGACCCGGTACTAAAGGTGCTTCACGTGGACCTTTAGTCCCGGTTCGTGTTACCAACCCGAACTAAAGGTATTCTGAAGATTTTTTTTTTATAGTCTCGAGTTATTTTAATTCTATTCCGAAACTTTCCACTTAGCCACTCATTTAATCTCGAATTATACACTTAATCTTAGGTCAAAGTAATTACTCTAGTCAAACTTCCCATTGGGTCACCCATCCTCAGACTGATCTAGTCCCAGCACGCTTAACTTTTGAGTTCTTTTCAAATTAGCTTCCAAATGAGAAATGAGAACTTACTGATACTACCCAAGAGCAAGGGATCACTGTAGCACCTCTCAATGTGGAAGTAAGGTATCGATCCGCAGGAGCAAGAAGGAAAAGTTATCTATTCCCTACAACTAAAGTGTCACAAGTTTTAGTTGATTATGCACTAAACAAGTTTAGAACAAGGTGGTTGATGGATGGAAGTTCGATGTAGCAAAACAAGAATGTAAAAGTGTCCCAATCCTCTTCAATGCAAGAGGACAAGACAAAGGTTTTCTCTTCTAGGAACAATGGACATGGGTTCACTTAATCCTCTCTCTCTCATCTACGGTGATTATCATGTTATAGATAAAGTACACACAATTGTCATGTTTTAATGGTAGCTTTTATAACGGCTATATGTCCTAAAACACATAGTTGAAAGAAGTACTCATTTGTGTTGCTAGGTCACCCTCGTAAGGCTAGTGTGGCTGTTGTCACTCCCACATCATACTCTTCCTTTTTACCCCCGATAAAGGATGTTGGGCGGTACCGTGTCACTCAATACCTATGCCGTGTCACATCGGCCATCCCGTACCCACATACATCATACTTCTTAAAGAACAATATTCTATCAAAGCATGACAAGTCATAAAAGTTCCAACACAACAGTAAATGCATAACAAATCATCTCATACCACAATATCCACCATAAAGGTATTACATAGATGACCGTAATCATGTTCAGCAGCTCATACGGTACTAATTAGTGAAGCTCAAAGAGAGGAGAGATACATAAGTTACCACCACAAACCCAAGTCCAGGGGTGGACTACTCCCCCTTCATCATGGAGACGGTGGAGAAGTCGTTGGAGAAGGTGGAGACCACCCCGGCAGCCCCCGCCGGAGTTTTCCCCCTCCAATCTGCAGCTCCTGATCTCCGTTTCGGTGTTTCTGTGTTTGGCGGCGCTCCTTCGCGAAACGCCAGGGGACCTTTTTTATAGGCGTTTTTAGGTCAAGACGGAGTCGGTGGACGAAAGATCGACGGCAGCGGAGCCACGAGGCCCAAATGGTGGGCCCCACGCGGCCAGTACCTGGCCGCGTGGGCCACCCCCTTTTGCCTTCGGCCTCCGTTTGCTTGCTTCCTTCGCTCCGTCTTCTCCTTCCAAAATAATGACGCCTGTATTTTTCCATAATTTTTGACGACGTTTGGGTCCCTGAAACATAAAAGGAAAGAAATAGGGTTTTCTGCCTGCGCAGGGTTAATTCCATAAAAATAGGAAACAATTATTTATTTCCTAAAATCATTAAATAACAGTATAACCCTTATATGATGCAAATATGATTGGAATATGTGTGATATAGTGCAAAGTTCATGTATGCATTTTACATGCATCAACATCCCCAAGCTTAACCATACTCGTCCTCGAGTATGAAGGTGATAAAACTAACATGGACTTTGCAATATAGCACTAACAATGGATATCAAAGATGATTGCTACTGCTACATAGAGTCAAATGATTCATTCTTCAAAGGAGTAGCAATATGCAAAATAGTTTATGAAGTGATATCAAGTATTCAATGCAAGGATGTTCAATGATAGTTCACAAAGTGTAACATAAAGATAGTATATGGACATTCTTACTTTTGCATACATGTGGTCCATAGAGTGATGATGAAAATCTGAATATGTTTGGTGGACACTTTGGAAAGATGAATAAGTGAGTAGAGGTAAAGCATGCATAAGTTTCATCTAACCTCCAAACTCTCTACTTAAGTTAATGATTGCAATGTGGTAATACTTGGTGTCAAGCTCTCATTCCCCTATCATAGCATCTTGAATGATTATAGTTTAATGTGAGAGCAAATATGAGTAGTGTGCTTGACAAAGTAAAGGTTGGATGTCTCATGCCCCTTGAATACAAGTACCTACACCATGATTACTCAACTTGGAAAAGCAAGTTCAAGTTATATATCATTGTAAGTAATAATAGTATCATCAAGAGCGTCAACTGGGGTACCTCTTGTCCCAGGATATGGAACAAGCCCATATCAAAATGACAAGACAAACAAACAAGATGAACAACCTCAACACCCTTTTTATTTACCATTGGAATAGCTTTTTATTGTAAGGTGTGTCATAGATAATTCACCATAGCATGTAAGTAAATTTCCACCATGAATGATGCATGGCTTAGATTAGCGGCCCAGGCGTCTCTCTAACCATTTATACAAACTCATTTAAACTACTATTTCCCCTTATTTCACCATGATAGGCATCCATAACAAAAGTACATGATATCAACTAAATGGAGCATGTTGAAAGCTTTGCATGTGACAGCACATATGGGCTAACTCCCAACCTCGACATTTATCAAGCCACTAGCATCATAATCTTAATCACAATGGGTCATGTTTTATTTATGCAATGATAGTAAAATGTGCATCAAGTTCGTGAGAGCTATATAACCAACTTTTCCCATGGCAATCAATAACATAATCATTTTCATTCAGAGGTATAGATAACACAAATATCATGATGAACATACTCGGAATAGCATATAGCTAGTAGGTAGATATGGTGGACTCACTGGAATAACTTTGGTTGAAGGTGTTGGAAACAAGTTTTGACTTGTTGGAATGTTTGGGCTAGCAAAAGGGAGAAAGTTGACCATCTAGATGCATGCATGAGTGTCCATAGAACTAACTAATCCATGTTAAACCAAGTAAAATAACAATCAGCACCAAAACATGAATAAGTGATAGCTCTTCAAAAAGGATTTGCAAACTATTACTCATAAACAAGCTCATGAATCATGCAACTATATGTATCATTAAAAATCAACTCAAACATCCCTTTTCCCAATCTTATAAAAGCATCCAACATATTTCAACCCATATTTCCAGTAGCTCTCCCATATATAAATGATAGTGTGGTGGTCTCTCAAAACAAATCAAAACAAAACAAAAGACGCTCCAAGTTTATGCGATAAAGTGTTTCGATCGAAAAACAGAAGTTGGACGTGTGCAAACCGAGAGTGTGTAGGTCCAGTGGGGTTGTCTTCACATCCCCAAGCTTATGGTCTTCACCATCCTTGGATAGCTCTTGGTGCATCTCCTCCAATCCCTGTGAAAAAACTTCAAAACACCGTTTCTCCCATTTCTTTTCTGTGGGGTGCATTAATAGTGATAAACAAATATGTTTCTTGCTGCATATAATCCTTGAACAAAAATTCATATGAGATGTCCAGAAAGTGTATAATGTTGTATGCCTACTCATAAACTCAATTGGATCAAAAAGATTCAACTTAAAAGCTCAAAGCATGCATCAAACAAAATGGGACAGAATCTGTCCAGAAAAACAGCAGCAGCAAAACGTATTTTTCTACCCTACCAAACTTTCTCGAAAAATTCCGAAAAAATTCATGCATACAGAGGATGAAAAGTTGCAACTACAGTTCAAATATGAGCTCATTCGGAGTTACAGAATAAGAATTAAAAATCATACCGTGCACTGATTCGTGCAGGAATAAAATCTCCGAACGCTATAAGCAACTTTTCAAACCAAAAGGGTAAAACTTGGCACTTTATTAAAATCCAGAAACTAAACTAGACACAAAGTCTCTTGTTACAGCAAGAGGACACAAAGAAAATCACACAAAAAATAACCGGGTTGCCTCCCGCAAAGCGCTTTCTTTATAGCCATATAGCTAGGCTTCTTACTTTTGTTTATTGAAGATGAAGCTCATGAGGGAGCTTGAACTTTGATGTTCCCCTCTTTCTTGGGAAGTGTTCCATGCATAATACCAGGGTCCCATGTTGCTCTCAAACCGATCAAAATAATAGTCAAGTTGAAACCTGGTTGAGAGAAAAATAGAACACAAAAGTAATAACAACGAAGTCTAACTTTCTTTCTATGCATTGGCATTTTGTATATGAATGAAGTTTTCCAATGCATATTAACAAAAGTTACTTGCAGCCCATAATTATTAGTAGCATAAAGAGGGTTCTCATAACCTCCTCTCTCATAATAGTTGCAAGTAATAGAAGTGTATTCAACCATATAACCAATAGGATCTTCCAATTTAGATAATTTAGGCACATAAAGAGGATCATTAAATTTATTTTGGAATTCATTAGCATGCTTCCCTCTTTCAAAATAGTTATTAAGATCAATATCAAGTTTAGTATCATGGTTGCAACAAAGATTTGGAACTAAAGATAATTGCAAACCACATAAGTATTTCTCAACATAAGCAAATTTCTCCTCTATGGTGTTATTAGGAGAATTCAGGAACAAAGTAGGACTCTTATTAGTAAGTGTATTTTACAACAACAAGTATATCATTTTTATCCTCACATAAAGTAGTAACTTCAAACATGTAGGATTATCAATAAGCATAGGACCATCATCTAAAGCATTATCATATACACATTTAAGCAACACTCCTCATTATTATCAATAAGTTTACTAGCAAAAGGTTTTTGAGTTTGAGTGTTACTATCATATGTTGATGGTGAAGTTGGGAGATCCAACTCTTCATTCTCCAGTTGTTCTTTTTCAGCATCTTCTTGAGATTGCATGGGCATCCCCAAGCTTAGGTTTTTGTCCTCTTCTTCCTGCAAAATATTAGTTCTTTCCATGGCAGCAAGAGTTAACTTTTTACGTTTAATAGCATCTGCTCGAGAAAAGAAATCATCAGCTTCTTGTAATATTTCAAGTTCCTCAAGTGTAAATGTTGCAAGTTCCTCAGGTGTATAATCAAACAGAAAACCCATAGCAAAAGTAATGAAGAACTTACACCCAGACAAGTTTAAAGGAACCTCCCCAAGCTTAGTCTAGTGCACACAAAATAGAAACTTAAGCGCTACGCTCCCCAGCAACGGCGCCAGAAAAGTACTTGATAACCCCCAAGAGCAAGGATCACTGTAGCACATCTCAATGTGGAAGTAAGGTATCGATCCGCAGGAGCAAGAAGGAAAAGTTATCTATTCTCTACAACTAAAGTGTCACAAGTTTTAGTTGATTATGCACTAAACAAGTTTGGAGAACAAGGTGGTTGATGGATGGAAGTTCGATGTAGCAAAACAAGAATGTAAAAGTGTCCCAATCCTCTTCAACGCAAGAGGACAAGACAAAGGTTTTCTCTTCTAGGAACAATGGACATGGGTTCACTTAATCCTCTCTCTCTCATCTACGGTGATTATCATGTTATAGATAAAGTACACATAATTGTCATGTTTTAATGGTAGCTTTTATAACGGCTATATGTCCTAAAACACATAGTTGAAAGAAGTACTCATTTGTGTTGCTAGGTCACCCTCGTAAGGCTAGCGTGGCTGTTGTCACTCCCACATCATACTCTTCCTTTTTACCCCCGGCTAAAGGATGTTGGGCGGTACCGTGTCACTCAATACCTATGCCGTGTCACATCGGCCATCCCGTACCCACATACATCATACTTCTTAAAGAACAATATTCTATCAAAGCATGACAAGTCATAAAAGTTCCAACACAACAGTAAATGCATAACAAATCATCTCATACCACAATATCCACCATAAAGGTATTACATAGATGATCGTAATCATGTTTAGCAGCTCATACGGTACTAATTAGTGAAGCTCAAGAGAGAGGAGAGATACATAAGTTACCACCACAAACCCAAGTCCAGGGGGTTGACTACTCCCCCTTCATCATGGAGACGGTGGAGAAGTCGTTGGAGAAGATGGAGACCACCCCGGCAGCGCCCCGCCGGAGTTCTCCCCCTCCAATCTGCAGCTCCTGATCTCTGTTTCGGTGTTTCTGTGTTTCGGCGGCGCTCCCTTCGCGAAACGCCAGGGGACCTTTTTTATAGGCGTTTTTAGGTCAAGACGGAGTCGGTGGACGAAAGATCGACGACAGCGGAGCCACGAGGCCCAAATGAGTGGGCCCCACACGGCCAAAGTACCTGGCCGCGTGGGCCACCCCCTTTCTGCCTTCTGGCCTCCGTTTCCTTGCTTCCTTTGCTCCGAGGTCTTCCTCCTTCCAAAATACTGACGCCTGTATTTTTCCATAATTTTTGGACGACGTTTGGGACCCTGAAACATAAAAGGAAATAAATAGGGTTTTCTGCCTGCGCAGGGTTAATTCCATAAAAATAGGAAACAATTGATTTATTTCCTAAAATCATTAAATAACAGTAATATAACCCTTATATGATGCAAATATGATTGGAATATGTGTGATATAGTGCAAAGTTCATGTATGCATTTTACATGCATTAGTATCTTATCAATCATATTAACCCCTCGGTTACGATGTTACACCTTTTCATTGTTTAAATTTTAAAACTTTGTTTGAATAAGTAACAATGATTATGTAATATTATATCTTGACTAAATAACAATAAAATGAATTTTACTTTATGTTTTTACATTTAATATGGAAGAATTCATATCTTTAAATCCGGAAATCGAAATTTGACAAACAAAATGTCTAAGTTGATTAGAAAAATGAGAGGAATTCAAATATGCTATACATATCATCTTTTGCATCACAGAAATATCGATAGTTAGAAAATTTGACCTCTTTCGATGAATAGTCATGGCGGCCATTTTGATCTTTTTTCAACAAAAATCAAATAAAGTGAAAATCCCCTAAAAAAAAGGTATCCTTTAGCATGGTTGTGTTAGGTTAGGACATAGGAACATCCAAAACCAAGATCCATCCAAATCTTGCAAAGATTCCCTCCGTTTCATCCGAAGTGGGAATTTCCAGCTATAAGTGCACAAACTTACTAGAGAGAAAGTGAAGCCGGTCACACACCGGAGTAGGATCTTGGACATGTACAACACCCAACACACTTATATACATATGGTATGAAACCAGCTAGGTTTTGGTGGGGTTTCCGACGCTCCGGAGCCCCGCTTCGGTGAAACCTTGGACCCGCTGGAAAAAAAGTCAAACTTCCCATATACCCCTTTGAACGGAGTCGAAAGGGGGTAGGCCAGTGGAGTTTTTTGCTTGGTTGTGTTAGGTTAGGAAATATGAACATCAAAAACCAAGATCCACACAACTCTTGCAAAGATTCCCTCTGTTTCGCCCGAAGTGGGAATTTTCAGCTATAAGTCCACCAACTTACTAGAGAGAAAGAGAAGCCGGTGAAGCCGGTCACACACCGGAGTGGGATATTGGACATTTACAACACCCAAAAAAATTATATACATATGGTATGGAACCAGCTAGGTTTTGGTGGGGTTTCCAATGCTCCGGAGCCCCGCTTTGGTGAAACCTTGAACCCGCTGGAAAAAAGTCAAACTTCCCATGTACCCCTTTGAACGGAGTCGAAAGGGGGTAGGACAGTGGAGTTTTTTGCTTAGTTGTGTTAGATTAGGAAATATGAACATAAAAAACCAAGATCCACACAACTCTTGCAAAGATCCCTCTGTTTCTCCGAAGTGGGAATTTTCAGCTATAAGTCCCCCAACTTACTAGAGAGAAAGTGAAGCCGGTGAAGTCGGTCACACACCGGAGTAGGATATTGGACATTTACAACACCCAAAACAATTATATACATATGGTATGGAACCAGCTAGGTTTTGGTGGGGTTTCCAACGCTCCGAAGCCCCGCTTTGGTGAAACCTTGAATCCGCTGAAAAAAAGTCAAACTTCCCATATACCCCTTTGAACGGAGTCGAAAGGGGGTAGGACAGTGGAGTTTTTTGCTTAGTTGTGTTGGGTTAGGAAATATGAAAAATCCAAAACTAAGATCCACCCAACTATTGCAAAGATTCCCTCTGTTTCGTCCGAAGTGGGAATTTTCAGCTATAGGTCCACCAACTTACTAGAGAGAAAGTGAAGCCGGTGAAGCCGGTCACACACCGGAGTAGGATATTGGACATTTACAACACCCAAAACAATTATATACATATGGTATGGAACCAACTAGGTTTTGGTGGGGTTTCCAACGCTCCGGAGCCCCGCTTCGGTGAAACCCTAGACCTCTTCGATAAGAGTCATGGTGGCCATTTTGACCGCTTTTTGAAAACAATCAAATAAATTAAAAAACCTCTAAAAAAGATATGGTGCAAAATGGCACCCATATAATTACACAAAGAGTAATCCACATTTTATGAATAATCCTCAATTATTAGGAATTTTCTTGATTTCTACCTAATTTTTCTAGTTAAATGAGTTTGTGCTAATTTTTTGAAAGTAATTTATCCTATTTAAATAAGTTCTTGTGATGCAAAAGATGATATAATTGTTAAATTTGGATTCCTCTAATTTTTCTAATCGATTTAGACATTTTATTTGTTCAATTTCGATGTACGGATTTAAAGATATGAATTATTTCATATTAAACGAGCAGGGGCGATGCAGTATATAGGCAGAGGACCTCTAGTACCGGTTCGTAATACGGACCGGGACTAGAGGGGTCTCGCACCATTTAGTACCGGTTCGTAATACGGACCGGGACTAGAGGTCCCGTACGAACGGGACTAGTCATGCGCGGCCTCGTGGCTGTTGAACCGGGACTAGTCCCACCCTCTAGTCCGGGTTCAAAAGCCATCCGGGACTAGAACCAAAATCGACTCTGGACTAAAGACCCTTTGTGGGACCAAGCCAGCCAAACTGCATGGCGACACATCCCGCAAATGCTACTCCCTCCATTTAATAGGCGAGGCATAATCAGCAGAAAAGGTTTTCAAACTTGCCCCTGATAAAAACGGAAAGCACCATAATTTACTCTGTGGAGCTATTACTCATGACTCCTGATTCTCGTGAACAACCCACGCTCCCGTCCTCGTAACTTCTCCCAGGCCCACATACTACTCTTCTCCTCCGAGAACGTATCATGTGAAACAGGGCAATTGGTGCACCCGGTGCACCCGTTTCCGGTTTACCACGCATAAAAAGTTTTCAAAAAATATGAAAATAAGTTTGGACATTGACATATAATAAATATACATCGTCGCAAAAACTGAGGTCTAATTTTAAATAGAACAGCGACAACGAAAATGACAATTTTTTATCAATAGTGACAATGGGCCAAATTGAAAGCCCAACTTGCATTTTGGCACTATTCATTGTTGGATTTGTCTACTTTGTTTCTTGATGTGTGTTATGAATTTTGATTGAAATTTTATGACTTGTTAGATATAAGTATTATCAATGCACAAACATTTTTTTCCAGATTTTTAGAAAACATTTTGGATGGTTAAACAAAATCGGGTGCACCGGGTGCACCAATTCGTCGGTTTCACAAGATACATTCTCCTTCTCCTCCAATCCTCTCATATTGCCTCCCGATTTTTTTAGGACATGGGAAAGGAAATAGAGAGTCATACTTGGAAGGTTATCATATTTCACGCAGCCGCGCTTTGCTTTTTGACGAAGAATTGGAAAAAAACATTACGCGTTGTTCAACGGAACGGAGAGAGTATATAAGACCCGCAGCCGCAAAGCGGCGCCAGACGGCCGCGCCGCCTCAACGCATTTGCTGACGGGCTGGCCCATTTTTGAAGGATTTTCTTTTTCCTTTTTTGTTTCATTTTTCTTCTTCTTTTTCGTTTCCTTTTTCTTCTATTTTTCCTCTTTTCACTTTCGGAAAATATTCAGTTTTAAAAAATGTTCAAACATTTATTTGTTGAAATTTAGAAATTGTTCAATTTAAAATGTTCAGATTCAAAAAAATTGTTCAAATTTAAAAAAGTTCTGATTTTTAAAATCACCCAGATTTGAAATTTTTCCATATTTAAAATTGTTCATATTAAAAGTAGATTATAAAAACGCATAAAAAGAGAAGAAATTTGTTCAAATTGAAAATTTGTTCAATTTTAAAAAATGATCAGATTCAAAAATTTGTTCAAATTAAAAAATGTTTGGATTTTCAGAATTGTTCGAATTTGAAAAACTTTCAGGTTTTGAAAATCATCCAGATTTGAAAATTGTTCATATTAAAAAACATGTTTTAAAAACGGGAAAAGAGATGAAAAAACTGTACCTTTTGTATTGGGCCGATTTTTTAGCGGCCCATGAAGCGACTGCTTCACGTGGCCTGGCCGAATGTCACCGCCTTCGGGCGCCATATAGGAGCTCCCGGCACATCCCGCACGAAATTGTGGGAACCCCTATGCTTCGCTTGAAGCGACCAGAAGGCTGACCTCGATCAAGGCGTTCGTGTTACGTGGGCCTGGTGCACGAGCGTGACGTCATGCGGGAGAGGTCAGCGACAAGCGTAGCACGCGCCCCAAGAAAACATTTTTATTTTTCGGTTTTCTACTTTGTTTTTTGAAATGTGTTTAAAAAAACTATTCGGATTTGCAAAGTTTTCAGATTTGGACAAATGTTCAGATTTAAAAATTGTTCAGATTTGGATGTATGCTCTTATTTAAAAAATGTTCTGATTTTGAAACATTTAGATTTAAAATTTTTGTATTTAAAATGTTCATTTTTTTTTGAAAAATTGTTCAGATTTTTAAAAATTTATATTTTTTAAAATGATCAGATTTGAAAAGCATTCATATTTGAATAATGTTAATATTTTAGAAAATATTCAGTTTAAGAAAATATGATTTTGAGATAATTTTCAAATTTCGTTAAAATTCAGTTTCAATTTTTTTCATATTTTTAAAAAATATTTCGTATATTTTCAGTTTAATTTTTAAAATTAACGTGGTACCGAGAAGAAAAAAAGAAAAAGCAAAAAAGTGCCCAAATGGGCCGGACCATGGCGGAGAGTGCTACGGGCAAGTCAGTACACCAGCTCGCTATGAGCGATATATAGAGTGACTGCGGTTTCTTTGTTTATTTTTTTCCGTTCATACATTTGTAGTTGTGGATTAGAGCGAGGGCCCTTCCTGAGATTTTGAGGGTCCGGGAAAAAACTAGAAACCAGAGCCTATGGTACAATATTTTTAATATTTACGTATAAAATGTTATGGGAAAAGGAAATATACATGTACATGTGGGTACATGTCCTATCTGCCCATTGCTTATGGGAAAAGGACATATACATGTACATGTGGGTACATGTCCTATCTGTCCATATTCTTTCAGTTACTGCTACAACCATAACTATTGTATTTAGGTTCAATGGGTATACAGGAGAAGATAATTTAAGAGAAATATGGCAGACATTTGTTTCCTACATTGCAGAAACCAGAGAAATCAATCTATAGACCTAGCCACTCGATCCCCCGTCTATATATTGATGGACTGACTTCCTTTGATGTTTAGGGCGTGTTTGGTTACTCGCACCGATTTTGGGCTCTCGTATCCGTGGCCCAACTCAGCATGGCCCTGGAAAAACGTGGCCTCGACCCATGTTGTGCAGCCCGTTTGGTTGCCTGCATATCGTTTTCCTTTTTGCTTATTGATTTCACATTTTTCGTGTTTGGTTACTTGTATTGCATCACTGGTTGCATGTGAAAGGATCGTATGACACCTAGAGGGGGGGGGGGGGTGAATTGGTGCTACTCTAATTTTAATACTTTTTCAAATTAGGCTTGACACAAAAGGTAAATTCTCGAGATATGCAACTAAGGTGAATTTACCTATATGACAAGCTAGCAACTAAACAAGATACACGAAGTAAAGACTATAAACAAGGATAGAAGTAAACGAAGTGAAAGCACGCGGAGACAAGGATGTATTCCCGAGTTCCTCCTTTTTAGGAGAGTACGTCTCGTTGCAGAGGTGTGAGCTACCACGAAGGTCAAAACTCAACCGCCACAAAGGCGTCACCTTCTTCTCCGATGAACCGCACCACAAAGGTTTGGTTCACCTTCCACTATCGGAATCCTTCAAGGCGGAATCCGGAGCCCTTACAACAACGATTCGGGGCACAACCCACAAGAGGATTGGGGGCTCCCGAACAGCTACAAATCTGTCACAAAGACAACAAGTGAGATCAACAAGAAGCTAGGTTTTCCCAATGGAAACCCTAGCAAAGGGGCCCTCAAGTAAATGAGGGGGAAATGTAAAACGGCTTTGTGAAGATGTAGATCCGGGCCTTCTCCTTCAATCCTCCAAAGATCAACGAGTTAGGGTTGAGGGATTGGGAGATCTAGCAAATCTTGAGTTTGCAATAATGGTGTCTTCAAGTTTTGGGCAAGCTTGATGGCTGGAGGTAGGTGGAGGGCATTAAAAAGCCCTCCCAAAATCTGGCCGTTGGAGCCTTTTTTCCCAAACCAGTGTAGTACGCTGCGCCGGGCGGTACTACGCTGGCGCCTTCTGCACCGCGGTCAAACCCTGTGCTGACTGCGCCTCGAAACATCACGAGCGGTACTACCGCCCGTAGTACCGCCGGTAGTGCCGCACAAGGTCTTCCGAAGCCCCATCTGGCGGTACCGCGTGCGGTACTGCCGCCGTGCTGGTCAACCTCCAGCGCTGACCATCCTGAGCCAGCGGTACTACCGCCCGTAGTACCGCTAGTAGTGCCGCATATGGGCGCCCAAACCTCCATCCGGCGGTACCGCGAGCGGTACTGCGACTGTCTTTTGGCAAAGAGGACCAGCGGTACTACGCCCGAAGGGGCGGTACTACCGCCCGAAGACAGAAACAACTCCTTCTCTTCCTTTTCTCGATGCGAGATCAACGTAGATGTTTGCATAAACCTGATCACACTTAGACAATGAGTTAGAGGCACATGTTGTATTGTCAACATCACCAAAATATGAGTAAGAGCAAATTATGCTCTTTCAATCTCCCCCTTTTTGGTGGATGATGACAATACAACAATTTGCCACAAACAATTTGTAAAATTTAGACGGAGCTCCCCCTATATGTGTGCATATTCAAGGATAGCTTTTGAATGCTCAAATGCACAACAAATGGGATCAACACTCCCCTAGATTTTACAAAACCGTGCAAGATAAAATATATAGCATAACACAACATAAGCATGGGAATAAAAGTCTAAAGTTCAACATGTCTTACACCATGCATAACAAACGAGGTTCAGAACATAAAAACGACAAACCAAGTTCACAAGCTCATAAAAACAACCAAGAAGCGCAAAGCTTGTAACTTCCCATGCAAAACCCTTCGAAGGCCTAATAGATGTTTCTCCCCCTTTGGCATCAAGACACCAAAAAGGAGAGAAACCGATGCTAACGTCCCGGGTTCACTCGTTGCTTAAGGGGCGAGGGCGACGACAAGAGGACACTTCTTCTTCAACATCTTCATAGTCCGAGCAAGAGAAGATTTCTCCTTGGGAGTTCTTCGCTTGCCACTCTTCATAAGTTGGAATGTTCTTCTCCGAGCCGGAAGCTACTTGTTCACCTAGTTCACGGCGACGTTGAATGTCGAGTTGACGAGCAAGCTTCTCTTTCTCTTCACGTTCCCAAGAGCGCTTCTCAAGAGCCTTGGTCACACCAAAGACTTTCTTCATTTGCCGAGCCATCTAAGTGAAACCACTCTCCTTGGCAGCCCGAGAGGGGCCTTCATCACCTACAACTCCCTTGTCCTTGCCTCTAGCAGTTTTGGTACCTTGGCCTTCTCGCTATGATCTTTGACACGTACGGAGTTGCTTGGGCTTGTGGATGATCCAAGTGTTGGGGTCACTAAGTCCCACAGCGGAATGCTCTATGGCCCACTTCCAAAGGATAATCTTCATGATGAGGGGGCCGAAGCAAGCATTCTTCTTGTATATGGTGACGTTCCAAATCTCATTCCAAAGATAATCCATAACATCCAGTTTCTTCCCTTTGGTTCTCATTTGATGAGTCATGACCATCAAGGTAACTAGGTAGCTGTGAATTTGATCCAAATTTCCAACCTTGGGGTTGATGGTTGCCCGGTAAATGCGATGCATGATCTCATACGGAGGGTAAAGACCCTCCAAGTTGCCAACGGTGTACTTCTTCCAAAAGTAGAGAGGAGCAAGGTCATCCTTGGGCAAAGGCCTTGGATTAACATGAACCCGGAAGTACTTATCTTCGAGGGCATCGGTCCAATGAGGACCAAAATCTTCATACCCAAGCATAGAGCCAATATCACTCCAAAATGCGGTGAGCTGCATGTCTTTAGACATCCAAGTGATGTACCTTGGCTCCTCGGTGCCTGATGCATGTAAAATGCATACATGAACTTTGCATTATATTACTTATATTTCAATCATATTTGCATCATATAAGGGTTATATCATTGTTTTATATTGATTTTTGGGAATATTTCATTGTTTCCCTATTTTTCTGGAATTAACCCTGCACAGGCAGAAAACCCTATTTTCTATATTTTGATGTTTCAGGGACCCAAACGACGTCCAAATGACATAATAATTTACGGGGATCAGTTTTTGGAAGGAACGAAGCGTGGGAGCGAAGGAAGCGAACAAGCGGAGGCCCGAGGGCCAGAAGAGGGTGGCCCACGCGGCCAAGGAATCTGGCCACGTGGGACCCACCATCTGGGCCCTCGTGGCTCCGTTGCCGTCGATCTTTTTTCCCGAGCCTCCGTCTTGACCTAAAAACGACTATAAAAATAGTCCCCGACGCCCTTCGGAAAGGAGCGCCGCAGAAACACAGAAACCACGAAACAGAGACCTGGAGTTGCAGATTGGAGGGGGAAAACTCCGGCGGGGCGCTGCCGGCGTGGTCTCCATCTTCTCCAACGACCTCTCCACCGTCTCCATGATGAAGAGGGAGTAGTCCACCCCTGGACTATGGGTTTGTGGAAGTAACTTATGTATCTCTCCTCTCTTGAGCTTCACTAATTAGTACCGTATGAGCTGCTGAACATGATTACGGTCATCTATGTAATACCTTTGTGGTGGATCTTTTTATGAGTTAATATATGTTTGAGATTGCAATAGTTTTGTTTCAGTTATGAAAGTAGATGCATATTATGTACCCCGTTCTTGTTTACTTGTTTTGATCATGCATGTGTATGAGAGCGTGTGAAGGGGAACGTGTGCATTAGTTGGAGTAACGGGGGGTGGCTAGTGCGGTAAACGTGAGAGAAAGTTCCGCGATCCACTGGGTGTTTTACCTTACTTTGTTGCCTCAATAGGGATAAAGAATAATACCTTGCTACCGGAGATGTGGGTGTGACCATTGCCACTACTCCATGACTAGATCTAGCATGTTCTTATTTTAACTTCATGTCTTGAAACTTAATGCTATGCTCTGATTTATCTTAATTACTAAGGTGTTATGATTTAGTTCGCATCTTGGTGGAGTATAAGAGATATTAATAAACAAAAGATCTCTATGTTAGGACGTGATGCCCATATAATTAGTAACTTGTCATGAAACATTTTTTGTTGCAATCTCATATGTCAATTCTAGTGTTTCATTGTCTACCACTTTATTAAAGAGAGAGTGCATTTGTGAAACCATGAACCCCGGTCCATTTTTTATCATAAGAAACACCTTTCCAACAACTTTTATCCACTTTACATTTTCTGCCATTTAAAAATCCGAAAATACAAAAACACTTTTACATCTTGCATTCACAATACAAAACCCAAAAATATCATCCATCATTGTTTCCACCATCCTTGCATATTTATTTATCATCATTGCATATTTATTTACTGTTTTGCATTCATTTTATTTTGATATCATTCTCACACCTTATGCTTGACAACCACTTGGTGAGGTTGAGGACACAAACAATTTACTTTGTTTTGTAGGTTTTCAAGAGAAGGATAAGAAGATAAATCTTTCACTACTGATTCCCCGAGAGTTCGATATTAAACCCTCGAGTCACCCTCGTGGGGAAAACCGCCTTTCCTATACTATACACTCTGCACTTGGAGTCTCAACCTAACTCATATTATTTTGACGCAGGTAACTACGTCAAGGGCCATCAGTGCCAAAATAGACTGTGGCAAGGAATTGGCAAACAAGATCTTCATCATAATTCTGTTGAAGGGCGATGAAAGGAACAATCCCAAACTCCTGGCACATAGACAAGGCTTCTCCAAAGTATTCTGGCTTTCTTTCCATGTGAGGGATATCAATGTACCTCTGTTCTAGCACATTGTCATTGGGCTTTCGATAAAGTATCTCATTGTAGCACTCCTCTTGAAAGCGGGTATAGAAGAAAGGATTGTTGCCCCGAAACTGAGGTGTCAAATTCACTCGATCAACTGCATATGCATCTCTTTTCCTCAAGGAAGTGTAATCTTTGTCAGACAATTCACTAGCTGTCAAGTTCTTGCTCTTGTTGCCTGCAACTTTCTTCTTCGGAGCAGCCTTCTTGCTCTTGGTGACCGGGGGATCATACTCCTCTTCCATTGTGGGATCATACTCCTCTTCCATCTCGTCAACCCTTGGTTTCTTTCCTCGAGACTTAGAACCACTCGAACCACCTGTGAATAGCATGGGGTAGGAAAGCATGGAGATGAGTAATACACAAATATTTCATGAAAAGGAAACCAAGAACACAAGTGAACACAACTTGGAGGAAACAATTCCTAGGTGGGAGTACAACATCTAGGATGGTTGGATTTGACACAAGATGGTGATACATTCAAGGAGGAACATGAAGAACATCCATAATCATATCCAACAAATCTAGATGGAGAACTACAAAACTAGCCAATGATTCTTCACAAGATTTATACACAAGGTTCTAGGCATCCTAGATTGCATCTCCACCGCACCAATTTGTCAAGAACACCAAGAGGTAAGCAATCTAGTCATCTCCATCCATCAACTAGATGAGAGAGAGGGAGAGAGCTTACCGGTGCTCATGGCAAAGGATTGAGGGAGGGAGAGATGCCCGAGAGGTCCCGGGGACGGAGTTGCAAGAACCACGGCCGGGGAAGCTCGGTCCCGGTGGTGAGAATGGCCGGCGGCGGCGGATCACGGGAGGAGAGAGAGGGGCGGATGGGGAAAGTGATAGGTTCGACTTTCACCCATCCGCCCGACCCTTGATCCAGAAAAATCCGCACGAGCGGTACTACCGCTCGATCCAGCGGTAGTACCGCCCCCGATTCCTGCGCGGCCCGGGAAGGGGTCCCACGCGCTGGCAAGGTGATGAGGCACCCGAGCCAGCGGTAGTACCGCTTCAAGGACCGGTAGTACCGGTGCCAGGGGGCAAAACTTGTTATGGCCCAAATGAAGCCGTAAAAAGAATTTGTCACCGGTTCCGACCGTCAACTTCGCCGAGAGCATGAAATAAAAGGCATTTGAAAGGAGTGTGGCTTAGGATAAGGTTGTGGCTTAGGATAGAACTTGTAACCGGAGAGAGAGAGTTTGCCCAAAAATGCAAGAATCGACACGAAAGGCCAAATTTGAGCACTCTCCCAAAGCGAAAGGTCTAAAAACACCCAAATAAGATCCAAATAAGATCAACTCCTCATATGGAGGAGGGCGGTGGCCTAGGCCACCATGTAAGTGTGTATGTGGCGTGACACCGCGAAGATGTATCTTGGGTTCACTACCACTACTCATCATTTAAGCTCACAATTCATAGCACGAATATAGAGAGCAAATGATTTCTTAATGTCGGCATAATGGGGGGAGGGATGGTCCAATGTATTAGGGCCGCACTCCCCCTATATCCATGCCTACACCTAAACCAAATAATAGTCAAAATATAGGTGTGTATGCAAGATGGTCAAGTCAAGCTCCTAGAATCCACGATATTTAGCTCATGCCTCAAAAAGTGAATCTTGCTTCATCAAGTGGCTTCGTGAAAATATCGCAAGTTGTCTTTGGTTGGAATATAGCCAAGCTCAATATCACCACGGCAATATGATCCCGAATAAAATGATGACGAATCTCAATATGCTTCGTTCTTGAGTGTTGCACCGGATTGTGGCCAATCTTGATAGCACTTTCATTGTCACACAAAAGAGGCACTTTGTCACAATTGACACCGTATTCCTTTAAAGTTTGCCTCATCCATAACAATTGAGTGCATGCACTAGCGGCCGCCACATACTCGGCTTCGGCGGAGGATAGAGATATGCAATTTTGCTTCTTAGAAGACCAACTCACCAAGGACCTACCAAGAAATTGGCATGCCCCGGAAGTTGATTTCCTATCATCCTTGCAACCGGCCCAATCCGAATCCGTGTACCCGGCAAGAGAGAAATTAGTGCCCTTTGGGTACCACAAACCAAACCTTGGGGTATCAACCAAATATCGAAGGATTCTATTGACCGCCACCATGTGGCTTTCTTTAGGAGCGGCTTGATACCTTGCACACACCCCTACACTCAACACAATATCGGGTCTAGATGCACAAAGATAAAGCAAAGAACCAATCATAGAGCGATAAAGTTTTTGATCAACATCGATACCGTCGGGTTAAGTTCAAGATGGCATTTGGTGTCCATGGGAAACCGCTTCTCCTTAGCATTTGCATATTGAACCTCTTGAGCATGTCTTGGGTATATTTGGTTTGAGAGATGAAAGTCCCTTCATTCAATTGCTTGATCTCAAAACCGAGAAAGAACTTCAATTCGCCCATCATAGACATCTCGAACCTATCGGTCATAAGCTTTGAAAATTCATCATTGAAAGCTTTGTTAGATGAGCCAAATATAATATCATCAACATAAAGTTGGCATATGAAAAGCTCCCCTTTAACCCTCTTGGTAAAGAGGTGGGATCGATTTGCCCCAATTCAAATCCACGGTCTAGCAATAGCTCTCTTAGGTGCTCATACCAAGCACGAGGTGCTTGTTTGAGACCATAGAGCGCCTTATCAAGCTTGTAGACATGGTTAGGGAATTTGGGTCCTCGAAACCCGGTGGTTGCTTAACATATACCAACTCCTTTAAAGGACCATTAAGAAAGGCACTTTTCACATCCATTTGTTGCAATTTAAAGTTATGATGTGATGCATATGCAAGAAGGATACGGATGGACTCAAGGCGAGCCACGGGTGCATAAGTCTCTCCAAAATCAATGCCTTCAACTTGAGAGTACCCTTGTGCAACCAATCTTGCCTTGTTCCTCACAACCATTCCATGCTCATCTTGCTTGTTCTTGAATATCCACTTTGTGCCTATAACATTGCGGCAATCTTTTGGCTTCTCAACTAGATTCCACACTTTGTTGCGCTTGAAGTTATTGAGTTCATCATGCATAGCTTCTAACCAATCCGGATCTTCAAGAGCTTCAAACACTTTCTTTGGTTCCACCATGGAAATATGAGCTTGATGTTCACTAAAGCTTGCCAATTGCCTTCTTGTGGTAACACCCTTTGTGGTCACCAAGGATTTTTCTAGATGGTGACTCTTTTTTCAAAGTCTCTTCAATCTTGCTTTACGACGGGCTTCGATATCTCTATTGCATCTTGGAGGTATCTCTTGATCATCTTGATCATTTGAGTCCCCGTCTTGACCGGAATGTTGACCTTGATCATCTTGCACATCTTCAACAATGAAGGAGAGGGTTGATCTTGGTCATGACCTTGGCTAGCATCAACAATAGGAGAACTTGGTTCTTGCATAGCAACTTGGTCAACATGAGGAGGGTCTTGAACTTGTTCTTGGGTGGTGCATCATTTGCTTCCATGATAGGCGCCGTTTCAACTTGTGATGAAGAGGCCTCCACTTGAATGGAGCTTGGACTTGCTTGAGGAGACTCGTAATGAATCTCAACGGGCGATGGAAACCAATGCCCATTCTTCTTATAGCATCTTGAGGCTCTTCATTATCTACATCACAAACATGAAATTGCGCCACTTGGGAGCCGTCATTCTCATCGAACCTCACATCACAAGATTCTATGACTTTCCCAACGGTTTTGTCATAGACTCTATAGGTGTGAGATTCGGCACCGTACCCAACAAAAACACCCTCTAAAGCTTTAGATTCAAATTTAGACAAACGAACACTTTGTTCTTATAGAAACACTTACAACCAAATACTCGGTAGTAGGAGACATTGGGCTTGTTGCCGGTGAGCATCTCATAAGGTGTAAACTTCTTGCCAACGCGAAAGAATAGCCGGTTTGATGAATGACACGCCGTGGAGATAGCTCGGCCCATAAGAAAGTGGAGACTTAAACTCCGCCAACATAGACCTTGCCATATCCATGAGAGTCCGGTTCTTCCTTTCGGCTACACCATTTTGTTGAGGGGTATATGCAGCGGAATATTGATGACGAATCCCCTCTTCACTAAGAAACTCATTTAAGGTGTAGTTCTTGAACTCGGAGCCATTATCACTCCTAATGACCAAATAGGGACATTGTGTTGGCGTTGAACTTCATTGGAAAAGTCGATGACGGCTTGTTGGGTCTCATCCTTCGTCTTGAAGAAATAAACCCAAGTAAATCTTGAATAGTCATCAACAATCACCAAACAATATTTCTTCCCACCAAGACTGGTTGAGGCACGGCACCAAAGAGATCAACATGAAGAAGTTCCAATATCCTCTTTGATGAAATGATGGTCTTGCTTGGATGGGGAGAATCATGCATCTTTCCTTCAACACAAGCCCTACAAAGACGATCTCTAGAAAAAGAAACATTGTCTTTTAGTCCAAGAATGTGGCCACCCTTGTGAAGACTTTGCAAAGTTCTCATGTTGACATGGGACAAGCGGCGATGCCACAACCATCCCACGTCGGCCTTTCCGAATAGGCATATTGCTTGAGTGTTGGTAGACCCCGAAAAGTCCACCACAAACAACTCATTTTCAACATACCCAACGAACATGACCTTTAGAGTCTTGCTCCTCAAGAGTACCACCATATCAATAGTAAAATGGACATCAAAATTCATCTTATTAAGTGCACGAACGGACATAAGATTGTAACCGAGGGACTCGACAAGCATGACATTTACAAGGGTGATATCCTTTGCAACTACCACCTTGCCGAGACCCTTTACCTCCGCTTTTGATTTATCACCATAGGAGACGGATGCTTGATTTATATTTGGTCCCAACTCCGTCATGATCTCCTTGCTTCCGGTCATATGACTAGTGCATCCACTATCAACCACCCATTTAGACCCACCGGAAGCATAGTCCTACAAGAAATCATTGCTTGGTTTTAGGTACCCATTTCAATGGGTCCTCTTTGTTAGCAACAAGGGTCTTAGGAACCCAAATATAAGCAATAACCATCATAAGGACCAACATATTTTGCATAAACATCCCATAATAATCAACATAAAAATGTAGTGAGGGTTAGCATCCCCGCAAAGTCACTACGAGTGGTCTTGCCCCTAGTGGCATTACCACTCGCAATGGGAGTCTTGGTTTGTGCGGGCTTGGCTTGGTTGTTGCTCTTCTTCTTCTTTGCCTTGGCCACATAACCAAGACCCTCCTTCCCTTTGTGTGGCTTTTGCTCAAAAATTTGAGCAACAACCTTTTCTTTACCTTTAGGAATAGAGGTCTTGGCACTAGTGGCCTTGGCAAGCTCAACCTTCAACCTAGCATTTTCCTCAATAACATTTGCATGATCACAAGAGGGAGTAGTAGTGCTAGGTGAGTTAGATTTAGAAAGTTGAGTTTGAAGTTGCTCATGAGACTTGACTAGAAGAGAGTGGGTACTTTCCAAGGCCTTGTGAGCCTTGTCAAGTTTCTCCATATCCTCAAGGAGTCTAGCATTAGCAACCACAAACTCGGCTTTCTCCTTTTTAATCACTTTATATTTAGCAAAGACATGGTCTCTATCCTTAATGATTTTAGCAATTATTTCATCATTTTTATCATCAAGGACTCAAGTCTTTCCTCAAGAGAAGTTCTATATTCACTCTCTTCTTGAAGAGAGGCATTCAAGGATGCAATGGTGAGAGCGTCCTCTCTCTCAATTTTTCCCTTGTCATCAAGGATTTCTTCGGCCGCATCAAGTTGTCTCAAGAGAGACTCAACATATGCCTTAGTTTCACCTTGCAAGTTAGCCACAATAGTATCGGAAGCAACAAGTTCTTTCTTAATCACAAGACTAGTTTTATCATCTATTTCATGCATAGTCTTGGGAGTAGAAGATGATACCTCGGTGACGTGAGCCATGAGGCAACGAGCAGTGTTGATGGAGAGGTTCTCATTGGGGATTGATACGTCTCCAACGTATCTATAATTTCTGATGTTTCATGTTTGTTTTATGTATCATTGTCACATGTTTTATATGCATTATATATCATTATTATACATTTTCTGGACTAACCTATTAACAAGATGCCACAGTGCCAGTTCCTGTTTTCTGCTGTTTTTGGTTCCAGAAAAGCTGTTCGGGCAATATTCTCGGAATTCGACGAAACAAAAGCCAAACCTCCTATTTTTCCGAGGGACACACGGAGCCAGAAGGGCAAGCCAGGGGGAGGCCCACGGCCTCCAAACCACATGCTCGCGCGGCTGGGCCCACAGGCGCGCCGGGAGGTGAGGAGGGAGCCCAGGACCTCCACCGACGTTGCCCCTTCGCCTATTTATCCCCCCAAGGCGAAAACCCTAAAAGACGAAGTCATATTCCACGAAGAGTTCCGCAGCGCCGTCGCCATCGCGAGACCTCGTTTCGGGGGTCAGAAGTTCCTGTTCCGGCACGCCGCCGGGACGGGGAATTGCCCCCGGAGTCATCTCCATCGACACCACCGCCATCTTCATCGCCGCTGCTGACTCCCATGATGAGGAGGGAGTAGTTCTCCCCCGAGGCTGAGGGCTCTACCGGTAGCTATGTGGTTCATCTCTCTCTCCCATGGTGTGATCTTTATGTATCATGTGTATTGCTAGTATCGCTGAATACATTAATAATGTTTATGCTACTCAAGTGATTTTGTCTAGTTTCTGGAGTCATTGTGACAACACGGTATCAAGGTGACAGTGTGGGTACTTGTGTGACTCTATGAATAATTTAGACATTTATCATGGCTTATTCTTGGGAATTGTGGTGTTTGTTTACTCAGACTTTGAGGTGTGCTTTTGCAGCCCTACGCATAGTACTCTTGCTTCATCAAGAAGGAGAATAATCCCGAGTAGTATTTACTTGTGTTCAGTTGTGCTAATCTAGTTGAATATGTAGATGTTACTCTTTATCTATTATGCACTCAGAGGTTACTTTAATATGAACTCCGGTACTCTCCACGGTGTAAAGGTGACAGTGTGTGCACCGTGTGTGACTCCTTTATGACGTTGTGGCGCTTGTTTACTCCGGCTTGAGGTGTGCTTTTGTAGCCCTACACAATGAATGGTGTTTGTTATCCAACAAGAGAGTGTTTAAGAGTAGCTTTTACTTATTCAGTTATGAGATCATTGTTGAGAGTGTCCACTAGTGAAAGTATGATCCCTAGGCCTTGTTTCTAAGCATTGAAACACCGTTTACAACAAGTTCTGCTACATGTTTGCTTGCTGCCATCTTTATTTCAGATTGCAGTTACTACTTATAATCATCCATATTACTTGTATTTCACTATCTCTTCGCCGAACTAGTGCACCTATACATCTGACAAGTGTATTGGGTGTGTTGGGGACACAAGAGACTTCTTGTATCTTAATTGCAGGGTTGCTTGAGAGGGATATCTTTGACCTCTACCTCCCTGAGTTCGATAAACCTTGGGTGATTCACTTAAGGGAAACTTGCTGCTGTTCTACAAACCTCTGCTCTTGGAGGCCCAACACTGTCTACAAGAATAGAAGCACACGTAGACATCAAGCTATTTTCTGGCGCCGTTGCCGGGGAGGTAAGGTAAAAGGTATTCACATCCTCTGGCTACAAGCTATTTTCTAGTATTGTTGCTAGTGTGTGAGTGCTCGAAGTTATTTCCTTTAGATTCTGCAATTTATCTTTTTGTTTCTTGTTTTTATTTTCACTAGTTAGGCTTAATGGAAAACAACAAAAAAATTAGAGATCTTTATGAACTTTATATTGAATTAGGACATGATGCTTTTGAAGAGAAAATTAAAAAACCTATGGAGGCTTGTTTGCATGATGGTAGCAATGGTATTACTATAAATTCTTTGAACACCATTATTGCTAATGCTATGGAAAAGTCTAAGCTTGGGGAAGCTAGTTGTGATGAATATGATATTTTTAGTCCCCAAGCTTTAAGGAGGAAATTTGCTTTGATGATACTTTGCCTCCAATATATGATGATTATAATCATTGTGATATTTTCAGTCCACCTACTATTGAGGATATAGTTTATGTTGATTATGATATGCCTCCTATATATGATGTTTACAATGATGAATATGATATTTCAGTCCATCTACTATTGAGGATAAAATTCATTATGATTATTCTATGCCTCCAATTTTTGATGATTGCAATGATGGATGTGATACTTTTACTCTCACTATTACTAATGATAATGTTCATGCTTATGTGGAGAGTGATGATACTTTATGCATGGATCATGATAAGAATGCTCTATGTGATAGCTATATTGTTGAGTTTATTCATGATGCCGCTGAAAATTATTTTGAGAGAGGAAAGTATGGTTATAGAAATCTTCATGTTACTAAATTTCTTCTCTTTATGATGAATGTTTTGAGCTTTCTCTTGATTTGCTTTTATTTGCTGGGTACTTTAAGACCTACTGGTCCTTATGAGAGAGGGAGACACGATTTCATATATCACAATAATATTAAGTCTTCTCTCTTTATGTTGAAATTTTTGAAGTTACACTTGTTTTGCATTTCTATGCTAGTCACTTTGTTCTTCATTGACTTGTTTTCTTACAAGACTCCTATGCATAGAAAGAGTGTTAGATTTAAACATGTTTTATATATGCTTCTTGATGCTCTCTTTTATGTTTCAACTCTCATCTTTATGTGGCATCATAAAAATCACTATGCCTAGCTAAAAGGCTTTAAAGAAAAGCGCTTATGGGAGACAACCCATTGTTTTTATTTTCTGTTATTTTTGCTTTTCTTTTGTTTTGAGTCAAGGTGTTTGTTACTTCTGTAGCAACTCCTTTGTATCTTTATTTTATTGCATTGTTGTGCCAAGTAAAGTTTTATTGAAAGTTGATGCAAGATTTGGATTTCTGCGCAGACAGATTTTTAGCTGTCACGATTTGAGCTCTCCTGTAGAAAATTCGAAAAATTCTGTAAAAAATCACGCATCTTCCTCAGATATGTACGCAACTTTCATTAATGGACCAGTTCCATCTGAGCAACTTAAGTGCCTCGAAAAAATTCGTCTTCAGACTGTTCTGTTTTTGACAGATTCTGCCTTTTGTTTTGCATTCGCTCTTTTACGATGTTTTGTGGATTTCTTTGCTCCACAAAGCATTGGTGGCTGTAGCTAATGTCCAGAAGCTTTGGGAATGATTGTATCATTACAGAATATGAGAATTTTTGATTATGCACTAACCCTCTAATGAGAACTGTTCGAGTTTGGTGTGAAGGAAGTTTTCAAGGATCAAGCGAGAAGGGTGATATTATGTGATCAAGAAGAGTGAAAAGCCTAAGCTTGGGGATGCCCCCGTGGTTCATCCCAACCATATTCAAGAAGACTCAAGCGTCTAAGCTTGGGGATGCCCAAGGCATCCCCTTCTTCATCAACAACTTATCAGGTCATCTCTAGTGAAACTATATTTTAATTCTTTCACATCTTATGCGCTTTACTTGGAGCGTCTGTGTGTTTTTATTTTTGTTTTTGTTTGAATAAATTCGGATCCTAGCAATCCTTGTGTGGGAGAGAGACACGCTCCGCTTTTTCATGTGAATACTCATGTTCTTCACTTATATTTGTTGAGTATTCTTAACTAGCTACTGCAGTGCTTTTAGCTCCTGTTTTTCATGCATCTCTTCGAGCTGTTAGCACTTGTTTATAAATACTCTCTTGCTGCATTATATTATCATTTGGAGAGTTTATGTTTAAATAAATTGATTGGTGTTTGTTTGGAAGAAAGAAAATGCTACATGTAGTAGTTGGTATTGGAAAAGACATATGCATTCTTGTAGATCATTGTCTTGTTTCGATTTGATGCTTTGCAATTGTTTTGAGCTCTCAAGTAGATCATGTTTAAGCTCTTGCATCATGTAGTTAAAGCCTAGTAGTGGAGAACTACCGTAGAGCTTGTTGAGACTTGGGATGCATATTTGTTCTCTCTAAGGTCTAGATATTTTCTGGTAAAATGTTTGAGCAACAAGGAAGACAGTGTAGAGTCTTATAATACTTGCAATATGTTTTTATGTGATTCTTGCTGTACCGGTTTATACTTGTGTTTGCTTCAAACAACCTTGCTAGCCTAAACTCTGTACTGAGAGGGCATCCAAACTTGAGCCAAAACCCATGCCATTTGTGTCCACCATACCTACCTACTATGTGGTATTTCCTGCCATTCCAAGTAAATATTTCATGTGCTACCTTTAAACTATTCAAAACTTTATTACTCCTTATTTGTGTCAATGTTTTATAGCTCATGAGGAAGTATGTGGTGTTTTATCTTTCAATCTTGTCATTTACTTCTGACAGACTTTCACCAATGGACTAGTGGCATATACATCCGCTTATCCAATAATTTGCAAAAAGAGCTGGCAACGGGGTGCCCAGCCCCAATTAATTACAACTTTCATTAATAATTCTCTTCACATGTTTTGCCCTGATTTATCAGTAAGCAACTTAATTTGCAAATAGACACTCCTCCATGGTATGTGAATGTTGGAAGGCACCCGAGGATTCGGTTAGCCATGGCTTGTGTAAGCAAAAGGTTGGGAGGAGTGTCATCTATAAAGAAACTAAAATACATGTGTAAACAAAAGAGAAGAGGGATGATCTACCTTGCTGGTAGAGATAACGTCCTTCATGGGAGCCGCTCTTGAAAGTCTGGTTGACAAGGGGGTTAGAGTGCCCACTACCATTCGTTGACAACAACAAACACCTCTCAAATACTTATTTTGTGCTCTCTATATGCTTTCGAAAACTTAAAAAGCTCTAGCACATGATTTAATCCCTGCTTCCCTCTGCGAAGGGCCTATCTTTTACTTTATGTTGAGTCAGTTTACCTACTCCTTTCTATCTTAGAAGCAAACACTAGTGTCAACTTTGTGTGCATTGATTCTTACATGTTTACTTATTGCACTTGTTATATTGCTTTATGTTGACAACTATCCATGAGATATACATGTTACAAGTTGAAAGCAATGCTGAAACTTAATCATCCTTTGTGTTGCTTCAATGCCTTTTACTTTGAATCTATTGCTTTATGAGTTACCTCTTATGCAAAACTTTTTGATGCTTGTCTTGAAAGTACTATTCATGAAAAGTTTTTGCTTATATGATTCATTGTTTACTCTTTATCTATTTGTTAGCAAACTATAGACCATTGCTTTGAGTCACTTCATTCATGACATGAGCCTTGCAATATATTGATCAAGATTGTGTGAAAGCATGTCTCCTCAGAAATTATTTGTTGTTATCGTTTTACCTACTCGAGGACGAGTAGAACTAAGCTTGGGGATGCTTGATACGTCTCCAACGTATATATAATTTCTGATGTTCCATGCTTATTTATACCATTGCTACATGTTTTATATACATTATATCATTTTATGCATTTTCTGGGACTAACCTATTAACAAGATGCCACAGTGCCAGTTCCTGTTTTCTGCTGTTTTTGGTTCCAGAAAAGCTGTTCGGGCAATATTCTCGGAATTCGACGAAACAAAAGCCAAACCTCCTATTTTTCCGAGGGACACACGGAGCCAGAAGGGCAAGCCAGGGGGAGGCCCACGGCCTCCAAACCACATGCTCGCGCGGCTGGGCCCACAGGCGCGCCGGGAGGTGAGGAGGGAGCCCAGGACCTCCACCGACGTTGCCCCTTCGCCTATTTATTCCCCGACGCGAAAACCCTAAAAACGAAGTCATATTCCACGAAGAGTTCCGCAGCGCCGCCGCCATCGCGAGACGTCGTTTCGGGGGTCAGAAGTCCTGTTCCGGCACGCCGCCGGGACGGGAATTGCCCCCGGAGTCATCTCCATCGACACCACCGCCATCTTCATCGCCGCTGCTGACTCCCATGATGAGGAGGGAGTAGTTCTCCCCCGAGGCTGAGGGCTCTACCGGTAGCTATGTGGTTCATCTCTCTCTCCCATGGTGTGATCTTTATGTAATCATGTGTATTGCTAGTATCGCTGAATACATTAATAATGTTTATGCTACTCAAGTGATTTTGTCTAGTTTCTGGAGTCATTGTGACAACACGGTATCAAGGTGACAGTGTGGGTACTTGTGTGACTCTATGAATAATTTAGACATTTATCATGGCTTATTCTTGGGAATTGTGGTGTTTGTTTACTCAGACTTTGAGGTGTGCTTTTGCAGCCCTACGCATAGTACTCTTGCTTCATCAAGAAGGAGAATAATCCCGAGTAGTATTTACTTGTGTTCAGTTGTGCTAATCTAGTTGAATATGTAGATGTTACTCTTTATCTATTATGCACTCTAGAGGTTACTTTAATATGAACTCCGGTACTCTCCACGGTGTAAAGGTGACAGTGTGTGCACCGTGTGTGACTCCTTTATGACGTTGTGGCGCTTGTTTACTCCGGCTTGAGGTGTGCTTTTGTAGCCCTACACAATGAATGGTGTTTGTTATCCAACAAGAGAGTGTTTAAGAGTAGCTTTTACTTATTCAGTTATGAGATCATTGTTGAGAGTGTCCACTAGTGAAAGTATGATCCCTAGGCCTTGTTTCTAAGCATTGAAACACCGTTTACAACAAGTTCTGCTACATGTTTGCTTGCTGCCATCTTTATTTCAGATTGCAGTTACTACTTATAATCATCCATATTACTTGTATTTCACTATCTCTTCGCCGAACTAGTGCACCTATACATCTGACAAGTGTATTGGGTGTGTTGGGGACACAAGAGACTTCTTGTATCTTAATTGCAGGGTTGCTTGAGAGGGATATCTTTGACCTCTACCTCCCTGAGTTCGATAAACCTTGGGTGATTCACTTAAGGGAAACTTGCTGCTGTTCTACAAACCTCTGCTCTTGGAGGCCTAACACTGTCTACAAGAATAGAAGCACACGTAGACATCAGGGATTCGAAGAGAGAAAGAGGTGGAGTTGATGCAATGGCCAATGCGGCCACCTCACGAGTGGGTTCTTCTTCTTCGAAGTCCTCGAAGGATACTCTTCTTGAGTCATCAACACAATTCTTGGTGCTTTCTTGAAGAATGGCTTCTTCTTGACAAAAGGTTTCTTTTGAATCATGTTTGATTGGCTCTTGAGGACAAGCCTTCCACCGTTTTGCTCTCTATTTTCATAAGGACAATCTTTGATGAAGTGATGCTTGTTATGACAATTGTAGCAAATCTTTGTTCTATTAGCCAACTCCTTCTTCCCGCTTGGATTGTTTGCTAGATCAACTTGAGCCTTTGCCTTGGCCGGGTCACGCCAAAAGGTCCTTGTTGCAAGAGCTATGTGACCATGGAGGGCTTGTTCAAGATCATCGGGAGGAATGTTGTTCGAGCATGCTTCAACTTCATCATGTTCATCAAGGCACACAACCTTGGCCTTCAAAGCAAGAGAGGGACCTTGTTTCATTCCCATGGCCCTAGCACGGTTGTCTAGAGCATTCTTGGTGGCAACCTTGGAGGCTTGCATCTCTTGCATAACTTCATTGGATGACATGTCAAGGTAGTTGTGTCTTCCTTGTATGGCCTTCAAGTCAACGGGCTCGAAGGGCATGAGAGCATTCACATACTTCCTTTTGATCCAAGCATCATCCACATAGGTTGCCCCCACATTATAAAAGGCTTTGGCAAGAATCTTGAGTCTTCCATACATCTCCTCATGAGTTTCATTATCAAGCATGTAGAAACCTTCGGCCTCATTGCTCAAGGCATCAAATCTATTCCTCTCATGCTTTCATTTCCAAGAAATGCCACCTCAAGGCAATCCCAAGCTTCTTTGGCGTTGGAGGCATGTTGAATGTGATGCATACCATTTTCTCCAATGGCAAGTTCAAGCATGTGAAGAGCGGATGCATTGAGTTGAGCATCAACCACCTCTCTTCTTGTCAAGTTGTTTGGATCCACGGCCTTGAATCCCACCCGTATGATCCTCCAAAGCTCGATAGAGCCACTGTTGACATGAGATTTCATTGAGTGTTGCCAACTAGTAAAAGCCAATGCATTAAGCTTAGGTGGAGGACCTAAGGTATTTATGCGAGGATGAGGGATAAGTGGGTCGGGAGAGTAGACACCATGAGGAGAGACCTCATGGTACTCGGGCTTCCCACTTTCCGGCTTGGTTGTGGATGGAGAGGGGTTCTTAAGGTCGGAGTTTTCAACCCCTTTCTTTTTCTCTTTTTCCTCCTCGGTATCACCGTCATTGGAGTTAGCGGAGTCCTCTAGTGGGATGGTCTCCGTAGGAACCTTGCCACTTGCGAGTTGCTTGAGCAAGTCACGCATCTCAGCAAATTGGGTATCGATGGACGATTTCAATGATGTTTCCATCGTTTTGAGATCGGCCATGGATGCCGGAGTGGCTAGGTCCTTCGCGGAATCATCATCACTTTGTGTCATACTTCTCTTAGGTGGTTAAGCCCAACAAGAGAGCCGAGGCTCTGATACCAATTGAAAGGATCGTATGACACCTAGAGGGGGGGGGGTGAATAGGTGCTACTCCAATTTTAATACTTTTTCAAATTAGGCTTGACACAAAAGGTAAATTCTCTAGATATGCAACTAAGGTGAATTTACCTATATGACAAGCTAGCAACTAAACAAGATACACGAAGTAAATACTATAAACAAGGATAGAAGTAACCGAAGTGAAAGCACGCGGAGACAAGGATGTATTCCCGAGTTCCTTCTTTTTAGGGGAGTACGTCTCGTTGGAGAGGTTGAGCTACCACGAAGGTCAAAACTCAACCGCCACAAAGGCGTCACCTTCTTCTCCGATGAACCGCACCACAAAGGTTTAGTTCACCTTCCACTATCGGAATCCTTCAAGGCGGAATCCGGAGCCCTTACAACAACGATCCGGGGCACAACCCACAAGAGGATTGGGGGCTCCCGAACAGCTACAAATCTGTCACAAAGACAACAAGTGAGATCAACAAGAAGCTAGGTTTTCCCAATGGAAACCCTAGCAAAGGGGCCCTCAAGTAAATGAGGGGGAAATGTAAAACGGCTTGGTGAAGATGTAGATCGGGGCCTTCTCCTTCAATCCTCCAAAGATCAACGAGTTTGGGTGGAGGGATTGGGAGATCTAGCAAATCTTGAGCTTGCAATAATGGTGTCTTCAAGTTTTGGGCAAGCTTGATGGCTGGAGGTAGGTGGAGGGCATTAAATAGCCCTCCCAAAATATGGCCGTTGGAGCCTTTTTCCCGAACCAGCGGTAGTACCGCTGCGCGCCGCGGTCAAACCCGGTGCTGACTGCGCCTCGAAACATCACGAGCGGTACTACCGCCCGTAGTACCGCCGGTAGTGCCGCACAATGTCTTCCGAAGCCCCATCTGGCGGTACCGCGTGCGGTACTGCCGCCGTGCTGGTCAACCTCCAGCGCTGACCATCCTGAGCCAGCGGTACTACCGCCCGTAGTACCGCTAGTAGTGCCGCATATGGGCGCCCGAACCTCCATCCGGCGGTACCGCGAGCGGTACTGCCGCCTGTCTTTTGGCAAAGAGGACAGCGGTATTACCGCCCGAAGGGGCGGTACTACCGCCCGAAGACAGAAACAACTCCTTCTCTTCCTTTTCTCGATGCGAGATCAACGGAGATGTTTGCATAAACCTGATCACACTTAGACAATGAGTTAGAGGCACATGTTGTATTGTCAACATCACCAAAATATGAGTAAGAGCAAATTATGCTCTTTCAGCATGTGGACACGAGCTACTCTTACCTCCTAGTCTACATGGTGAACTTACCTCATACCTAGCCTTGTAACAAGTTCATCTGTGTGACACCCCATGAGACCAGCGAGCGGGACAACGGAGTGGCGCAACGATGTGAGACGGCGAAGGTCACGGCAGCAGCTGCACCGACACCGGCTGAAGCGCCAACAAACACGACCACAACAGTGAACTGCTTCTAAAATCCTACATATATACACTACAAGATCTACTCATATATGTTCGTCTAAACGAAAAAGTTACAACATGAAACGTGTGTGAAACGGCAAGATCGGTCTACTCGTGAAAGGAAATCTCAAACGGTCGACCAAGTGCGACAAATTTGACAAAATTCATCTAAAAATGGTGCAAACTTCGGTCCGAATTAAGAAGCTAATGTCCACGAAATTCGAAACCGATCACGGGAATAGAATCTACTCGTCGAAACACACATATTTTGAATCGAAGTATATTTGATTATACGAAGAGGTGACACATCTCACATGGGATAGCTGGTGCGAGCGGGACACATCCCACATGGGATCGCTCGTGCGAGCGAGAGGCAGGGGCTCTCCTCAGCCTGGGCTTGGAAAAACGGCCGATTCGGCACTCAGCCTAGCACAGAGTGCTTTAAAGTCGTGCGCATGCACACGGGCTGGCACAGGCAACTAAATGGCCGAAATTTGCATGTGTAGGGGCTGGTTAAGCACTCGGTGGGCTACCAAACACGCCCTAAATCTTATCTAGTGCAATTTCCCTTTTCCCCTTATTGAATAAGGCCTGTTCTCCAGCTAGCCCAATTACCCAGTGCCTTTGCAGGAGGTTTGCTTTCTCTAATATAACTTTATTATCATTCTTTTCTTCTATTAACATTTAAAAACTTGTGCTTTTCTTTTCCTTGTTTTGTACCTACTTCATTTATTGTTTTTTTCAAGAAAATGTTTTTTCTTTTTAATATAATGCATTAGGAGCTTCCTGCTAGTAGTTGTAAAAAAAAATTATGTGTGATGGACAACTAAAACTTACACTGTACACTCACTCTGATAGTATGTTTATGCTTCAACTTAAACATGTTCATGCAATCATGCTTCTACAAAATAATATTCACGGGCAATGTTCGAGCTATGCGTACCAAGCAAAGTTGTTGAAGCACAACACAATAATTTAACCGACATCACGGGCTTTTTTCTCCGAATGTCTGAAATATCCAACAACCATTTCTCGATGAAACATTATGCATTTCGTTGTTTTCTTCCATGTTGAACAACAAGAAAACAATCGGAATAAAACTACTACCAAGTATAACAGAGCTTAGTTCAGCCTGGCATAGCTGTCGTATCTGAGGACAGGAGCATTCAGTCATACAAGAGAAACATTGGGCCGCGTGTCCGTATAAAATAGCGTGCCACAATTTCTCTGGCCCGTTGCTGCCTCTGCCCGGGTCCTGTTCACAAGATTACATTTACAATGCTAAGTATTACACACAAGGCACCATTTCCGTATGCATCACAACAACGCTGCAGTTGAACCCCATTGCATAGGACCATCTTACTTGTCATCCAACTGTTTCTGCAGGAAGTCGAGAACTGAACGCCGCTGGAAAAGCGCAGATCGAAAGTCAGTCCACAAAATACATACATGCCGGATCACAAAGACAGGAAAGGGAAAGTAGTAGCAGCTACCCGTTGTTCTAGACTAGCCTGCTCAGAATCCAGCTTCAACTTCTCAAGGCACTTGATTGCTTCCTCGAAACCCTCGACAGCCGCTTCTTCATTGCCAAGATTTCTATCAACATCCGCAACTTTGGCTAGAGAAGTCGCTAGATCAATGACCTACAGCCGTTCGATCGTCAGATAATGGCAGCTAAAGCAAACAGCACCATGAAATTGTGTCTATTTGATGTAACAGCATAGTTCAAACTTCTAACTGAAAACGGTTATAATCTGGTTTAATAAATCAAGCCTACTTTTTCAAACTGTACTATATTTGTAAGAGCATTCTTAATCAATAACAGATATTCATTCTGTAGGAGTACTAATCAAGCAAACAAGGTGATCTCAAATTGACATTTTTCACATTTCAGTTTATCAAGGACTAACTTTACTAACATTTCCATTGGGGCTCCTTTGATTTGTAGGATATGAAAAGTGTAGGAATAGGAAATCCATAGGTTGGAATGGCATGTCTAATGGAATCCTATGGGAAGAGAAAGTTCATTTGATTGGGTGAAGGAAATTTTCCATGAGGTTAGACCTCATGTTATTTTCCTATGAAGTTTGCACTACAAGATTCCTATGGGAATTTTTCCTATGAGATGATCCTATGAATCAAACGGCTGCCGAAGGAAAAAATTACTATAGGATTCTAATCCTACCAAATCCTTTGAAAATCCTATGAATCAAAGGAGCCCTGAAGCATATTTGTCATCCAAATAAAATGTGTCACCTGATCTTACGGACCAAAGAAGACGATCTGTTTAAGTTAGATTCAAGAAGAACGCCTCACTAAAAGTAAATGAGTTCACCACTATGCAACAAAACAGCAACTTGCAGCAGAAGCAGATAAACTTTTACTGTGCCCACTTCCTGAGCATGTTAGTCTTCTTTATCCTTCCCTTTCCCGACACATCATTATCACATATTTTTATAGTATATATGAACTTTGAATCTATGTGTGTGGATCATGTAGAATCACCAAAAAGACTTTAGATGACAGGTGTTAGCTTCCAAAGATATGGAACACCAAAGACAAATGTTTTCCCTTGACCTCAATATAAAATAAGAAATTTCAACGCCGCTGCATTCATCCGTTAGTTGGGTCGTGAATATAATGACATGCACAACCACAGAGGATCAGTTTTTGCAAAATAAACCAGGTTAGTGCATCCGTTCATCAAATCCTCAGTTATTATGGTAAATCATCCAAGCAAAGTTACAGGTTACAGCATGTAACTTCCTGTAGTTCTAGTATGGTCTAGCGCTTGCTTTCACTGTAATACTCACAAAGCATGAGCCTGACCAGAGGGTCAGATGGTTAGCTGAGCGTGGAGTGCGCTCGGTAGCCTAACGACCCGGGTTCGAGTCTCGAACACCGCAAGTTGTTGCTCATAGCTCCCTAGCTCCCCTTCTATAAAAATATGCCTGGGTGCTTACCCATGGATAGCATTTTTTTTTTTAATACTCACAAAGCATACAGAACTTTAGTTTTGAAGGGGCAAACCCAGTTATCATTTATCTTCTACTGTGTTTGGGTTGCGTGCATGCCCATGAGTACCAGATATGTGCAGCATGGAAGACCATAACCTGTCGGTTTTACGTATGGTAGTTCGATATCACTTGTTAAAACGAATGCAGGAGCTTGAATGACAAGGTCCACTGTTGAAATAAAAATCCAGCGATGGTCACAACTGAAACTGGAGAAAAAATGGACGCCTAAGGTTCCTCTCATTTCACTTCAGACATAACTATCTATCTTGTTTGGGTGATGTTTAATCTAGCATTCTTAATTGACAGCATGTGAGCATTTCAATTACCTGGGAGGCCACAGCTGAGTATTCCTTTACTGAATTTCTGCGAACGTCTAATGAACGAGCATAATAACTTCTTGCAGATTGGAGGTCCCCGTCATAGTAGCGAAGGTCTCCGACTTTATTAAGCGAAACTGAGAGCGTATGGACCAACTGTAGATGAATGCAAAAGATCAATTGACATAAGGAATTTTAATGTTATTACAAAGACAATATGACATTTAATTAGATACAACCTCAAGATCCTTTGTGGGCAATTTCGAGAGAAACTCGGCACTTTCTTCATAGTAAGTGATCGCTGAAGGAGCGTCTCCCAAGGTTCTACTGAAAAAATAGAGTCCAGTGATGAGGAACAGGGATATAACTATATCAGGTCAGTGTGTGCCACTGTTATAATGTGTAATGATACACCGAAAGAATTACAACAAACATTTATTAGCTAAAGCTAGTGCAGAATAGCACTTTGAAAGAGCAAACTATCCACTAGTGACCTGGGAGACGTATCACGGACCATGTGTTTCTTATATGAGCAGGTAGCAGACATCTGTCCCAGAACTAAGATCATGCCAGGTGGCTAGACAAGCTATTGCCCTATGATTAGCACCTGTGTGCTGCCTGGTATAAGGCAACCTTTTTCGATTGTATCCGAAGAGATGGAAATGGATGTTTTATGTCAGCAGACGAAGCCAAAGCTTATGGGCTCGTCAATATTGTAGGGGATGTGCATGGTTAACGGTTTTTCTACTTTACCCCATTGCAAATATACCATAGAAGCAAGTTGCAACTACCATGGCAACTGGCAAACTATCAGCTATGTTCATCAGTTAGTCCGCACATACCATGCACATTGCAAAATGGCTAGTATGTGCTTTCCAAAGTAAACATGCATAGAAGTACAGCACTGTCCAATACTTCAATGAAAGAACATGAAATTAGGTTTGATGAGATTCCCCATATACTTCTCCCTATCATTTTCCTACATTAGTCAAAACTCAGAACATGCAGCATGCAGGCATTAGCACATAATGAAGAAGAAATTACGGAATGTTTTCATGGTGAGAAGTTGCTAGATCAATTACCTAAACAGGACAGTTGCCAGGTTGTCAAATAATACCAATTAAGGCAAACTACACTATGAATCATCTGTCTGTTCTATGTAACAGATCCAGGTTCATTTCTTAGTTAGCGAGAGTGAAAACACTGGAAGGTGAAGTGGGCACGAAAGAAGGTCATACCAGCAATCCCCAAGCATTCCCAATACTGCCCCAAGCTGAGAACATAGGTCTAGGTTATCTTCTGAAGATTTTAACTCCTCCCTGATGTCCTCTGCACACATGCTGAGCCTCGACTTTGCACTTTCAATGTTCTGTGCGCGAAAAGCCTGAAGATGCATACAAGTTAGAAGCACTGCTATAACATAATGTTCACTGATAAATCAGTACATACATACTCGATGACCAGGAATCAAGCAAATTTCAGAGGTTAAAGAAATAGCTAATCATTGGAGTTGATTTTGATTACTGACCCTCATAGCCTGCTGAACTAGAAAAGCACCTCTCTCCATGGAGACATCCTCATATATCACCTTTCCCTTGCCCCCCACTGCCTCCCCATCCCCTCCTGCAAGCGACCTCTTGATCCGGGCATGGCCGTCAATGAAGCGGTCGACAAGGGCCTGGAGCTCGGCATCCGGCTCGATCCCCTCTACGTCAGCACCGCACAGCGGGCAGTCCTTGAAGCGCAATATGCACGCCCTGGCAAGGTCCATCCATCCAGTCAGCAGACACGCAAGCAAGAAACATTGTCTAGTTCTAGACACGAGACATGAGAAGCACGCACTTGCAGAACTTGTGCGAGCACGGCTTGCACTTGCTGGCGTCGTGGAGCAGCGCCTGGCAGACCATGCAGCTGAGGGGCCCGAGCTTGAAGGTGTTGGAGTCGTAGCCGAAGGGGCACTTGGCGCGCACCAAACGAGGGTCCTCGGCGCCCTCGTCTCCTCCCGCGGGGCGGTCGGCGCCGCTCTCCTCGGCCGCCCTGCTGGTAACAGGGCACGCACCGCCGTTCTTGTCGGGCTTGGCCGTGCCGCGCTCTTGTCGGACTTCATCGGGCACACGCCGCCGGCAGCCGTGCCGGCTTTCGCGAAAGGGCAGAGGGAGCTCATGTCGGTAAGGGTTCCTTCAGGCTCCCTGCAAAGTTGGTCGCGAGGCGTGAGAACCAATCCTAGGAAATGTATCCGCCGAATTGGTAACAGTTATAGATACGGTTGTTGCTGGAGCCAATCCTACGAGCGGCAGAGCTAAGAGCAGGTAGCGGCGGCGAACCCTAAAGATTAGAGGGGACTTCTAATATGCTCGAAAAGGCAGGCAAACCCTAGGAAACGAATCGACCGATAGGCTAGCGATCCGGTGGATTTTCCGCTTAGGAATCAGAGGAGAGGGGCGACGAGATCGGAAATTTCTGGGAGAGAGCGGTGCTTACGGTTAGGGTTGCGGTTGGATCGGCCGGGGGCCGGCGGGGGAAGCCTCTGCTCTGCTCTGCTCTTCTCTCCTCTTCTCGTGGATGGATTAGGTACCACGGGCACACCAGGCGAGAACAAGAGTGACGGAGACGACGACGGGTGAGGGGAAAGAGATGACGAATTGACGATGAACAGGATGGTGGGGTCCTTTTCGCCCAAATGATACGGCCCAGATGTCACATGGCCTACCCTTTCCCGTTCTTCTAATTTAAATTTCTAATGTTTCAAAAAAAAATTCTAAAAAAATTGTTTAAACTTAATTACTCAGTTTAACTATTCCAAAGTATTTCGTCATTTTGCCCTTCCCCCAGAAAATTCCCACCTCGTCCTCATTGTTTCCTCCTCTGCCTCCCCAACATGGGAATGGGTAGAGAGGCAGTGGTTGTATAGGTTGCACAACCTCTGCCGGCTAGCCAGTCCCGAGGGTGTACAGCGTGGTCGAAGGAGACGAAGGCGAAGAACACACGTACAGAAAAGTAGAAACACAGGGTATAGGCAAAGCTTTCTTTATTGATCTCTTTTTGTAACCAGTATGTATAATATTGCCTTGCTTATATAGGGGGAAATGATATAAGGATAAGACCCACTTAACCCTAAACGGTGGGCTCCCGTGCCCGCACGCACGGCCCAAGTTTCCTAACACTCCCCTTGGGATTTATTCGTATAGCCATGCCTCAAAACTCCGAAAAACCCAGTGAGAAAAATCCGGAGAAAAGCACATGGTATACTATTGCTATGTTGCACGAATTGCCTCATTAAAAACCTTATGTGAGAAACTTCATAAAAACTCACTAAAGGAAAAAGAGTACAACTCACTTAACTTTTCAGTCAAGTATACTCAATCATCGGGATCGAGATTTCAGCGATGAGTTTGTGAAGATTCTCCCCTTGAACCTTGCATCTCTCTAAGTCTCATCATACACATTCCACGAACACATCTCTCGAAAGAAGATGCTGGTAATGATTTAGTGAAAAAATCAGCAAGATTTTCACACGACTTAGTATGCAAGATTCTTACTTCGTTCAACTTTTGCAATTCATGTGCATAGAAGAATTTGGGGTCGATATGCTTTGTGAGATTGCTCTTCACATAACCCGTCTGGACTTGTGCAACACAAGCGGCATTATCTTCATAGATGATAGTTGGGGTTTGGACGGTGTTCAACCCACATTTCAGCTGGATGTGGCTGATCATCCGTCGAAGCCATGCACACTCTCGTGATGCTTCATACAATGCTATGATCTTTGGTCCCTTGGAGGTATCGGAAGTTGTTACTAAAGTTTGCTTAGACGATTTGCAGAAAATTGTTGTTCCACACAAAGGAAAACATATCCAGTCTAAGACTTTGCAGTATGCGGGTCTGACAAGTACCCAGCATCAGCATATCCTACAAGCGTAAGATCTTGATTCCTCCGAAAAAACAAGCCAAGATCTTTGGTCCCTTGGAGGTATCGGAAGACGTCCTTGATGACTTTCCAATGTCTATTGGTAGGCTCAGAACTGTACCTAGCAAGCAAATTGATGGCGAACGCAATGTCCGGCCGTGTACAATTCGCGAGGTACATGAGTGCGCCAACTGCACTCAGGTAGGAGAATTCTGGTCCCAGAATTCCTCCCCTCTTCCTTAGGCCTGAACGGGTCCTTGTCCCGCTGTAAAGATCGATCTCCCAATCATGGAGGTCTTAGAAGGATATGCCTTATCAATCCAAATCTTTCTAACACCTTCTAGGTGTAGGCAGACTGGTGCATTAAGATCCCAGTAGGGGAATGCTCAAGTTGTAGACCTAGGCAGAACTTGGTTTTGCCTAAGTCCTTCATCTCGATTCCGACATCAGGTAGGAACTCGCTTTCTCAATATCCTCAGGTGTACCGATTATGTTCAAATCATCCACATACACCGAGATAATACAGAAACCATCTTGTGATCTCCGTATAAAAACACATTGGCAAGCTTCATTGCTCGTGTAGCCCTTCCGATGAAGGAAATCGCTTAAATGATTATACCACATCCTACCCGACTGTTTGAGTCCATACAGTTACTTCTTAAGCTGACACTGTATAAAATTCTATTTGCTCTACCTTGGTTCGGAACAGGTATACCTTCGGGTACCTTGATGTATATGTTCGAATTCAAGTTACCATAAAGGTAAGCGGTGACAACATCCATAAGTTTCATTTTCAAGTCCAAGTTTACTGCCGTGAGATCAAGTATCTAAAGGTAATTCCATCCATGACAGGTGAGTAAGTTTCCTCAAAGTCGACACCTGGTCGCTGAGAGGAAACCTTGAGCAATGAGCCTTGCTTTGTACCGTACTACCTCGTTATTTTCGTTTCTCTTTCGAACAAAAAACCACTTGTGGCTAACAAGGCGTATGTGGGAAGGGGTTAGACAACAGGTCCAAACACCTCTCTTTTGTAAGAGATACTAACTCGGCAGTTATTGCCTTCTGTCAATCTTCCCAATCCAACCTTTTCTTACAATCAGCAAGCATGTTAGGCTCGGGGTCAGGATCTATGATTGAGGCAATTTTAATGGCAAAATATATGTCGACATTTGCCATGGCTCGATTAACTGACTCACCAGAATTAACATAGTTAATGGCCATTTCGTCATGGGGTGCATCAGGCACATTCCCTTCCTCCACCGGATTTCCCAATCCAGGAGCAAGGCCCTTTAGCTTTCCCGCTCCAATGTGCGCACACATCTTCGCTGGGTATTTCCGATATAGGAAAATTCAAGTCCGGAATTTCATGCACTGAAATTTCCGTGCTTGTGCCAGGTCTCGACTGGCTCCCTTCTTGAGGGGCAGGCTGTGATAAATCTCTCTTGTCCTTTTTCTTCGGGCGTCCCCGGTACTTGGGATTTGAGAAACCGGATTCCTCGTCCTTTTAGGCTTAAGGACGGGAACGGTGTATCCTTAATTTTCTTTGGTATTTCAACCCTTTCCGGTGCATTGCTGAAAGGACAAGGATGTCGCCTAGAGGGAGGTGAATAGTGATTGCGTGGATCACACGTTCGTTGGGAGACCCCAAGAGGAAGGTATGATGCAGTGTAGCAGCAGTTTTCCCTCAGTATGAAACCAAGGTTTAATCGAACCAGTAGGAGCAAGAAATCACTTCTGAAGGTTGTCAGTGGCGCGCTGACGTGGAACCTGCACACAACACAATCAAACTACTTTGCCCCAACGAAACAGTGAGGTTGTCAATCTCACCGGCTTGCTGAAAACAAAGGATTAAACGTATGGTGTGGAAAACAGTAGTAAATTGCAGAGAATGAAAAGGAACAATGTTTGCAGTTGGTTGTATTATCAGTGTAAAAGAATGGACCGGGGTCCACAGTTCACTAGTGGTGTCTCTCCATAAAAGATAACTAACATGCTGGGTGAACAAATTACAGCTGGGCAATTGACAAAATATTGAGCGCATGACAATGCATATATATGACATGATGATTACTATGATATTCATGTGGGCATTACGACAAAATACATAGACCGTTATCCAACAGCGTCTATGACTAATAATCCACCGCCAGGTTGTCATACCGAGTTCCCCGTTGGTATTAAGTTGCAAGCAACGGATAATTGCATTAAGTAATGTGCGTAATGTAAACAAATGCATTAGACCTAACGGCGCACCCTTAAGCTAAGCATCGGTTATTTTATCCCTAGTGGCAACAGCACATCCACAATCTTAGAAGTTATTGTCACTCTCCCAGATTACCGGAGGCATGAATCCAATACTCACTCTTGGAGTTACAAGCATCTACTTGGCCAAAGCATCTACTAGTAACGGAAAGCATGCAAGATCATAAATAACATATAAGATAGATTGATAATCAACTTGACATAGTATTCAATATTCATCGGATCCCAGCAAACACAACATGTAGCATTACAATAAGATGATCTTGATCATGATAGGCAGCTCACAAGATCTAAACATGATAGCATAAAGTGGAGAGACAACCATCTAGCTACTGCCATGGACCCGTAGTCCAAGGATGAACTACTCACGCATCACTCCGGAGGCAGGCATGGTGATGTAGAGCCCTCCGGTGATGATTCCCCTCTCCGGCAGGGTGCCGGGAAGAGCTTCTGAACCCTCCCGAGCTAGGGTTGACGGCGGCGGCGTCTCTGGAACTTTTCGTGGATAATGGCTCGGGTATTTAGGGTTTTCGCGTCGGGAGGAATAAATAGGCGAAAGGGCGGCGGCTGGGAGCCACGTGGGCCCCACACCACCCACGGCGCGGCAGGGGGGCCCGCGCCCCCATGGTGTGGGTGCCACGTGGCTCCTCCGTCTCTCCTCTGGACTCCGTCTTCGTGTTGGAAAAATAGGAGGTTCTGTCCAAGTTTCGTCCAATTCCGAGAATATTTCCAGACTAGCTTTTCTGGAATACAAAAACAGCAGAAAACAGGAACTGGCACTGTGGCATCTTGTTAATAGGTTAGTCCCAGAAAATGCATAAAAATGCTATGAAGTGTATATAAAACATGTAACAATTGGTATAATATCAACATGGAACATCAGAAATTATAGATACGTTTGAGACGTATCAAGCATCCCCAAGCTTAGTTCTACTCGTCCTCGAGTAGGTAAAACGATAAAAACAAAATAATTTCTGAGGTGACATGCTACAATCATAATCTTGATCAAATATATTGTAAAGCACATGTTATGAATGAAGTGATCCAGGTCAATGGTCTATAGTTTGCTAGCAAGTAGATAATGAGCAAACAACTGAATCATATAAGCAAAAACTTTTCATGAATAGTACTTTCGAGACAAGCATCAAAGAGTTTTGCATAAGAGTTAACTCATAAAGCAATAGATTCTAAGTAAAAGGTATTTAACCAACACAAAGGAAGATTTAAGTTCAGCAATTGCTTTCAACTTTCAACATATATATCTCATGGATATTTGTCAACACAAAGCATATAATAAGTGCAATATACAGCATATAAAAATTGTTGCACCAAAGTTGACACTAGTGTTTGCTTCTAAGATAGAAAGAAGTAGGAAAACTGACTCAACATAAAAGTAAAAGAAAGGCCCTTCGCAGAGGGAAGCAGGGATTAAATCATGTGCTAGAGCTTTTTAAGTTTTTGAAATCATATAGAGAGTAAAAATAAGTTTTGAGAGGTGTTTGTTAATTGTCAACGAATCAGAAAATGGAAAGTACAATATGACCCCTGCCAACCAGACTTTTAAGAGCGGCTCCCATGAAGGACGTTATTTCTACCAGCAAGGCAGATCATCCCTCTTTCTCTTTTGTTTACACATGCAGATATTTCACTGTTTGTCATTGCTTGACTGATAAATCAGGGCAAAAATGTGAAGAGAATTAAGCGGTTAAAGTTGTAATTAATTGGGACTGGGCACCCCATTTGCCAGCTCTTTTTGCAAAATTAATGGATAAGCGGATGTATATGCCGCTAGTCCGGTGGTAAAGTCTGTTTGACAGTTGACATAAAGACATCCACCCCGTCCTCATGAGCTTGGTAAACATTGACACAAAATAGGAGTAATAATTTTGAATAGTTTAAAGGTAGCACATGAAAAATTTACTTGGAATGGCAAGGAAATACCACATATAGGTAGTTATGGTGGACACAGATGGCATGGATTTTGGCTCAAGGTTTTGGATGCACGAGAAGCATTCCCTCTCAGTACAGAGTTTAGGCTAGCAAGGTTATTTGAAGCAAACACAGGATATCAACCGACACAGCAAGACTTATATGAAAACATATTGCAAGCATTATAAGACTCTACACTGTCTTCCTTGTTAACCAAACCCTTTTACTAGAAAATATCTAGACCTTAGAGATACCAATCATGCAAACCAAATTTCAACGAGCTTTACGGTAGTTCTTCATTAATAGGTTTTAACTACATGATACAAAAGCTTAAACATGAACTACTTGATAACTCAAAACAATTGACAAGTATCAAATTATCCAATACAGTGATCTACAAGAATATGTAAGCTTTTTCCATTATACCATCTACCACATGCAACATTTTCTGTTCCAACCAAACACCAATCAATTTATTTCAACATAAACTCTCCAAACAATTATAAGTGAAGCAAGAGAGTACTTTCTTTAAAAGAACTAACAGCTCTGAATAAGAGATGCATGCAAAACAGGAGCTAAAAGCATAGCAATAGCTAGATAAGAATACTCAACAAGTATAAGTGAAGAATAGGAGTATTCATATGAAAAAGCGGAGCGTGTCTCTCTCCCAATCAAGAATGCTGGGGTCCAATCAAGTTGACCATAAGAAAAATAAAATACTGAAAATAAAAGCACACAGACGCTCCAAGTAAAGCACATATGATGTGAAAGAATTAAAATATAGTTTCACTAGAGATGACCTGATAAGTTGCTGATGAAGAAGGGGATGCCCAAGACGCTTGAGTCTTCTTGAAATATGCTGGGGTGATCCATGGGAGCATCCCCAAGCTTAAGCTCTTCACTCTTCTTGATCACATTATATCATCCTTCTCTCTTGACCCTTGAAAACTTCCGCCACACCAAACTCAAAGTAATTCTCATTAGAGGGTTAGTGCACAATCAAAAACTCACATGTTCTATAAGGACACAAACATGACCGTTACTTTTAACATTAGCTACTGCCACTGATGTTATGTGAAGCTCTTCACCCTAAAAAAGAATTCCACTCAACACTAGTAAAAGAGAGAATGCGAAAAATAAAAGACAGAATCTGTCTAAACAGAACAGTCCGCAAAGACGAATTTTTTAGGCACTTACGTTGCTCAGATCGAAAAACTTTAAACTAACGAAAGATGCGTACATATCTGAGGATCACGCACAAAAATTTCAGATTTAAATAATTTTTCTGTGATTTTACAGAATTAAAACGGTGAACAGCAGAAATCTGTTCCTGCGCAGAAATCCAAATCTAGCATCATCTTCCTATTAGAGGCAATACTTGGCACAACAATGCGATAAAATAAAGATACAAAGGAATTGTTACAGAAGTAAACAACTCCTTGACTCAAAAAAAAGAAAAATTGCAGAAATAAAATAATGGGTTGTCTCCCATAAGCGCTTTTCTTTAACGCCTTTCAGCTAGGCGCAGAAAGTAAGAATCAAGTGTTTCCAAGTGATGAAGCATCAACAATCTTACGCTTAGCTCTCTTACCTTACCCTTATCTTTAGGAAATACTTGGTTACACATAGGTGAAGAGGCGAAATTCATAGTGCCTTGGCCCACATCTATTATTGCTCCAAAGCGTTTCAACAGAGATCTTCCAAGCGTAATTTGTCCTACTCCTGCACATTCAATGACAAGATAATCAATAGATATTGTTATCCCCAGGAGTTTTGTAAATACTCCTTCGGCTACTCCTCTTGGTAATTTAATAGTATTATCACCCAAAATTATACAATCTTCGCATTTGGAAAGCTCCCAAAGATTTAAGGAATCAAAAATATCCTTGGGCATTAAACAGAATTCAGACATAATATCACAGCGAGCATGAAAAGTTTCACCATTGATAACAACTTTTACTGAGGGAACCCATCCCGATGGTTCAAAATTTACTGGCACATTATCATAGTGTTCACAATTGATTATACCCTTCTTTTAGACCAGATATGTTTGTTTCAAGAGTGTTAAGTCTATCACTTATGCTTGTCAAAGCCAAATCAATTTTACTGATTGGAGGGCTAGAAATTGTAATCATTTTTTTATAGCATTAAAAGCTTGATCCCCATCATAACGAAGGAAATCTCCTCCTACCACAGCATCTAAAGCATATCTGTAGCAAAGAACAAGACCAAAATAAAAGCTACTAAGAAGCAGGCTTAAAGTCATTTTAGGTTCAGTTTTAGCATAAGACTCAAAAATTCTAGACCAAGCATCTTTAAAACTCTCCTCACTCCCTTGCTTGAAAGTGAAGATCTCTTCCTCAGGTGACATGATGACAGGAACAGGGCTAGACATGATAACAAGACTGAAAAATAACAATTCAAAATAAAAGTAACTAATTTTTTTGTGTTTTTGATAAATAAAGCAAACAAGACTAAATAAAAATAAACTAAGCAAGACAATAACAAAGTAAAGAGATTGGAAGCGTGAAACTCCCCTTGCAGAAATCCTCTTGCTCCCCGGCAACGGCGCCAGAAAATATGCTTGATTGCGTGGATCACACGTTCGTTGGGAGACCCCAAGAGGAAGGTATGAAGCAGTGTAGCAGCAGTTTCCCTCAGTATGAAACCAAGGTTTAATCGAACCAGTAGGAGCAAGAAATCACTTCTGAAGGTTGTCAGTGGCGCGCTGACGTGGAACCTGCACACAACACAATCAAACTACTTTGCCCCAACGAAACAGTGAGGTTGTCAATCTCACCGGCTTGCTGAAAACAAAGGATTAAACGTATGGTGTGGAAAACAGTAGTAAATTGCAGAGAATGAAAAGGAACATGTTTGCAGTTGGTTGTATTATCAGTGTAAAAGAATGGACCGGGGTCCACAGTTCACTAGTGGTGTCTCTCCATAAAAGATAACTAACATGCTGGGTGAACAAATTACAGCTGGGCAATTGACAAAATATTGAGCGCATGACAATGCATATATATGACATGATGATTACTATGATATTCATGTGGGCATTACGACAAAATACATAGACCGTTATCCAACAGCGTCTATGACTAATAATCCACCGCCAGGTTGTCATACCGAGTTCCCCGTTGGTATTAAGTTGCAAGCAACGGATAATTGCATTAAGTAATGTGCGTAATGTAAACAAATGCATTAGACCTAACGGCGCACCCTTAAGCTAAGCATCGGTTATTTTATCCCTAGTGGCAACAGCACATCCACAATCTTAGAAGTTATTGTCACTCTCCCAGATTACCGGAGGCATGAACCCACTATCTAGCATAAATACTCACTCTTGGAGTTACAAGCATCTACTTGGCCAAAGCATCTACTAGTAACGGAAAGCATGCAAGATCATAAATAACATATAAGATAGATTGATAATCAACTTGACATAGTATTCAATATTCATCGGATCCCAGCAAACACAACATGTAGCATTACAATAAATGATCTTGATCATGATAGGCAGCTCACAAGATCTAAACATGATAGCATAAAGTGGAGAGACAACCATCTAGCTACTGCCATGGACCCGTAGTCCAAGGATGAACTACTCACGCATCACTCCGGAGGCAGGCATGGTGATGTAGAGCCCTCCGGTGATGATTCCCCTCTCCGGCAGGGTGCCGGGAAGAGCTTCTGAACCCTCCCGAGCTAGGGTTGACGGCGGCGGCGTCTCTGGAACTTTTCGTGGATAATGGCTCGGGTCTTTAGGGTTTTCGCGTCGGAGGAATAAATAGGCGAAAGGGCGGCGGCTGCGGAGCCACGTGGGCCCCACACCACCCCACGGCGCGGCAGGGGGGCCCGCACGGCCCCATGGTGTGGGTGCCACGTGGCCCTCCTCCGTCTCTCCTCTGGACTCCGTCTTCGTGTTGGAAAAATAGGAGGTTATGTCCAAGTTTCGTCCAATTCCGAGAATATTTCCAGACTAGCTTTTCTGGAATACAAAAACAGCAGAAAACAGGAACTGGCACTGTGGCATCTTGTTAATAGGTTAATCCCAGAAAATGCCTAAAAATGCTATGAAGTGTATATAAAACATGTAACAATTGGTATAATATCAACATGGAATATCAAAAATTATAGATACGTTTGAGACGTATCAATAGGCGACTAAAACTTTTCCGGTTTAGGCTTGATAATTGCGGAATAAAACTAGGTGTTTAAATTAACAAGCCAACAACCTAAATATACTAGGACCTATGTGCACCAACAACTTATGCTAAGCAAGACAAGCAACAAGGTGATAGCAAACGAATACTTCAAGCACGAAGGCTATCACAATGTAAAGTGCATAAGTAAAGAGCTCGGGTATAGAAATAACCGAGGCACGCGGAGACGATGATGTATTTCCGAGTTCCTCCTTTTTAGGGGAGTACGTCTCGTTGGAGAGGTGTGAGACCACCACAACAGGTTGGTCTCAACGCCACAACAGGCTCACCTTCTTCTCTGATGAACCGCACCACAAAGGATTGGTTTACCTTCCACTATCGGAATCCTTCAAGGCGGAATCCGGAGCCTTTACAACAACGATCCGGGGCACACACCCACAACTGAATTGGGGGCTCCCGAATAGCTACAAGTGACCACAAGAGGTCTCAACCACCACAAAGGCATCTAGGGTCCAAAGACACAAGAGTAACAGCTCACAAACTTTCACTTTCACGAATTCTCGTGGAGAGCACAAACCGATGCACAAAAGCAATGGCAAGAGCACAAGTGCTCAAATCCTTCACTCTCAAATCCCACTAAAAGCAACTAATGCTTATGGGGGAGAAGAGAGGAAGAATAAAGAAGAACTCAACAAATGGAACTCCAAGATCTAGATCCAAAGTGTTCCCCTCACTCAGAGGAGAGATGGATTGGTGGAAATATAGATCTAGATCTCCTCTCTCTTTTCCCTCAAAGATATGCAAGAATCATGGGAGGAATTGAGAGATGAGCAAGCTTTCCAAGGTCAACAATGGCAAGAGAGAGAGGGGAAAACGTGCTTCGCTGTAGGTTGAAGAAGGGGAAGGGTATTTATACCCCCTCCCTGAAATATAGCAGTTACAACCACTAGGGGCGGAATATCCGGCCCCCTTTCAAAATATCCAGCCCAAATATCCGGTTTTAACAAAGGCTTGCACTTCGCGCACCAGAAATCCTCAGAAAAGCTTCTAGGGCCGGATAATCCGGCCCTCAAACCCGGATAATCTGGTTTTGATAGAGAGCTGCACACAGAGACAGGAAAACAAAAACTGCAAGAACTTTTTCATCCGGACTCCGATTTCGATGATCTTGGGCTCGTTGGAATCGTAACGAAGAGCTTTACAAGATCACGCAGAGAAACATCAAAGTTCATCATGTGAGGAGGAGATCAAATGAGGAAAGTTAATACATCTCTATAAAAGACAAACCGGTAAAACCTCCAACATAAAAAACGCAACAAGATATGCATATGAAATCCGTTTTTGATGAACTAGAGCTTGGTATGGAGATGAACAAAAGCTCTAAATTCTCACATGGATAAAAGGCAAATAAGAACCAAGAAAGATGATATGCCAAGTATGCAAAGGTTTGAGCTCTCCACAAAGATGCGATCAAGTTACTCACTTGAGAGCCCATCTTGATAGTACACCGTCTATCCTATAACCCGGTCTCCCACTAACACCAAGAGACCGGTGATGCATGTAAAATGCATACATGAACTTTGCATTATTTTATTCATATTCCCATCATATTTGCATCATATAAGGGTTATATTATTGATTTATAATGATTTTGGGAATAATTCACAAGTTCCCCTATTTTTCTGGAATTAACCCTGCGCAGGCAGAAAACCCTATTTCTTTCCTTTTATGTTTCAGGGACCCAAACGACGTCCAAAAATTATGGAAAAATACAGGCGTCAATATTTTGGAAGGAAGAAGACCTGGGAGCGAAGGAAGCAAACAAACGGAGGTCCGAGGACCAAAAGAGGGGGCCCACGCGGCCAGGTACTGTAGCCGCGTGGGACCCACCATCTTGGCCCTCGACGCTCCGTTGCCGTCGATCTTTCTTCCAGAAGCTTCGTCTTGACCTAAAACCGACTATAAAAATAGTCCCCGAGGCTCTTCGGAGGAGAGCGCCGCACAAACACAGAAACACCGAAACAGAGATCAGGAGCTGCAGATTGGAGGGGGAAAACTCCGGCGGGGCGCTGCCGGAGAGGTCTCCACCTCCTCCAACGACATCTCCATCGACTCCATGATGAAGAGGGAGTAGTCCACCCCTGGACTATGGGTTTGTGGAAGTAACTTATGTATCTCTCTCTCTTGTGCTTCACTAATTAGCACCGTATGAGCTGCCGAACATGATTACGGTCATCTATGTAATACCTTTGTGGTGGATCTTTATGAGTTAATATATGTGTGAGATTGCAATTGTTTTACTTCAGTTATGAAAGTAGATGCATATTATGTACCCCGTTCTTGTTTACTTGTTATGATCAAGCATGTTTATGAGAGCATGTGAGGGGGAACGTGTGCATTAGATGGAGTAACGGGGGGTGGCTAGTGCGGTGAACGTGAGAGAAAGTTCCGCGATCCACTTGGGTATTTTACCTTACTTTGTTGCCTCACTAGGGATAAAAAGAAATACCTTGCTACCGGAGATGTGGGTGTGACCATGCCACTACTCCATGACTAGATCTAGCATGTTCTTATTTCAACTTCATGTCATGAAACTTATTGCTATGCTCTGATTTATCTTAATACTAAGGTGTTATGATTTAGTTCGCATCTTAGTGGAGTATAAGAGAGTTAATAACCAAAAGATCTCTATGTTAGGACGTGATGCCCATATGATTATAACTTGTCATGAAACTTTGTTGCAATCTCATATGTTAACTTTTGTGTTCCATTGTCCACCACATCATTAAAGAGAGAGTGCATTTGTGAAACCATGAACCCCGGTCCATTTTTAATCATAAGAAACAACTTTCATCCACTTTTCATTTTCAGCCATAATTAAATCCGAAAATACAAAAATACTTTTGCATCTTTCATTCATCATATAAAACCCAAAAATATCATTTATCATTGTTTCCATCATCCTTGCATATTTATTTATCATCATTGCATATTTATTTATTGTTTTGTATTCATAACTTACTCACACCTTGTGCTTGACAACCACTTGGTGAGGTTGAGGGCACAAAACAATTTATCTTTGTTTGCAGGTTTCCAAGGGAAGGATAAGGAGGTAAAGCTTCCACTACTGATTCCCCGAGAGTTCGATATAAACCCTCGAGTCACCTTCGTGGGGAAAATTGTCTTGCCCGTACTACACACTCTGCTATTGGGGTCTCAACCTACGCCTTTGAGGGCTATCAAGACATATTTTCTGGCGCCGTTGCCGGGGAATCATTGCTGAAAGTTTTATCCAAGGGTATCTCACAACAAGTCAACTTCATCACCAACTTGTGCAAACACCTAAGCTTGGGGAGGTTGCACCTACGTGAGCACCATCTTATCCATCTTTACTTGCAAACCATTTTATTTTGTTTTGTTATTGTCTTGCATTTTGCGTTGCATATTTTATTTTCAGTTTTGCATAAAAAATTAAAAAAACATAAAAACTTGAAAATGGGAGAAAGAACTAAGTTGTGTGACTACACAAACACTCCAAATGATCAATTTATTGCTAGGCCCATTGCCACACCTGAGATACAAGCTGATAGTTATGAAGTAAGTCCTAGTTTGTTGAACTTGATAACTAGGGAACAATTTGGCGGTAGTGCTATGGAGGATGCCTCTATGCATCTTCATGATTTTGTTGAAATATGTGACATGCAAAATTTAAAAATGTGGAAAGTGATGTTCTAAAACTGAAGTTATTTCCTTTCTCACTTAGAGGAAAAGCTAAAGAGTGGTTGCATTCATTACCTATTGATAGCATTAAAACTTGGGATGATCTAAAAGAAGCTTTCATTAAGAAATACTATCCTCCTGTTAAAATTTTGCAAAATAGAAACAATATTCTTTCTTTTAGGCAAAATGAAAATGAACATGTTGCCATGGCTTGGGATAGGATTAAACTTATGCTTAGAACTTGTCCATCACATGGGGTTAATGAATGGACCATATTACACTCTTTTACAATGGTCTAAATTACATGTCTAGAAATATTCTTGATTCTGCTGCTGGAGGTGCTTTTATGGGAAAAACTGTAGTGAAGCTAAAACATATTGGAGAGCATTTTGCAAAACTATAGTCAATGGCATACTGATAGAGCACCTAATCATCTAAGAAAGTAAACTCCATAGAAGAAACAAATGATTTGTCATCTAAAATGGACACTATTCTTGCTTTCATTAATAAACAAAATATGAAAATGTGCCTTTGCAAGAACTAGTTGGTAATAATCCTGAAAATATTGATGTCAACTTCATTAGGAACTATGGTAATAATGGGTATGGTAATAACAATTATAATCTTATAATAAACCCCCATATGTTCCCAACAACCGTCCTTCTATTCCATATCCTAATGCTAGTATAATAATTGGAAGCCTATGCCACGTAATGATAATTTTGAGGCTAATAAAATTCTTATGGAACAAGTTGCTAGTCATAATACCATGATACAAGAGTTGAATAAGTCTGTTGCTTCTATTAGTTCTGATATTAAAGGCTTACAACTCCAAACTGCAGGACTAGACAAAGCCTTGTCAAAACTAGCTGATAACCAAGCCACTTTATTGAGTATGTCTGCAGGGAAACCACAAGCACCACCTGTGGTTGGAATGAATTCTATTAATATTGCTGAAAATGTTCCTCTTACTTTGGAGGAAACTCTTAATGAATTATTGAACTATCCTGAATATTTGTTGCCATTTATGTCTCAACTTGTTGGTTTAAAAGAAGAAAGAAACTGAACATGATGAATCTCTTTGTTGATTGAGTTAGAAAAGAAAGTTGAGAAGTTAAAATGCTTAGTGAAGTCAAGGAACCATTGCTTGACTTAGAGAATTGTAGCTTGCATGAATTAATATCTATCTTACAAAAATTTGCAAGTGATCCTTCTTTAATGCTAACCAAGCTGGTTTTGGTTCTTATATTGCTAATCATGTCTTAAAAGAAAAGATTGCTAGGTACAACAAGAAGCTATGATACCACCTAAGCTTGGGGATGTATGGATTCCCAAAGTACTAGTAACCATTGGAAAAGAGACACACCATGCTATATTAGATCTAGGATCTAGTGTCTCAGTTTTATCTAAAGAATATATGAAGTACTTGAATTAAAGAATCTTGAAAAATGCTCTATTGAACTTGCACTTGCTGATGATTCCATTAAACATGCTTTAGGAAAAGTAAGTGATGTTATGGTAGAGTTACATATGACATTTGTGCCTGTTGATTTTCTAATCATGGATATGGGGAATAAAACCTCTAGTCCAATTATTCTTGGAAGACCTTTTCTTCGTACACAGGTGCTATCATTGATTCAAAAGAAGGGAATGTGAAGTTTCAGTTTCCACACAAGAAATGCATGGAACACTTCCCAAGGAAGAGGGCACACCAAAGTTCAAGCTCCCTCATGAGCTTCGTCCACTATAAACTATCAAGTAAGAAGCCTAGCTATATGGCTATAAAGAAAGCGCTTTACGGGAGGCAACCCGGTTGTTTTTATTTTTGATTTTCTTTGTGTCCTCTTGCTGTAACAAGAGACTTTGTTTATAGTTTTGTTTCTGGAATTTTTAATAAAGTGCCAAGTTTTACCATTTTGGTTTGAAAAAGTTGCTTATAGCATTCGGAGATATTATTCCAGCACGAATCTGTGCACGGTATGATTTTTAATTCTATTCTGTAACTCCGAATGAGCTCATATTTAACTGTAGTTGCAACTTTTCATCCTCTGTATGCATGAATTTTTCAGAATTTTTGACAAAGTTAAGTAGGGTAGAAAAATACGTTTTGCTACTGCTGTTTTTCTGGACAGATTCTGTCCCATTTTGTTTGATGCATGCTTAGAACTTTTAACTTGAATCTTTTTGATCCAATTGAGTTTATGAGTAGGCATACAACATATACACTTTCTGGACATTCATATGAATTTTTGTCTAAGGATTATATGCAGCAAGAAACCTATTTGTTTATCACTACTAATGTCACCCCACAGAAAAGAAATGGGAGAAACGGTGTTTTGAAGTTTTTTCACAGGGATTAGAGGAGATGCACCAAGAGCTATCCAAGGATGGTGAAACCATAAGCTTGGGGATGTGAAGACAACCCCACTGGACCAACACACTCTCGGTTTGCACACGTCTAACTTCTGTTTTTCGATCAATGCACTTTATCGCATAAACTTGGAGCGTCTTTTTGTTTTTTGTTTGTTTGATTTTTATTTTTGAGACCACCACATTATCATTTATATATGAGAGAGCTACTGGAAATTGGGTTGAAATATGTTGGATGCATTATAAGATTGGGAAAAGGGATGTTTGAGTTGATTTTAAAAGATACATATAGTTGCATGATTCATGAGCTTGTTAATGAGTAATAATTTGCAAGTGTTTTATCAAGAGCTATCTTTTATTCATGTTTTGATGCTGAATGTTACTTTACTTTGTTTAACATGGATTATTAGTTCTATGGACACTCATGCATGCATTTAGACGGTCAACTTTCTCCCTCTTGCTAGCCCAAAAATTCCAACAAGCAAAAACTTGTTTCCAACACCTTCAACCAAAGTTTTTCCAGTGAGTCCACCATATCTACCTATTAGCTTTATGCTATTCCGAGTATGTTTATCATGTTATTTTGTATCATTTATACCTCTGAATTAAAATGCTTATGTTGTTGATTGTTATGGGAAAAGTTGGTTATATAGCTCTCACGAACTTGATGCACACTTTACTTTTATTGCACTAATAAACATGACCCATTGTGATTAAAATTATGATGTTATGAGCTTGACAAAGTCTTGGTTGGGAGTTAGCAGAAATGTGTGTCACATGGAAGCTTTCAACATTGCACTTCATTTATTTAGTTGATGTCATGTACTTTTGTTTATGGATGCTTATCATGGTGAAATAAATGTGAAATGAGTAGTTTAAATGAGTTTGTATAATGGTTAGAGAGACGCCTGGGCCGCTAATCTAAGCCATGCATCATCATGGTGGAAATTTACAGCTACATAGTGAACCTTCGTGATGCACATCACAATAAAAAGCTACACAATGGTAAATAAAAGGGTGTTGAGATTGTTCATTGTTGTTTGTCTTGTTTTTGATATGGGCTTGTTCCATATCCTGGGACAAGAGGTACCCCAGTTGACGCTCTTGATGATACTATTTTACTTACAATGATATTTAAATTGAACTTGCTTTGTTTTCCGAGTTGAGTACACATGGTGTAGGTACTCGTATTCAAGGGGCATGAGACTTTCAACCATACTTTGTCAAGCACATTACTCATATTTGCTTTCACTTTAAACTTAATCATTCAAGATGCTATGATAGGGGCAATGAGAGCTTGACACCAAGGATTACCATATTACAATCATTAACTTAAGTAGAGAAGTTCAGAAGTTAGATGAAACTTATTCATGTTTACCTCTACTCATATATATCTTTCCAAAGTGTCCACCTTTTATATTCAGATTTCATCTACACTCTATGACCATTATAGGATGTTCTTACTTATCATTATGCATACTTGGTCCATAGTACTTTTTCATTATGTTACACTTTGTGAATTATCATTGAACATCCTTACATTGAATATTTGATATCACTTCATAAACTATCTTGCATATTGTTACTCTTTTAAGAATGAACCATTTGACTCTATGTAGCAATAGTAATCATCTTTGATATCCATTGATAGTATTGAAATGCAAAGTCCATGTTAGTTTTATCACCTTCATACTCGAGGACGAGCATGGGTTAAGCTTGGGGATGCTGATGCATGTAAAATGCATACATGAACTTTGCATTATTTTATTCATATTCCATCATATTTGCATCATATAAGGGTTATATATTGATTTATAATGATTTTGGGAATAATTCACAAGTTCCCTATTTTTCTGGAATTAACCCTGCGCAGGCAGAAAACCCTATTTCTTTCCTTTTATGTTTCAGGGACCCAAACGACGTCCAAATTATGAAAATACAGGCGTCAATATTTTGGAAGGAAGAAGACCTGGGAGCGAAGGAAGCAAACAAACGGAGGTCCGAGGACCAAAAGAGGGGGCCCACGCGGCCAGGTACTGCCGCGTGGGACCCACCATCTTGGCCTCGAGCTCCGTTGCCGTCGATCTTTCTCCAGACTTCGTCTTGACCTAAAACCGACTATAAAAATAGTCCCCGAGGCTCTTCGGAAGAGAGCGCCGCACAAACACAGAAACACCGAAACAGAGATCAGGAGCTGCAGATTGGAGGGGGAAAACTCCGGCGGGGCGCTGCCGGAGAGGTCTCCACCTCCTCCAACGACATCTCCATCGACTCCATGATGAAGAGGGAGTAGTCCACCCCTGGACTATGGGTTTGTGGAAGTAACTTATGTATCTCTCTCTCTTGTGCTTCACTAATTAGCACCGTATGAGCTGCCGAACATGATTACGGTCATCTATGTAATACCTTTGTGGTGGATCTTTATGAGTTAATATATGTGTGAGATTGCAATTGTTTTACTTCAGTTATGAAAGTAGATGCATATTATGTACCCCGTTCTTGTTTACTTGTTATGATCAAGCATGTTTATGAGAGCGTGTGAGGGGGAACGTGTGCATTAGATGGAGTAACGGGGGTGGCTAGTGCGGTGAACGTGAGAGAAAGTTCCGCGATCCACTTGGGTATTTTACCTTACTTTGTTGCCTCACTAGGGATAAAAAGAAATACCTTGCTACCGGAGATGTGGGTGTGACCATGCCACTACTCCATGACTAGATCTAGCATGTTCTTATTTCAACTTCATGTCATGAAACTTATTGCTATGCTCTGATTTATCTTAATACTAAGGTGTTATGATTTAGTTCGCATCTTAGTGGAGTATAAGAGAGGTTAATAACCAAAAGATCTCTATGTTAGGACGTGATGCCCATATGATTAATAACCAAAACAATTTATCTTTGTTTGCAGGTTTCCAAGGGAAGGATAAGGAGGTAAAGCTTCCACTACTGATTCCCCGAGAGTTCGATATAAACCCTTGAGTCACCTTCGTGGGGAAAATTGTCTTGCCCGTACTACACACTCTGCTATTGGGGTCTCAACCTACGCCTTTGAGGGCTATCAACCGGTAAAATAGAAACCCTATCAAGATCATATCTTTGCCTTGCGCATTCCACTTGAGCTAGATGATGCCGATCTTGACTCCCTCAAGTTGGAACACCTTTCTTGATTGTGCTTGGGCTAGCACATGCTTGATGAGGACTTCTCCAAATACTCCCCCATACACCATTATGGGAGAGTCTCGCTTAGCTCGGTCTTCATGTATCCACTTGCACTTCATCTTCTTCTCTTGATATAGATGATGGCTTGGAGATAAACATGAATGTTCACTCAATCTTCTTTTCCAAGCCACACTTGCAATAAGCTCAACTCTAGATGACCATTTGTGTGGATCACACCTTGAATATTACTTTGGTCATCACTTTATCTTCTTCTTTCAATCTTGATACCAACACATGGTGTTCAAGCATTGCCAATGGACAGGCCCTACAAGGATAGCTCAATGCAACCATTAGTCCATAGAGATTGTCATTAATTACCAAAACCACACATGAGGGCACATGCACTTTCAATTGCGCGCAGGCACATTCGACTTTGTTACAGTCTTTATGTCACTGAAATGATCAGGCAGTTGATTCGCTAAGGAATGCAAATCGATATCTTTTGGACTTCTCTATTTGACTCAGCAGTGCGCGGGTCATGAGCGTTGATCCCTGTGGCTTGCCACGTGATTTCTCGACTTTCATCATCAAGGGATTGATTATCTCCCCCTAAAGTCGGGAAAAGATCCTCGTCAAAAATGCAATCTGCGAAATGGGCCGTATGACAGTCACCTGTCGCGGGGTCCAGAAACCCGATTATGGACACAGTCTCATAACCAACGTATATCCCGGCTTACGGAGAGGTCCCATCGCTGATCGCTGAGGGGTGGTACTGGTACATATAGCTGGCAACCGAACCTAAAAAGGTGGGAAATTTTCGGTGCCGACCCTTGCGCAAGCTGCATGGGAGAGTGGATGTTGTAGGCCGATGGTCGAAAGTTGATGAGATTGGCCGTGTGTAATGATACGTCTCAAACGTATCTATAATTTTTGATGTTCCATGTTGATATTATACCAATTGTTACATGTTTTATATACACTTCATAGCATTTTTATGCATTTTCTGGGACTAACCTATTAACAAGATGCCACAGTGCCAGTTCCTGTTTTCTGCTTTTTTGTATTCCAGAAAAGCTAGTCTGGAAATATTCTCGGAATTGGACGAAACTTGGACAGACCTCCTATTTTTCCAACACGTACACGGAGTCCAAAGGAGAGACGGAGGGGGCCGCGAGCCAGCCACACCATGGGGCGCGGCCCCCCCCTGCCGCGCCGTGGGGTGGTGTGGGCCCCACGGGCGTCTCCAGCCGCCGCCCTTTCGCCTATTTATTCATCTTCACGGGAAAACCCTAGACACCCGAGCCATTATCCACGAAAAGTTCCAGAGACGCCGCCGCCGTCAACCCTAGCTCGGGAGGGTTCAGAAGCTCTTCCCGGCACCCTGCCGGAGAGGGGAATCATCACCGGAGGGCTCTACATCACCATGCCTGCCTCCGGAGTGATGCGTGAGTAGTTCATCCTTGGACTACGGGTCCATAGCAGTAGCTAGATGGTTGTCTCTCCACTTTATGCTATCATGTTTAGATCTTGTGAGCTGCCTATCATGATCAAGATCATCTTATTGTAATGCTACATGTTGTGTTTGCTGGGATCCGATGAATATTGAATACTATGTCAAGTTGATTATCAATCTATCTTATATGTTATTTATGATCTTGCATGCTTTCCGTTACTAGTAGATGCTTTGGCCAAGTAGATGCTTGTAACTCCAAGAGTAGTATTTATGCTAGATAGTGGGTTCATGCCTCCGGTAATCTGGGAGAGTGACAACAACTTCTAAGATTGTGGATGTGCTGTTGCCACTAGGGATAAAATAACCGATGCTTAGCTTAAGGGTGCGCCGTTAGGTCTAATGCATTTGTTTACATTACGCACATTACTTAATGCGATTATCCGTTGCTTGCAACTTAATACCAACGGGGAACTCGGTATGACAACCTGGAGGTGGATTATTAGTCATAGACGCTGTTGGATAACGGTCTATGTATTTTGTCGTAATGCCCACATGAATATCATAGTAATCATCATGTCATATATATGCATTGTCATGCGCTCAATATTTTGTCAATTGCCCAGCTGTAATTTGTTCACCCAGCATGTTAGTTATCTTTTATGGAGAGACACCACTAGTGAACTGTGGACCCCGGTCCATTCTTTTACACTGATAATACAACCAACTGCAAACATTGTTCCTTTTCATTCTCTGCAATTTACTACTGTTTTCCACACCATACGTTTAATCCTTTGTTTTCAGCAAGCCGGTGAGATTGACAACCTCACTGTTTCGTTGGGGCAAAGTAGTTTGATTGTGTTGTGTGCAGGTTCCACGTCAGCGCGCCACTGACAACCTTCAGAAGTGATTTCTTGCTCCTACTGGTTCGATTAAACCTTGGTTTCATACTGAGGGAAACTGCTGCTACACTGCTTCATACCTTCCTCTTGGGGTCTCCCAACGAACGTGTGATCCACGTCATCAAGCATTTTTCTGGCGCCGTTGCCGGGGAGCAAGAGGATTTCTGCAAGGGGAGTTTCACGCTTCCAATCTCTTTACTTTGTTATTGTCTTGCTTAGTTTATTTTTATTAGTCTTGTTTGCTTTATTTATCAAAAACACAAAAAAATTAGTTACTTTTATTTTCAAGTTGTTATCTTTTGTTTTGTTTTAATTTTGCTAAAATGAGTACCCTGAGAACACTAAGTTGTGTGATTTCACTAGCACGAACAACAATGATTTCATTAGTACACCTATTGCTCCACCTGCTTCTAAGCAGAATTCTATGAAATTAAACCTGCACTTTTAAATCTTGTTATGAAAGAGCAATTCTCTGGTGTTAGTACTGATGATGCTGCTGCTCACCTTAATAATTTTGTTGAACTTTGTGAGATGCAAAAGTATAAGGAAGTAGATGGTGATATTATTAAACTGAAACTTTTTCCTTTCTCTTTGAGAGGACGTGCTAAAGAATGGTTGCTATCTTTGACTAGAAATAGTATTGATTCATGGACTAAATGCAAAGATGCTTTCATAGGAAAATATTATCCTCCTGCTAAGATCATATCTTTGAGAAGTAGCATTATGAATTTCAAACAATTTGATAATGAGCATGTTGCTCAAGCTTGGGAGAGAATGAAATCATTGGTAAAGAATTGTCCCACCCATGGACTGACTGCTTGGATGATCATCCAAACCTTTTATGCAGGATAAATTTTTCTTCAAGAAACCTATTGGATTCGGCCTCTGGAGGTACCTTTATGTCCATCACTTTGGGTGCTGCAACAAAGCTTCTTGATGATATGATGATAAATTATTCTGAATGGCACACCGAAAGAGCTCCACAAGGTAAGAAGGTAAATTCTGTTGAAGAAATCTCTTCCTTGAGTGATAAGATTGATACTATTATGTCTATGCTTACAAATGGAAAAATGCATGTTGATCCAAATAATGTTCCTTTAGCTTCTTTGGTTGCTCAAGAAGAGCATGTTGATGTGAACTTCATTAAAAATAATAACTTCAACAACAATGCTTATAGGAATAATTTTGGTAATACAATTATAAGCCCTATCCTTTTAATAGTGGCAATGGTTATGTTAATTCTTATGGTAATTCCTACAACAATAATAAGAGTGTACCCTCTGATCTTGAAGTCATGCTTAAGGATTTTATTAGTACACAAACTGCTTTCAATAAATCTGTTGAGGAAAAGTTTGGGAAAATTGATGTTCTTGCCTCTAAAGTTGATAGTCTTGCTCTTGATGTTGATTTGTTAAAAATTAAAACTATGCCTCATGATGTTAAAGAGAGCAAAACTCTCAATGCTATACAAGTTAAAATTGATAATAATGTGAGGATGTTAGCTGATTTACATGCTAGGTGGGCAAGAGAGGATGAAATTGCTAAAAAGAATAGTATTGCTAGAGTTTATACTATTACTACTACTGAAAATGCTGAACTCAAGTGTTAACAAACCTCCTACTATCAATGGTAAAGTAATTGGTGTTGGCAATGTCTCTACTTCTGTTGCAAAACGTTTAAAATTGCCTGAAAACACTGAAACTGTTCCTGATAAAAGTGCTGAAATTTTTCGAGATGGGAGACAATGGTCCCATTACTTTGATAATAATGATTTTGATTTTGATGGTTGCAATATTTCTGAAGTAATTAAGTTCTTGCAAAAGCTAGCTAGAAGTCCTAATGCTAGTGCTATAAACATGGCTTTTACTAAACACATTACTAATGCTCTCATGCAAGTTAGGGAAGAGAAATTAAAACATGAAGCTTCTATCCCTAGGAAGTTAGAAGATGGTTGGGAGCCCATCATTAAAATGAAGGTGAATGATTTTGATTGCAATGCTTTATGTGATCTTGGTGCTAGTATTTCTGTTATGCCTAAGAAACTTATGATATGCTTGATTTAGCACCTTTGGAACACTGTTATTTGGATGTTCACCTTGCTGATAATACTATAAAGAAACCTTTGGGGAGAGTTGATGATGTTTTTATAATGGTTAACAATAACCTTGTCCCCGTTGATTTTGTTGTTTTGGATATTGAATGCAATGCTTCTTGTCCTATTGTTTTGGGAAGACCTTTTCTTAGAACTGTTGGTGCTATTATTGATATGAGAGAGGGGAATATTAAATATCAATTCCCACTCAAGAAAGGTATGGAACACTTCCCTAGAAAGAAGATGAAGTTACCTTTTGATTCTATTGTTAGAGCAAATTATTCTGTTGATGCTTCATCACTTGGAAACACTTGATTCTTACTTTCTGCGCCTAGCTGAAAGGCGTTAAAGAAAAGCGCTTATGGGAGACAACCCATTATTTTATTTCTGCAATTTTTCTTTTCTTTTTGAGTCAAGGAGTTGTTTACTTCTGTAACAATTCCTTTGTATCTTTATTTTATCGCATTGTTGTGCCAAGTAGCCTCTAATAGGAAGATGATGCTAGATTTGGATTTCTGCGCAGGAACAGATTTCTGCTGTTCACCGTTTTACTTCTGTAAAATCACAGAAAAATTATTTAAATCTGCAAATTTTTGTGCGTGATCCTCAGATATGTACGCATCTTTCGTTAGTTTAAAGTTTTTCGATCTGAGCAACGTAAGTGCCTCGAAAAAATTCGTCTTTACAACTGTTCTGTTTAGACAGATTCTGTCTTTTATTTTTCGCATTCTCTCTTTTACTAGTGTTGAGTGGAATTCTTTTTTAGGGTGAAGAGCTTCACATAACATCAGTGGCAGTAGTTAATGTTAAAAGTAACGGTCATGTTTGTGTCCTTATAGAACATGTGAGTTTTTGATTGTGCACTAACCCTCTAATGAGAATTACTCTGAGTTTGGTGTGGCGGAAGTTTTCAAGGGTCAAGAGAGAAGGATGATATAATGTGATCAAGAAGAGTGAAGAGCTTAAGCTTGGGGATGCTCCCATGGATCACCCCAGCATATTTCAAGAAGACTCAAGCGTCTAAGCTTGGGGATGCCCAAGGCATCCCCTTCTTCATCAGCAACTTATCAGGTCATCTCTAGTGAAACTATATTTTAATTCTTTCACATCATATGTGCTTTACTTGGAGCGTCTGTGTGCTTTTATTTTCAGTATTTTATTTTTCTTATGGTCAACTTGATTGGACCCTAGCATTCTTGATTGGGAGAGAGACACGCTCCGCTTTTTCATATGAATACTCCTATTCTTCACTTATACTTGTTGAGTATTCTTATCTAGCTATTGCTATGCTTTTAGCTCCTGTTTTGCATGCATCTCTTATTCAGAGCTGTTAGTTCTTTTAAAGAAAGTACTCTCTTGCTTCACTTATAATTGTTTGGAGAGTTTATGTTGAAATAAATTGATTGGTGTTTGGTTGGAACAGAAAATGTTGCATGTGGTAGATGGTATAATGGAAAAAGCTTACATATTCTTGTAGATCACTGTATTGGATAATTTGATACTTGTCAATTGTTTTGAGTTATCAAGTAGTTCATGTTTAAGCTTTTGTATCATGTAGTTAAAACCTATTAATGAAGAACTACCGTAAAGCTCGTTGAAATTTGGTTTGCATGATTGGTATCTCTAAGGTCTAGATATTTTCTAGTAAAAGGGTTTGGTTAACAAGGAAGACAGTGTAGAGTCTTATAATGCTTGCAATATGTTTTCATATAAGTCTTGCTGTGTCGGTTGATATCCTGTGTTTGCTTCAAATAACCTTGCTAGCCTAAACTCTGTACTGAGAGGGAATGCTTCTCGTGCATCCAAAACCTTGAGCCAAAATCCATGCCATCTGTGTCCACCATAACTACCTATATGTGGTATTTCCTTGCCATTCCAAGTAAATTTTTCATGTGCTACCTTTAAACTATTCAAAAATTATTACTCCTTTTTGTGTCAATGTTTACCAAGCTCATGAGGACGGGGTGGATGTCTTTATGTCAACTGTCAAACAGACTTTACCACCGGACTAGCGGCATATACATCCGCTTATCCATTAATTTTGCAAAAAGAGCTGGCAAATGGGGTGCCCAGTCCCAATTAATTACAACTTTAACCGCTTAATTCTCTTCACATTTTTGCCCTGATTTATCAGTCAAGCAATGACAAACAGTGAAATATCTGCATGTGTAAACAAAAGAGAAGAGGGATGATCTGCCTTGCTGGTAGAAATAACGTCCTTCATGGGAGCCGCTCTTAAAAGTCTGGTTGGCAGGGGTCATATTGTACTTTCCATTTTCTGATTCGTTGACAATTAACAAACACCTCCAAAACTTATTTTTACTCTTTATGATTTCAAAAACTTAAAAAGCTCTAGCACATGATTTAATCCCTGCTTCCCTCTGCGAAGGGCCTTTCTTTTACTTTTATGTTGAGTCAGTTTTCCTACTTCTTTCTATCTCAGAAGCAAACACTAGTGTCAACTTTGGTGCAACAATTTTTATATGCTTGTATATTGCACTTATTATATTGCTTTGTGTTGACAAATATCCATGAGATATATATGTTGAAAGTTGAAAGCAATTGCTGAAGCTTAAATCTTCCTTTGTGTTGGTTAAATACCTTTTACTTAGAATCTATTGCTTTATGAGTTAACTCTTATGCAAAACTCTTTGATGCTTGTCTCGAAAGTACTATTCATGAAAAGTTTTTGCTTATATGATTCAGTTGTTTGCTCATTATCTACTTGCTAGCAAACTATAGACCATTGACCTGGATCACTTCATTCATAACATGTGCTTTACAATACTATTTGATCAAGATTATGATTGTAGCATGTCACCTCAGAAATTATTTTTTTTTATCGTTTTACCTACTCGAGGACGAGTAGAACTAAGCTTGGGGATGCTTGATACGTCTCAAACGTATCTATAATTTCTGATGTTCCATGTTGATATTATACCAATTGTTACATGTTTTATATACACTTCATAGCATTTTTATGCATTTTCTGGGACTAACCTATTAACAAGATGCCACAGTGCCAGTTCCTGTTTTCTGCTGTTTTTGTATTCCAGAAAAGCTAGTCTGGAAATATTCTCGGAATTGGACGAAACTTGGACAGACCTCCTATTTTTCCAACACGTACACGGAGTCCAAAGGAGAGACGGAGGGGGCCACGACCAGCCACACCATGGGTGGCGCGGCCCCCCCTGCCGCGCCGTGGGGTGGTGTGGGCCCCACGGGCGTCTCCAGCCGCCGCCCTTTCGCCTATTTATTCATCTTCACGGGAAAACCCTAGACACCCGAGCCATTATCCACGAAAAGTTCCAGAGACGCCGCCGCCGTCAACCCTAGCTCGGGAGGGTTCAGAAGCTCTTCCCGGCACCCTGCCGGAGAGGGGAATCATCACCGGAGGGCTCTACATCACCATGCCTGCCTCCGGAGTGATGCGTGAGTAGTTCATCCTTGGACTACGGTACCTAGCAGTCACCCCGGGCACAAAAAAACCGAAACCGAAGCCCGAACCTGAAAAGACCGGGACCGAAACCGAAATACCCAGAATTTCGGGTAACCGAAATAATATCGGTCCTGAGAATCAAGTAACCGAAATAATATCGGTCTGTTCGGTTATCACGAGCTGAGGACCGAAATGACCGAAGGGACCGAACTAGCGATGCGAATTAGACATTCAGGCCCAACTCGTGTACTCTAGCATGTAGCACAGCCCATCGAGGCCTAGTTCCCTACTTCTTTTCCCCAATTTCAGCACGTATCCATCCATCTTGCCGCCTGGAACCAGCGACCTCCATCCATTCTCCGCCTCCTCCCATGTCTACTAGAACAAGAGATTGTGGTACGCATGCCAAGCACACAACAAGCTTGGTTCTTGTTTCCCTGTAATTTTGTTGCCGGACTGTGCTAGATCAGGCTTAGTGCTAGACTACTCTGTTAGTGCTAGACTGCTAGTGGTACGCATGCTTATGATTATATATTTCTGTATTGGCATCTAAACAAAAGATTGTGCTGCTGTCTTTTTGTAGATGACATTTGAACATGAGGATGAGCTGAAGGAATATAACTATGAGGATGAGCTAAATATAACAAGAGATTGTGTTGCTGTTATTTCCTTTTTCGGTCTATTTGGTCATGACCGAAGACCGGACCGAAAAGACCGAAGACCGAATACAAAAAGACCGAAAAGACCGGCCGTAATTCGGTTAGCGTTTCTAGATGACCGAAATTTTGGATGACCGAAAAGACCGGACCGAGCAAACCGAACAGACCGAACGCCCGGGGTGACCTAGCAGTAGCTAGATGGTTGTCTCTCCACTTTATGCTATCATGTTTAGATCTTCTGAGCTGCCTATCATGATCAAGATCATCTTATTGTAATGCTACATGTTGTGTTTGCTGGGATCCGATGAATATTGAATACTATGTCAAGTTGATTATCAATCTATCTTATATGTTATTTATGATCTTGCATGCTTTCCGTTACTAGTAGATGCTTTGGCCAAGTAGATGCTTGTAACTCCAAGAGTTAGTATTTATGCTAGATAGTGGGTTCATGCCTCCGGTAATCTGGGAGAGTGACAACAACTTCTAAGATTGTGGATGTGCTGTTGCCACTAGGGATAAAATAACCGATGCTTAGCTTAAGGTTGTGCCGTTAGGTCTAATGCATTTGTTTACATTACGCACATTACTTAATGCGATTATCCGTACTTGCAACTTAATACCAACGGGAACTCGGTATGACAACCTGGAGGTGGATTATTAGTCATAGACGCTGTTGGATAATGGTCTATGTATTTTGTTGTAATGCCCACATGAATATCATAGTAATCATCATGTCATATATATGCATTGTCATGCGCTCAATATTTTGTCAATTGCCCAGCTGTAATTTGTTCACCCAGCATGTTAGTTATCTTTTATGTAGAGACACCACTAGTGAACTGTGGACCCCGGTCCATTCTTTTACACTGATAATACAACCAACTGCAAACATTGTTCCGTTTCATTCTCTGCAATTTACTACTGTTTTCCACACCATACGTTTAATCCTTTGTTTTCAGCAAGCCGGTGAGATTGACAACCTCACTGTTTCGTTGGGGCAAAGTAGTTTGATTGTGTTGTGTGCAGGTTCCACGTCAGCGCGCCACTGACAACCTTCAGAAGTGATTTCTTGCTCCTACTGGTTCGATTAAACCTTGGTTTCATACTGAGGGAAACTACTGCTACACTGTTTCATACCTTCCTCTTGGGGTCTCCCAACGAACGTGTGATCCACGTCATCATGTAACACTGCGTGACCCAACATGTAGTTGGTAAATTACAACCCTGAAGGAGCGGTCTGGCAATGAATGTAATTCTTTTAATCAATGCCTCCGCAAGTCCATTTTGTGTGTGAACGTGCGGTACAGAGTGCTCAAGTTTGTTTCACGTTGCCATGCAATAATCATCGAACGCCTTTGAAGTAAATTCACCGGCGTTGTCCATTCGAATAAACTTGATACGATAATCAGGGAATTTATTCCTCATTTGTATGATCTGTGAGATCAACTTTGCAAAAGCATGGTTCCTTGTTGACAGCAGGCTAACATTGGACCATTTAGAGGAAGCATAGACGAGCACCATGAAGTACCTAAATGGACCCGAGAGGGGCTGAATAGGACCGCATATGTCCCCTTGGATACGTTCCAAGAACGCGGGGATTTCATCCTTCACCTTTAGGGGGGATGGTCTAATGATTAATTTCCCCGTAGCGCATGCGGAGCACACGAAATCATCAGGATTCGGGATTTTTTTACATTAACACTATGACCATTCGAGTTGTTAATTATATTTCTCATCATTCTAAGATCGGGATGGCCTAACCGATCATGCCAGAGGATGAAAAGTTTCGAGCTTCTAAAAACAGTTTTAAGGGTAGTGTACACAGGCGTGCTACAATCTTGGTGTAGTACAACCCTGTAGCGAATGAAGGAAGCCTTTCGACAACGTGTTTACCATTTTCATCGTGCTTTGTGATGAGTAGGTACTCCTTACCATTGTCATCATCATGGGTCTCAATATGGAAACCATGAGCACGAATATCTATGAAACTTAAGAGAGTACGAGTCGATTCTGGGTACAACAATGCCTCATTGATGACCAAAGTTGTTCGCATGGGGAGTATAATAGCTGCTCGTCCGGAGCCAACTACATGCGGACCGCATCCGGCGTTCGTCGTAATATTCCCCTCAATTTTAGTAATGGACTCAAAGTACTTTGTTTCTCTCAAGATGGTATTAGTGGTACCGCTATCGGCAAGGCACGTTTCCTCCATTCGGGCACAACACGTGTTCTAAAATATAGCGTCTAATTAATAAAAATGAAGCGAGGAAAATGCTACATTGATACATAAATGCACAAATATTTCAGAACATAACACAATAATCTCTATTAAATGATGGAATAAATGAATGAAAACAAATTCATCCAATCGCCGATGAACAAATAAATGTTGGCGAAACAAATATTATTGCTCTCATAGAGCTTATAACCAAATCGAAATAATTGTATGAAATTTATTGCCATAAAGGAATCATGAAATAAATGAGGGGAATTTAGGTGGATTCCGCAAAGTATCCATCCACCTCGGCCCTAATTTCGAGCTCACTCATCTTCTCTTCATTAGCGAGCATCGCCGCGACAGAGTCGATGTCCAGCTGTGGCGCTGGAGGGGGCACGGTGTGCGCAACCTCCATGGACACGATGGCGTTCGTGGGAACCGCCCCATGTGCCTCCACAGGCGCCTCGCTCTGCGCCACCACGGTCATGGCGGTGGGCGTGGGGATCATCACAGGCCCCGCCGCGGGTGCCGGTGGTGCCTCCACCTGGACAAGGTGTGTCTCGCGCGCCTTCTTGGCCTTGTACGCGTCCACGACGTGCTTTGGGGCACGACACTGCCTTGAGAAATGGGTCTTGGAGCCGCAACGGAAGCAATCCTGGGGCCTTGCCTCCCCAGACCCGCCTGATGTTGGTTGGCCGGGTGGGGAGGGTTAGGTCCCTTCTTGCGTTTCTTGTCATGCTTCTTAAACTTGGGCTGGCGCACCTTGTAGGCGCCGGCATAAACTTCCTGACGTGGACCCCCTCCGAAAGGCTGCGAGTTGAAGTTCTTTTTGAGAACGTCATCCTTCGCCTCAGCCACCTGGAGGGCGTCGATAAGCAGAGCATACTGCGCGAAGTTCTCCTGGCGGTAGTTCCACGCACTCTGTGTGGCGCCCCGACCCGACTGTTATACAGTGATGCTGTGTGTCACCGGTTAAGCGATACAACCGGAGGTTACGGGTTTACCAATCCCCGGCCAAAACCTTTGGCAGGCGTTGCTCGGAATGGATCATCGGCAACGCAACACCCCGATTGATGCCTTAACACAGGCACAACCCTCAAGATATAATAGAGAGATCAAGACTTGTGGAACAACTGGCACATCACAGACTCTACGACACAAAGCATTATAGTTCAACTCTTATAATAGAGAAAGATAGGAAATTACAACCAGAGGTCACAGACCCAACATTACAACATGCGGAAGCGAATTAGGTTGTTCTAAACAACAAGATCCAAGATATGGCCTAAGAGGCCTACAGATAAACACCCAATGCCAGCTGTTCCGGGATGTCCCAAGCTGCCACCTGGGAACCCCAGACTACTCGTCGACGTCCACAAAGAACCCACCTTCGAGGTCGGTGAAGTCCTCCTCTGAAACAAAACAAACGACGTTGAGTTCGACGAACTCGCAAGATTATATATAGAGCTTTAGCTCGATGAGGCTTTCAAAGTTTTATGGCTGTTTTGCATAAAGCTGATTTTATTTATGAAAACATAACTCAATGGCATCGACTATTCAGAGTATTTTAAAAAGAGGTAAGAAGTAACTCTTTTCTCTGATCACTTTTCTCAACATCAACCACCATCATCACCATTGTACCTGTTCTACAAAGGCACCTCCCCGAATCACCCTCGACGAAGTCAACCTTGCATTCTTGAGTGGTACCTTAGTACCCAAGTTTTAATCATTCCGTTCATGTTATTCTATGATCTTATCGTCCTTTCCCTAGTTGTCCGTAACCGTGGACACGGCTTTTCGAAAAGATTTAACCCTGCAGGGGTGCACTGTGTTTACCTTCGGTACCGCCCGGCTCATTGCCTACACGTAGCTCTCTTCCGGGGAAAGCCGGCTGAGTGGGAACGGTTACAACCTTTACCTTGCTTGAGACTAACCCAGGATCATCAGTGGCGGTAGGACAAGGGGTACCTCCAGCACCCTGTCCCGCGGCCACTTATTTTCCTGACACCACCATCCTCATCTCAGTCTTGGCCACCATCTTCAACGCACGCGCAAATGGAAAGCCAAACTAGAGGACCCTCGGCTAGTCCGCCACAAGTTAGTCGGTCGACGAGGGCTCCATATACCCCACCGAGAGGAAGCGCGCTCATTCTTGGTTCAAGAGGTAAAGAACTCGCACCTAGGCGGCGAGAGTGACACAAAGCACCACCATACCAAGTGGCCTCTCATCCCCACCTTTAAGCATCTTATTACCTGTCACCACAAATTCTCCACCATCATCTGAACACTTCAACAACCTGTTTCCAACATGAAGTATCCATCGGACGGCTAAGCATTTAACTAAGCATGGCTAAGCATCACATTGCATAGTTAAGTATTTCAGGCTCACAAAACAATCCTATGGATAATAGGAGGGGGAAGAGGTAGTTGGCATCGGAATCTTAATGCAACTATAGGATACTCTAATCCAAGCAAATTGACATTTGGAACCGCATGCAATATTATAGTGGAGAAAATATCTGCGGAAAATAGGATAAGACATGCTCAGAGGGGGGATTACGCTTGCCTTGATCAAGGTGCTGGTAGTACGGCTCTTCGGGGTATTGTGGAGTAACCCCGGCTGCTTGATCTATCGAAGCACAACACGGAAGAACAATCAATCACCACACATGTTTCAACAAGTGCAATGCGCAAACACATGATGCCATGACATTTTTAATGCACTGAAATTATTATAGCAAGAGCTACTAATTCATATGAGGTGCGAAGATAATTATTTAACAAGAGAGAAAATATAGCTCTACATTTGTTTTAATGTTTTCCTGTGCTATAAGTTCATGTAAACATGCATGAAATGATGCCAATGGTTAGTACACATTTTTCTGAGCATTTCGATATAAAGAACACCTTTTTCGGACGTCCCGATAAAAAGTTATCACTTTTATTAATGTCCTCTTTTAAACTTAAGATTTTAATTAAGTTATTTTTAACAACGATAAAAGTAACTACTCGAATTCGAGAGAGGGAGAAATAGCGAGGATCATCGGAGTTCGATGTCTCTCAAAGGCGCGAGGGAGTAGCCGGAACCAAGCGCAAAGGGAGAGAAATTGGAAAAAATAAGCAGCGGGAAAAAAAACTGCCTAGCCGGTTTCCAGCCCGGCTAGCAGGCCGGCCTGGCTCCAGAGCCCACCGGCTCTCAGCCCGGTCTGGGCCGGCTCTGGGGCCGGGTATGGGCCAGAGGCGCCCGGTTTTCAGCCCGGCTAAGCCGATGCCACGGCCGGGCAAGCGCGCGTCGACGGCGACGTGCTGTGCACGCACGAGTACGGCAGCCGGAGCTCGAACGAGCGCGAGAGGAGGAAGGGAAGGGGTGGTACGGCGCGGAATCTCACCACGGCACGTTGGGGAGGTCGGGGACGGCGGGGGTGCGACGACGGCGGCGGATTCGCTCACGGCGGAGCTCGAGCGGCAGCGGCGAGGTCACGGACGGCGGCGTCGATTCCGTGCCTTCCGGTTCGATTCCTCCTGCGTGGATGTACAGCACGGTGAGGCGGAGCTTTTGCCCCCACACGACGGTGCTTGGCGTGGGCTAGAACGGCGGGGAACGGTGGTCAACCGCGGCGGCTCGGGTTCGCCATGGGGAGAGGAATGGGGAGAGGGAAACGGGGACGAAGGTCGGGGAGCAGACGAGCCTCGTGTGCTCCTCTTCTCCTCGCAGCGCGGCAGGAGGGCGCGGGCCCCAGCGCGTCGTGACGGTGGTGCGAGCACGGCGATGGCGCCAGTGCGCCTCGGTCGCTACAGGGGAAGAAGATGACCTTCTTACAAAAAGCCCCCTGGCAATTTTATTTCTATCACAGATCGGTCCTTTTCAGTTACTTTTTATTTCCAGCAGCTTTTCAGGAATTTTATTAGGGCACCAAGACATTTTATAAAAATTTGAGAAAATTTGGGGAGCCTTCCCATATTGAGTAGAAGCTACACAAAAATTGGGGCTACAAAATAAAATGTTTTGAGCAACTTTTGTTCATAGGGATTAAATTAGGGCATTTTGCTAAATTCACAAAGATTGCTCCTTTGGAAATTTAGAGCAATTGCAAAATATTGTTTTGAGCTCTAGGAACTTCCTTGACAAATATAAGAAGTCTAAGTATTTTGTTTTGCAAGTTTTTAGTGCCTTCCTTGTTTGAGAATTGTTGGAACAAGTTTGCCATTTTGTTCTCCAATGTTGCCAAACCAAGTTAGTGTTGTTTTAGCTAATTGACAAGGATGCCATGATGCATGCATGGAATGAAAAAGTGAAAATTTGGTCCATAATTTGCATTAACAAAAGTGGGCTGTTACAATTCTACCCCCCTTACAGGAATCTCGTCCCGAGATTCTAAGAGTGCGAAAAGAAGTCGGGATACTCCTCGCGAAGACTAGACTCTCGTTCCCAAGTTGCTTCTTCCTCGGAATGGTGAGACCACTGAACTTTGAGGAACTTGGTAGTCTTGTTACGGGTCTCTTTCGGCTTCATCTAGGACACGAATGGGATGCTCACGATAAGTGAGATCTTCCTGAGATCTAGCTCTTCATGATTGACTCCATGGATAGGATCCTTGAAACACCGGCGAAGTTGGGAGACATGAAACACATCATGTACATTTGGGAATTTGACCGGTAACTCCAATTGATAAGAAAGATCTCCTCGCTTGCCAGAACGGTGAAAGGGCCAACATAGCGAGGTGCCAATTTCCCTTTGATTCCGAAGCGGCGAACGCCACGAAGGGGAGAGACGCGGAGATAAGCTTTATCACCAATTTCATAGTGAATTTCCTGATGGTGCTTATCATAGTAGCTCTTCTGCCTAGACTGAGCAATCTTCAGATTCTCTCTTATGATTCTCACCTTCTCCTCAGCTTCATTGATCACATCCGGACCAAAGAGTGCCTCTCTCCGGTCTCGGACCAATTTAGAGGAGTGCGGCATTTTCTTCCATATAGAGCCTCGAATGGAGCCATGCCCAGACTAGCTTGATAGCTATTGTTGTAGGAGAACTCCGCGAAAGGGAGATACTTTTCCCAACCCTTGCCAAAAGAGATTACACATGCCCTAAGCATGTCTTCCAACACTTGGTTCACTCTTTCGGTCTGACCATCAGTTTGAGGATGGTAGGCGGTACTGAAGTTGAGACGGGACCCCATAGCAGTTTGGAAACTCTGCCAAAACTTGGATACAAAGATACTTCCACGGTCCGATATGATCCTCAGAGGGACCCCATGCAATGGAACAATACGAGCCAAATATAAGTCAGCAAGTTGACTTGCCCGTATATCATCACGGACTGGTAGGAAGTGAGCAACCTTGGAAAGACGATCAATGATTACCCAGATTGCATTGTTGCCCTTTTGAGATCGGGAAACCCGGTGATGAAGTCCATACCAATTTCATCCCATTTCCACTCGGGACTGCAATAGGGCGAGAGTGCCGGCAGGCCTTTGATGTTCAGCCTTTACCCGTCGACATGTGTCGCATTCAGCAACATACTTGGCAATTTCTCGTTTCATACGAGTCCACCAGAATTGTGGTCGAAGGTCTTGGTACATTTGGTACTACCGGGATGAATAGAGAGAGGTGATTCATGAGCTTCTTGTAGGATGAGCTCCCTCAAATTCCGGTTCTTTGGCACCACTAGACGGTCACCAAAATAAACAACTCCGGATTCATCTTCCGAGAAACATTTGGCCTTGCCACTAGCAATGTTCTTCTTGATATTCAGGATACCCTCATCCAGCTTCTGAGCATCCTTAATCTGGTCTACAAGAGTAGCTTTGATCTCCAGATTTGCAAGGTAGCCGAGGAACAATTTCCAGTTCAAACGGGCGAACTCTTCATGAAGAGCAGGTTGGGCCTTTCAATCATCAGATTGTTGCAATAGGACTTCCGACTTAGCGCGTCAGCCACGACGTTTGCTTTGCCGGGTTGATAGTTCAGACTCACATCATAGTCCTTGATTAACTCCAACCAACGCCTTTGCCTGAGATTTAAATCCGGCTGGGTGAAGAGGTACTTCAGACTCTTGTGATCCGAGAAGATCTCGCAACGGTTACCAAACAGGTATGGTCTCCATTGCTTCAAAGCATAGACCACCGCGGCAAGTTCTAGATCATGAGTTGGGTAGTTGTGCTCATGCGGCTTAATTGGCGAGAAGCATATGCCACCACATGGCCATCTTGCATTAGCACACAGCCCAAGCCTTGCAGAGAGGCGTCACAGAAGACGACGAAATCCTTGCTGTGTCCGGCAGGACAAGCACAGGAGCGGAGTGAGTTTGGCTTTCAGTGTTTTGAAGCTCTCTTCAGCTTCGGCCGTCCATACGAACTTTTTATCCTTCTTGAGAAGGTCAGTCAGGCCTTGGCTATCTTGGAGAAACCTTCGATGAATCGGCGGTAGTAACCCGCCAATCCGAGAAAGCTACGATGTCCTTGACTGACATTGGAGTTTTCCAATCCAAATGGACTGAATCTTGTCGGGAATGACAGCCACACCATTAGCGGATATCACATGACCAAGGAAGACGAGATTATCCAACCAAAACTCACACTTGGAGAACTTGGCATAGAGGCGGTGTTCTCGAAGTCGTGTCAGAACCAAACGAAGATGTTCCTCATGCTCTTCATTGGTTTTGGAATAGATGAGGATGTCATCAATGTAAATGACGACAAACTTGTCAAGATAATCCATGAAGATGGAGTTCATGAGCCTCATGAAAGTAGCTGGAGCATTGTGAGACCAAAGGACATGACGGTATACTCATATGAGCCATAACGAGTAACAAATGCCGTCTTTGGAATATCCTCCTTTCTGATTTGATCTGATGGTAGCCTGACCTCAGATCCATCTTGGAGAATACCGTTGCACCAGCTAACTGATCCAACAGATCATTGATGCGAGGAATAGGATACTTGTTCTTGATTGTCACCGCATTCAACGGTCTATAGTCAGAGACTAGACGAGGCACGGTAGAATCCCTCTTCTTGACAAAGAGTACCGGACAACCCCAAGGTGAACTGCTAGGCTGGATGAAATCCTTGCTAACAGCTGATCAATTTGCTCTTTCAACAGAGCCAACTCTTCCACCGGCATACGGTAGGGCTTCTTGGAAATTGGAGCGTACCGGGAAGTAGATCTATGACAAACTCCACACTTCGGTCAGGAGGCATGCCAGGCAATTCTTCCGGGAACACATCCGGGAAGTCACACACCACGTGTATGTCCTGGATTTCAGGAGGGGATTCGCCTTCCATAAAGCAAAGGAGGATCTCAGGGAGTTGGGTATGATGAACATGGAGGTCTTGACAGTGCAGACCAATACTTCACACTGTCACCGGAAGAATTGGTCACGGTGACGGTCTTGGCAGCACAGTCGAGATTAGCCCGGTATTTGGCTAGCCAGTTCATGCCCAGTATGACATCAATGCCACTTGACCTCAGAGCTACCAAAGCGAAAGGAAAAGAGTAGTAACCTATAGTAATCTGACTTCAGGAGTAACCCCATCGGTTTGCCATTTGGAGCCAGGAGTGGCGATCACCAAGGGACGGCTCATTTTCTCAAACGGTATTTTGTGGTCTTTTGCAAAAGCTATGGATATGAATGAATGCGATGCTCCAGATCAAACAAAACTGTAGCAAGATTGTTGTTGATTCGTAACTCACCCATAAGAACGCCGGGGTCCTCTTCAGCTTCTTCAGCAGAGACGTGGTTCAGGCGACCACGCACAATAGGTCCAGCCTTGCCAGCTGGAGTGGCAGGGGCTCGTGCAGGAGTTACGCGAGAGGTGCCTTCTGGGGGCACTCCCTGGAGTAGTGGCCAGCCTGGCCACAGGTGTAGCAAGTGAGTCCAGGTGGAGCAGGTAGCATAGGACGGTACCCACTCCCGCCTACCCCAAGTGTCGAAGTAGTGGGGCGCGGAGGGGTGGCCTGTATCCCGCGGCTCGGCATGAATGGAGCACGCGGCACACGCTGTAGGGAACAAACACCCTGCGCTTCTTGCTCTCAGAACCCGAGGAACTCTGGTGGTCCCCGTGTGCGGGCCTCTTGGAAGCCTCAAGTTCCTTTCTTCCTTGCTCAGAGTAAAGCCTGGTTGAACAGCTCCTGGTAGGTCTGGAACCTGAAGGGCAATAGCTCATAGCGGAGCTGCGGCGTAAGACCCTTGCGGAACAGCTCTTGCTTGTCAGCATCATTGGTCACGTCCCTTGGGGCGTAACGAGAGAGATGGTTGAACTCACGACCATAAGTGCGGAGGTCCACGTCCCTGTTGCAAATCCAGGAACTCCCTCCTCTTCAAATCCATGATCGGCTGGGGAATGTACTCCGCACGGAAGGCAGTGCGGAAATCAGCCCAAGTGAAGACATGGTTGGCTGGAAACAAAGCCACATGGCTTTCCCACCAACAGCCAGCGCACCAACCAAGAGGTAGGTGGCAAAGTTGACTTGCTCGCCACTGGGACATGCAGCGCGGAGAACTTGCGCTCCAAGCACGAAGCCAATCATCAGCTTCCAGTGGCTCCTTAGCATCAGCAAAGGTGGGTGGCTGCGAGCGCAGGAACTCAGTGAGAGTGTTGCACTCGTTCCTCCGTGCATTCTGCTGCACCAACTGCTCAAGCAAGCGCTCATTGCGCCCACGGTTCTCCTCAATGGCCATCAAGACCTGAGCCATCGAGGGTGGTGGCGGCAGATCATCCTCATCATTGTGTGGTTACCGCGACCTCCACGGCCTCCACGGCCTCCTCGAGCCATTCTGGAGATTTGACAATGACACAGTTAGTATCTTTCTCCGAATGGTCGAACAATAGCATTAGCGTCTACTCAAGTACACAGACTAGGGACGATAATACATTGTGTAACAATAACAAGGATCAACAAGATAGAACTTGGGTCAAAGATCAGCATCATGTGCTACTAGCGAGAGTGAAGTTAAGAACCATATGATTCAACACACTCTAGTTGGCACAATCCGGGACCTTATGTTCAAGTCCTTGGGTTAAAACCCAAAAAGAGGATAAATGATTCTCGGTAACAGTGTTCAAACATCTGAGTTGATTTGGGATTGCAACGCAGCGGGAGCAACTGGACACATAACACTAAAGGTCGAACCCACCCACGTTTCTATCTTTTTTAACAGACAGAGTAAACCTTTAACTCAAATCGAGGTAAGATTGCTCCGAGATTAGAGGGTAACCAGATAAGGAGTAAAAAGAATCCTAAGATGGTTTTCACAACTCATTTTTAGGTTAAAAATATTTTCACAAACACTAGACTCAACGTCGACCAGTAGAAGGGTTTCCTACAGGCAGTACTGCTCTGATACCAACTTGTGGCGCCCCGACCCGACTGTATACAGTGATGCTGTGTGTCACCGGTTAAGCGATACAACCGGAGGTTACGGGTTTACCAATCCCCGGCCAAAACCTTTGGCAGGCGTTGCTCGGAATGGATCATCGGCAACGCAACACCCCGATTGATGCCTTAACACAGGCACAACCCTCAATGATAATAGAGAGATCAAGACTTGTGGAACAACTGGCACATCACAGACTCTACGACACAAATCATTATAGTTCAACTCTTATAATAGAGAAAGATAGCAAATTACAACCAGAGGTCACAGACCCAACATTACAACATGCGGAAGCGAATTAGGTTGTTCTAAACAACAAGATCCAAATATGGCCTAAGAGGCCTACAGATAAACATCCAGCGCCAGCTGTTCCGGGATGTCCCAAGCTGCCACCTGGGAACCCCAGACTACTCGTCGACGTCCACAAAGAACCCACCTTCGAGGTCGGTGAAGTCCTCCTCTGAAACAAAACAAACGACGTTGAGTTCGACGAACTCGCAAGATTATATATAGAGCTTTAGCTCGATGAGGCTTTCAAAGTTTTATGGCTGTTTTGCATAAAGCTGATTTTATTTATGAAAACATAACTCAATGGCATCGACTATCAGAGTATTTTAAAAGAGGTAAGAAGTAACTCTTTTCTCTGATCACCTTTCTCACATCAACCACCATCATCACCTGTACCTGTTCTACAAAGGCACCTCCCCGAATCACCCTCGAGGAAGTCAACCTTGCATTCTTGAGTGGTACCTTTAGTACCCAGTTTTTAATCATTCCGTTCAAGTTATTCTATGATCTTATCGTCCTTTCCCAAGTTGTCCGTAACCGTGGACACGGCTTTTCGAAAAGATTTAACCCTGCAGGGGTGCACTGTGTTTACCTTCGGTACCGCCCGGCTCATTGCCTACACGTAGCTCTCTTCCGGGGAAAGCCGGCTGAGTGGGAACGGTTACAACCTTTACCTTGCTTGAGACTAACCCAGGATCATCAGTGGCGGTAGGACAAGGTACCTCCAGCACCCTGTCCGCGGCCACTTATTTTCCTGACACCACCATCCTCATCTCAGTCTTGGCCACCATCTCAACGCACGCGCAAATGGAAGCCAAACTAGAGGACCCTCGGCTAGTCCGCCACAAGTTAGTCGGTCGACGAGGGCTCCATATACCCCACCGAAGGAAGCGCGCTCATTCTTGGTTCAAGAGGTAAAGAACTCGCACCTAGGCGGCGAGAGTGAGACAAAACACCACCATACCAAGTGGCCTCTCATCCCCACCTTTAAGCATTTATTACCTGTCACCACAATTCTCCACCATCATCTGAACACTTCAACAACCTGTTTCCAACATGAAGTATCCATCGGACGGCTAAGCATTTAACTAAGCATGGCTAAGCATCAACATTGCATAGTTAAGTATTTCAGGCCACAATACAATCCTATGGATAATAGGAGGGAAACAGGTAATTGGCATCGGAATCTTAATGCAACTATAGGATACTCTAATCCAAGCAAATTGACATTTGGAACCGCATGCAATATTATAGTGGAGAAAATATTTGCGGAAAATAGGATAAGACATGCTCAGAGGGGGGATTACGCTTGCCTTGATCAAGGTGCTGGTAGTACGGCTCTTCGGGGTATTGTGGACTAACCCCGGCTGCTTGATCTATCGAAGCACAACACGGAAGAACAATCAATCACCACACATGTTTCAACAAGTGCAATGCGCAAACACATGATGCCATGACATTTTTAATGCACTGAAATTATTATAGCAAGAGCTACTAATTCATATGAGGTGCGAAGATAATTATTTAACAAGAGAGAAAATATAGCTCTACATTTGTTTTAATGTTTCCTATGCTATAAGTTCATGTAAACATGCATGAAATGATGACAATGGTTAGTACACATTTTTCTGAGCATTTTGATATAAAGAACACCTTTTTCGGACGTCCCGATAAAAAGTTATCACTTTTATTAATGTCCTCTTTTAAACTTAAGATTTTAATTAAGTTATTTTTAACAACGATAAAAGTAACTACTCGAATTCGAGAGAGGGAGAAATAGGGAGGATCATCGGAGTTCGATGTCTCTCAAAGGCGCGAGGGAGTAGCCGGAACCAAGCGCAAAGGGAGAGAAATTGGAAAAAATAAGCAGCGGGAAAAAAAACTGCCTAGCCGGTTTCCAGCCCGGCTGGGCCGGCTAGCAGGCCGGCCTGGCTCCAGAGCCCACCGGCTCTCAGCCCGGTCTGGGCCGGCTCTGGGGCCGGGTATGGGCCAGAGGCGCCCGGTTTTCAGCCCGGCTAGGCCGATGCCACGGCCGGGCAAGCGCGCGTCGACGGCGACGTGCTGTGCACGCACGAGTACGGCAGCCGGAGCTCGAACGAGCGCGAGAGGAGGAAGGGACGGGGTGGTACGGCGCAGAATCTCACCATGGCACGTTGGGGAGGTCGGGGACGGCGGGGGTGCGACGACGGCGGCGGATTCGCTCACGGCGGAGCTCGAGCGGCAGCGGCGAGGTCACGGACGGCGGCGTCGATTCCGTGCCTTCCGGTTCGATTCCTCCTGCGTGGATGTACAGCACGGCGAGGCGGAGCTTTTGCCCCACACGACGGTGCTCGGCGTGGGCTAGAACGGCGGGGAACGGTGGTCAACCGCGGCAGCTCGGGTTCGCCATGGGGAGAGGAATGGGGAGAGGGAAACGGGGAAGAAGGTCGGGGAGCAGGCGAGCCTCGTGTGCTCCTCTTCTCCTCGCAGCGCGGCAGGAGGGCGCGGGCCCCAGCGCGTCGAGACGGCGGTGCGAGCACGGCGATGGCGCCAGTGCGCCTCGGTCGCTACAGGGGAAGAAGATGACCTTCTTACAAAAAGCCCCCTGGCAATTTTATTTCTATCACAGATCGGTCCTTTTCAGTTACTTTTTAATTCCAGCAGCTTTTCAGGAATTTTATTTGGGCACCAAGACATTTTATAAAAATTTGAGAAAATTTGGGGAGCCTCCCCATATTGAGTAGAAGCTACACAAAAATTGGGGCTTCAAAATAAAATGTTTTGAGCAACTTTTGTTCATTGGGATTAAATTAGGGCATTTTGCTAAATTCACAAAGATTGCTCCTTTGGAAATTTAGAGCAATTGCAAAATATTGTTTTGAGCTCTAGGAACTTCCTTGACAAATATAAGAAGTCTAAGTATTTTTTTGCCAGTTTTTAGTGCCTTCCTTGTTTGAGAATTGTTGGAACAAGTTTGCCATTTTGTTCTCCAATGTTGCCAAATCAAGTTAGTGTTGTTTTAGCTAATTGACAAGGATGCCATGATGCATGCATGGAATGAAAAAGTGAAAATTTGGTCCATAATTTGCATTACCAAAAGTGGGCTGTTACACTCTGGAGAGCTGATGGATGGAATGTGGAGTCTTCTCAATCTTCTGACTCTCCGTGATTTTGGTACCAAAAGATCAAGTTGAGTACAGATCAGGTGTAAAGCTGAATTGTAGTCTCCCACCGTCTTGAAGTCCGCAAACCGCATACGCATCCATTCCGCCTCCGCCCACGGCTTAATGGTGTACTTCAGCCTAGCGAATCGTGCCTCGAGGGCGGTCCACAGGGCTGAAACACTCCGTTCTGCCATGTACTCGTGTTTCAGCGTAGTACACATATGATGACGGAGGAAATGCAATGCTTGGGCGTTTTCCACCAGAGTGGTGGTGCTGGGGGCCGTCTGGGTCCCCGCATCCAACGTCCCTTAAGCTTCCGGCCTCAAGGACGAATACCACGTCGAGGCCCATGTCAAGTAGTTCAGCCCGTTCTGAGCCAATTCCTCAAACTCCCGGTTCATGATTCCGGCCATCTGCGATTTATGCAAAAAGTATATCAGATTACATCAGGTAATCGATTGCATAATGCGATGTTGATACAAAAATTTCAATAAGACGGCGTTCCAAAATTTAAAGGACATGCTAAAAATGCTCTACTAAGTATTAAAACAATTAATTACTGTAGTAAAACATGATATAAAAGCATGTACATAGAGATATATGCTAAGCATGATCTAAAAGCCAGAATATACAATTTCAGCAAAAACAGACCTTTACAGGAATTTACAGATAATTTATTCAGCAGGAATAAAAATATACAGAAAACTGGAAAAGTATACATATGCTAAAAATATAAATTTTCGCGCAGACACGCATTCGGTCCGTCCCGTAACGGCAGCAGGCCGGAACTGGACCGAGAAACCAGGCCGGAGCCCACCAGCCAAACCACCCAGCGCTCCCCTTTTATTTTATTTAGGGCATCTGGGCCCGTGGTTGTGCTCACGCTGGCCGGCCTGCTGCTCACGCGGCCTAGCTGATCGATTCGATCGCTAGGTCAGCTTGGTGGCAGCGGCCGCCGCGGTTGGCTTCAGAGGTGCCGTCGGCGACCAGCAGCCAGAGGTGGGCTTAGCGGCATTCTGCGCAGCGTCGACCAGCAGGGTCGCGCGCGAAGCTGCCAACAGTGGCACGCACGGCCGTGGCGACCACGACGTGTGAGGGCAACGCACACGGGCGCAACGAGCATGGTGCGCGCGGCCGTCGGCACGGCGTACGGCGACCCACGACCAGCAGGGCTCGCGGCGGTCGGCGGCATCCTCGGGCGTGCCTGTGTGGCCAGTAGTGTACGCGGCGAGCACGGTCATCTGGACCTTCTCGCGCGAAAGAGCGACGACGACGCTACTTAGTGTGAGGCTTGGTGTGTTGCGTGGCGGCTTGCCGACCTATGCAACACACGACAAGCGGTTCTACGGCAGTCAGCCGATGACGTCTTATACGCCGACACAGAAAACACTTCGGATGTCCGTTCATCTGGAATCGAGACGCCGCATCGCATAGCCGGTGCGTCGCGGCGGTACCGTGATCATCAGGATGACGTCCGTACCGACTCCATACGGTGGCATCATCAAATCCCCCATGAATCTGAGAGTATCGACATTGGTCGGCGACGTATTCGTCAGCTCGACTCTCGGGAGGGAAATCGACACCGTAGGTAACATCTAAAAAATACGATAGAAACAAAAATGCAAAGGAAAATGCGATACAAATCCATTTTTGCGATCAGATTGTGGTTATACCTTCGCGAACGATGCAGGGAGCCTGCTTGATGTTGGCTCGATGACGGTTCGGTGGAGAGCTACGTGCTGATAACGTGTTGCACAATCTCTGCCGGCTGGCCGGTCCCCAGGGTGTACAGCGTGGTCGAAGGAGACGAAGGCGAAGAACACACGTACAGAAAAGTAGAAATACAGGGTATAGGCAAAGATTTCTTTATTGATCTCATTCTATAACCCGTATGTACAATATTGCCTTGCTTATATAGGGGAAAAAGATAGAAGGATAAGACCCACTTGACCCTAAACGTGGGGAGAGCCCACCGTAGTGGGCTCCCGTGCCGGCACGCACGGCCCAAGTTTCCTAACAGTGTGTTGGTGGAGGCTCACTCGTGCTTCTAGTGAGACTCAAGTGTATAAGCTGGCCTCACTACTACTTCAACTGGCAATGTGAGAGTAAAAAATACACCTTCAACTCTTGTCAGACAGAAGCCTTTGATATTTAATGGGAATTTTGAAATCTTTTTGAGCCAAGCCCATGTATTTCCAACATTGTCTTTTTAATGTTAGCTTCACAATATTTTTACTAAGACCGCAACTAATATGTTGAATTCGGTGGAAGACCATGTGGCTCGACCGACTCAAAAAGATTTAGATGGTGAGGCAATCCTTCTTGAGACGGCCCATGAATTAGACCGGAATAAATTCGTTGAGGTGATATTTAAAATAGACTTTGAAAAAGCATATGACAAGTCAGATGGTCATTTATTTAGTAAACCCTTAGAATGAAAAGATTGTCTAAGTGTGGCGTGTTTGGATCCATAATTTTATCAAGAGTTAGTGTGGTCATTAAAGCCAATTTGCACCCACCGCGGAAGTTGTTGTATGTCCGGTGCTATTAGCTCACTAGAAAAATCTATTGTAATCGTAATTTATTGTCATATCTAAATTACGTGGCAGGTTAAAAAGACTGTTATCAATCATTATACATGAATAATTTGCAGGAACCACATGACCATTGTCATTTGTGATATTATATTTAAGGAGAAATCTATACGGAAGCGCCGCAAATCATTGGCTCTCATGCGGCGGTGCGCGGAGATGAGTGTTCTACTACCGATTACTTCTAACGTGGATCCTCTCATTTAGTTTGTTTATCTTTTGCGACTGAAACCGCTCGATCTTATCCTAATCCCCGCGAGTTCCTCTTGACCGCAGAAACCCATCTCCCTCTCTCGATCAGACCGCCATGGAGGAGCAGCACCACACGCCGCGCTGGGTCTCGTTGTGGTAGAGGTGCCACACTGGTAGGTTGAAGAACTTCTTGATACGTCTCAAACGTATCTATAATTTTTGATGTTCTATGCTTGTTTATATGTCAATGCTACATGTTTTTATAATATTTTGATATCATTTTTATATATTTTGTGGTACTAACCTACTAACAAGATGCCCAGTGCCAGTTCCTGTTTTCTGCTGTTTTTTGTTTCAGAAAAGCTAGTCGAGAAATATTCTCGGAATTGGACGAAAGAGCTGAAAATTTCCGGGATTTATTTATGCGAAGGAACCAAGACACCGTCCGAAGGAGGGCACCAGAGGACCCCTCAATGGAGGGTACAGGCCCACGGCACAACATGGAGGTGACCCATGCCCCAAGGCTGTCCCCACCACCAGGGTGGCCTCCGGCGCCGCCCTTTCAGCTATAAATTGCCTCGTCCCCGAAAACCCTAAAAGATCAGATCATTTTCCAGAAAGAAACCGAGGCCGCCGTCGTAGCGAACCCTAGTTTGGGAGGGTTCTGAAACTCTTCCCGTCACCCTGTCAGAGGGGGGTTCATCACCGAAGGCATCTACACCTCCATGCCTGCCTCCGGACTGATGCCTGAGTAGTCCACCACGGGATATCAATGTGCATCAGCCACGCAAAGAATGGGGACAAGGGAAAGGGTGTTCAAACATTGTTTGTATTTGCTAATAGCGAGCGCCCCGTCACTCCTTGTAGGTCGAGACAAAGTAAAGCTAGTGGTTCTGAAAGCCACAACATGTCTGATGCCGCTAGTGTTTCCGCTTCTCCTGTCGCTTCTACAACCGATGTAGAAGAAGATGCAGAGCCTGATGAGGAAGTGCCTCGACTAGATGATGAGGATGAGATGATGTACCCTAAACTGGTAGATACAGTCAGTCAGCAGGCAAAGGAAGATGAATATCCGGAGGAGACCAGCAGCCGTGCTAGATTTGATGACACTGACGATGAAGAGACGGAGGAGAACATTGACAACTTAATTTTAGATGAATATGATGGTGAGGACATGCCAACAATTGAGTGGAACAAGGAAGATCCTTAGCTTACTCAAGACACCATATCCCGGCCGATAGTGGACTGTCGTAATGCCGTGACTACAGACTGCATTCTCACTGAAAACTCCTATGAGATTGATAGGAGTGAGCCAACAAGGTTCACTGTTCATTGCCCATATGATAGGTGTAGGTGGAGGTTGCATGCTTCCACTATGATAAAGAGCAAATTGATTCAGGTTTGTGTATTTCAGTTTATTGATTCATTATATTTTTCAGATCATTTTGTAATGTTTGTTAATTGTAATTGACATCATTTTTCATTTTGTTTCAGATAAAAAAACACACCAGCACACTTGTCCACCTGGAAGGGGAGGATTGAAGATTAAGGCATTGCATGCCAAGGCAAGAGACTAAAGATGAAATGTCGACCGGCGACATACGAGGCTGAGGTAACATATACTGATAGTAAAAAATAGGGAATGGAGGTATCGAGTGAACCTAGCAACTAGTGGACTCGTAAGACATGAACGTTTACCACTTTTGCTCATCGCCCTTCACATTGATTTGCCTGACAGAACGATACGGCAGACACACGATTCAGGGTTCCGTAGTCTAGGGTCCATATAGGACCGTAGGGAACGATGCCACATGCATAGCTCTGGCCTACATCATGCAAAGTACGGTGTTTATGCAGGAGGGATTCTAGAAGTAAATGTCTGTCGAGGTGTTAGAGGTGGCGAAGCGCTAAAACTATTGAAGGGGGTAAATTTTCAAGATTTACCTTCACCGTGAAGCTACTTGATGTCAAGTCTTTTTATTGAATCACAGCAATGATGCATTCAATGCAATACTCCATCTTCTGACCTTGTAGTTCCCTGATAGCAGTATTCCCAAGTCTTACGATGAAGCGTTGCGCATAATCCGCGCGAGGGGCTAGGTTATGCTTCAATACATGTCTGCCCAAATAACTGTGTGTTGTTTTGGCGGGAGTATACCAAGTATGACAACTGCCCAAAATGCAAGGCCTCCAGGTGGAAAGATGCTGATGGAAAAAAGTCGATACCAGAGAAGGTATTGAGCAATTTTCCGTTGAAACCAAGGCGACAACGGGTGTTTCTCTCGAAGAAATCATCCAAGGACGTATGCTCAAGCGGCAACCTGTGAACGATGAGCTGAGCCATCCAGCACTGCATACTATAATTATATTTGAGGCTACATTATAGGAAGATGGTTGTGCCTGTACAAGAAGGTGAATCACCAAAGTACGCCGCTGCGGTTGTTGCTGAAGTTCTGACCAACAAGTGCCCATCAAACACATTCCTGAAGAATGTGTGGGCATGCAGTCAAGTTGTACGTAGTAACAAGTTAAACAAGTTGAATGTTGTTGTTACTGCTCAAGTGCTTGATCTGGAAGGGAAGCTGGAGTGGTCACAGCAGCAAACTGAAGCGATGCGTGAAGAAATTGCTGCCATGAAGAAGAAAGCAGAAGAAGTTGAAGTTGCACAAGTTGGACGCAGCAAGTCACACGAGCTGCTGCTAAGAGGGCGGAAGAATATGATGCGAGGTTTGCTCACATGATGGCGTTGCTTGGAGGTAAAACTACGGGGAACTAGGGGCGTAGAGATGTTTGCATTTGGTAGATGTTAAAATCTATGCACTTGTCATGGGAACTTGGTTAAGTTGCTGGCTGCGACCTGTTGGCTATCTATGTGAATGTTGCTGGGAATTTGGAACTTGGCCACTTTGGTGAATTTGCTGGGAACTTATGAACTTGTGAATGTAATGTTCAAATGCTGGGAACTTGGTGAACTGTGAATGTAATGCTGAAATATGAATGTAATTTGCTGGTTATTAAAACTCAGGTATATTTGCTTGAAATGCATGCATTTGGGCTTTTATTTTGCACCAAAAGTGGCCACGGCCTAGAAGTTACCGAATCAAAATAATGGTATGTTATTCTGTGCCTATAGTGGGCACGGCCCAGAACTTGCTTGATCGAATAAAGGCAATGGCCTGGCCCAAACAATGCCAAATATGAAATTGCAAAATTCTGAAAAAAACAATAAAATGAATAAATACTGAACTGGACCAAAAATTATATGGGCTCTTAAAAAACCATGGCCAAAATTATAGTAATGGAAATACTTCGGAAAAAACATAAAAGGCCAAAATCCAAAAATGGAAAAGACCGTAAACAGGCTAAGGCCCAGAATATAAATGGGTCATTAAAGACCAAGGCCCAGACAAGAATAAGGACAAAATTGTTGGGCTTAGCCCAAATAGAATAACGAAATAGACAAGGCTGGTTTCGATTACGACGATTTCATTTCCCCATAAGTTTGCCACTCATGTGGCGTGGCCGGATTGCTGGTGAAAAAATTGGATCGTCACAAAGTTATGACGGTCCAAATTAGACGATTATGATGATTTCAAAAAAAAACAAGTCGTTAATTTTGATTATTGACGGTACATTGACAACGATCTGTTTTTGTCATAACATCATCATAATGAAAAATAGTGGCGAAAATAGAGGGTCATGTATCATCATATTTCTTGTCGTGGAGATAGAGCCGTTGCAGGAAACTAACACCGGAATCTCTGGTCTGGAGAGGCCGGAGTCTCCGGCCTAGCATAAAATCTCCTGTCCACGAGGGACCGAAAACTCCGTGCTTGCCGGAGACTTCCAAAGTATCCAGACTGACTCCAACCATACTCCGGACATGGCACTAGAGGCGAACACGATTTCAGGCAGCTCTTGTCCAAGTCCTGATAGCTCGCCATTGCCCAGCGGCCGCCATGGGTGCAGGAGTGGTCCGCGGCCGAGCCGCGATGAGGATGACGGCGGTGCTGACGACGAGGGCGACGACTGAGAGGCCACCAAGGTCAAAGTGGTTACGGCGCCGTAGGACCTATAGTCGTTGTACGCCGCATTCTTGGACAACAACTACCGCACTGGTTAGTTTAGAATTAGTTTGTTTAAATTTCCGTCGAATCATGTAAAGTTATCAAGTTTCAATGAAATTTCTCAGTTGAATCGTTTCAATTTTTCAATAAAGTCAATTGAGAACTCGCAATAACCCGGCAAACTGCGCCGATACTGGAGTAATGCTTATCCGGCAACGTGAGAGCGCCGGTGGAGATGCTCTCATCCTCTTCGTCCGTCCACCCAATCGATCAGTCGCAGTCGCAGTCGCAGTCGCAGCAGCAGCACGTTTTTTTCCCGGCCAGATTCATAGCTGATGATTTCCCGACGCTTCCGCTACGTGCTGCGATGCAATGATTTGATCTGACTGCATAACTCGCGTGGATCGAGGACAAGCACAGAAGAAGTCGGAACTAATTTGCAGCCCTGCACGTCAATTGCTCCATCAATTATTTCATTGCGCCTGTGTACGTGTCGCCAGAGGCTACACAGTACTCCATCTACAAAGTACTCGTGTCTATCCCTGCGGTATCGGCTGATGTTGCACGTATCGGTTTTGTATTTCTTCCGTGCACGATCTGGAAATTAATTCTCACATGGACTGAGAGGGATCGAGGTCACGGAGGAAAGCTACTCCCTCCGGTCCAGAAAATCCGTCGCAAGGACAACTATGCGATCGTACTTGGTAGGTTCATTTTCCACGAACGTTTTAGTGGATCGGAGGAAGTAGCAGAAATTCACGCCTGGAGTCAAGAAAAACTTTGCCTTTTAACCTGCCTTAGCTATTCACGCACCAGTATAGATCAGGTAAACACACATGATCAACTTTGGTCATCGCAAACGGTTTTAGCGCCCGTCGCTATTTATAGGTGACCGATGTGGTCGTCCATCACACACGGTCAAATAAACCGTGTGCGATGGTCGCACTTCGCACACGGAAAATAATATACAAGCGTGCCAAGGCATTGACCACGGTTTGTGTATTTGTATCACGTGTGATGGCCAAGATCGCACACGGTTTTATTTATTTTGCCGTGCGTGTTTTCTTGTTATCACAAACGGTTTCATGAATTGAACGCCCGGTGTTGATAGTCCAATCACCCCGTTTACATAAAACTTAACAGGGTGCGATAACTCTCATAATTTAATCATTTCATTCAAATCGCATATATACACAATAGTGATACGTCTCAAATGTATATATAATTTTTGATGTTCCATGTTTGTTTTATAACAACGCCACATGTTTTTATTATAGTTTTATATCATTTTTATGCATTTTCTGAAACTAACCTATTAACAAGATAGCTAGTGTCAGTTCCTGTTTTCTGCTGTCTTTTTATTTCAGAAAAGTTATTAAGGGCATATTCTCGGAAAAATCTGAAAATTTACGAGAATTATTTTTACGAAGTAACGAAGGCACCGTCCAAAAAGCAGCCGGAGGGGGGACCCACACCCTCCAGGCGACCCCTAGGCGCGGGCCAGGGGTGGGCCGCGCCCCACTGCCGCCTGGGCCCACCAGGTGGCCTCCTGCGTCGTCTCTTCACCTATAAATTCTCCGTCTCGGGAAAACCCTAAGTACCCGGTCAATTTCCACGAATAATATCCGAGGCCTCCGTCGTCGCGAACCCTAGTTCGGGAGGATTCTGGAGCTCTTCACGGTAATCTGCCGGAGGGGAGATCATCACCGAAGGGCTTCTACAACACCATGCCAGCCTCTGGAGTGATGCGTGAGTAGTTCATCTTTGAACTACGGGTCCATAGCATTAGCTAGATGGTTGTCTTTTCTCCTTGTGCTACCATGTTTAAATCTCGTGAGCTGCCTATCATGATCAAGATCATGTTTATGTAATGCTACCCATTGTGTTTGCTGGGATCCGATGAATTGTGAAGTTATGATCAAGTTTGTTCATTAATAAATCTATGTTTTATTTATGATCTTGCATGCTCTATGATCCATGTGGTTACTTTGTCCAAATAGTTGCTTGTATCTTCAAGAGGGAGTATTTATGCTAGATAGTGCCTCCTGTGAGTCTGGGCTCGAGTGACAGAAACGTCTAAGAACGAGCATGTGCTGTTGCTACTAGGGGTAAAACAACGGTGTTTTTTCTACGTGTTATATGCATTGCTTATATTACACACTTTGCTTATTGCAATAATCTGTTCCTTGCAACTTAATACTTTCGAGTGACATGCTGGATAGCAATCCCGGGGTGGATTATTAGTCATAGATGCAGTTGGATAACGGTCTATATATTTTATTGTAATGTTCAATTAAATAATACAGTGAACTATACCTTGTCATGCCCTCACAATTTGTCAATTGCCTAGCTGTAATATGTTTACCCAGCATTTATGTTATCTGTTTTATGGAGAGACACCACTAGTGAACTGTGGACCCCGGTTCATTCTTTTACATTGATTAAAACACCGTTTCCATTGCTTCCCATCATCATTTGCTCGCTAATACTTTTTGCACTTATAATTGTTTCCACATCATACGTTTAATCCTTTGTTTTCAACAAGCTAGAGAGATTGACAACATTCCTGTTTCGTTGGGGCAAAATAGTTTGATTGTGTTGTTTGCAGGTCCACGTTAATCTACAAGCGTCAGAGTAGATTCACACCGTGTTGAAGCCTTCTCCATGTCCTACTGGATTGCTAACCTTGGTTTCATAACCGAGGGAAACTTGCTACTACGCTGTTTCACACCATCCTCTTGGGGTTCCCAACGGGCTGTGTAAACCGCATCAAATAGCACATCGTAATAAAATAATTCACTGAATATTTTAGAAACCAACATTACATATACACATTGGGACATAGCTGATTATGCTGCTACCAAGTTATAAAAATAGAATGATCAACAAATGAGAAATCTCTTGGTTACTTCTTTGCTTCAGATTGCAGCCAGACTATGTTTTGCCAAATTAAGACCTTGCAGTTGCCATTGTTGATCCTTAACTTGTTGAGAACCATCAGTTAACTCTTCTCGCCACCATTGTGATATTTTGGGGGCACTGTACGAGACACTTTTAACTAAAAAAGTGTATTATACAGTGCACCAAAACATCACAAAAAGCGACGGGTGAATACATCGTTGTCATCTTGAAGATCTTGAAGGGTGTATGCAACGGATGACCTGTTGATATGATAGTGTGAGAATATAAACACCAAAGAGCTAAATGATAGAACAAATGATTTATGTGGACTTACCGTCTTCAAATTTATGGTATGACCATTGTCATGTTTAAGGTAACATGGCAACGATGCAACCGGTATGACAACCATCAAGTTAATGGTAACATGACACTGATGCAACCGTTACATACAAGGCCCTATACACCTCTGTGGAATAATCACCTTCCACAATTCAACCTTTGGGTTACGTGATCATGCCGTGCTATATAAACACTAGCTCCTTTGCGGCATCACGACTTCACCCAAGAGGAAAAACATACAGATGCATATGCCCTTGGTTACTTCTTTGCTTCAATTTTCGTAGTTCTGCTCAAAGCCGGAAGCAAAGACGTACCCACATCTTCTTGTACAATGTCACCAAAATAAGATCCCTATTATAAGAAGTTAGATAGAGTTAAAAATACAACACTTAAAGTTGTGAACTAAGCTTACTAAAATGTATAATCCTCAGAGATAACCCTACTAGACTTAAAAGAGAGTTTAAGGTATAGGGTATAGATCATGAATATAACGTAATTAGAAACAAATCCTTTATCCTAAACTTTAAACCCTATTAACATAATACGGGTTGTATATTCATCATCGGCAGTACCAGAACGAGATAATTATTAAGCTACTGCATGTGACATTATTAACTATAATAAATGAGACATGCATCCCTAAAAATAGATCTAACAAATAGATCCGATCTGACACAATATAGTAAATCTAACAAATGGATCCGGAATCAGGCTCATAAAACAGTGTACGCGAGCGCTCATCAATTAAAAAAATGAAGACAACAATTCAAATCCACAAAATTCTACCAAATTCGGCTTTGCTAACTGTGCTAAAGTAGATCTGAGTATGAATCCATAAAATGGTGTACACGAGCGCATGTGTATACCTTCATATAAGAAGGGGACAAGGAGGACGACGACAAGCAACCCTGTGAGTACGACGGTGATGTCGCAATATGATGGGCGAGGACGAGCCGGCGCAACCGTGTGAAACATCGGCAATAGGCAGACTAGGACAGAAGGCTGTTAGGTGCAAAATATAATAACTCTATGGGTGCCTACATGAGAGAAATTTGAGGGTTTCTCAAGTGTTAGTTTTGTGCTGATTTATTATGCAGAACGAAACGTAAAGCACCCATATAGCCATTGAGGTCAAACCACATGGAGAAGTAAGAGCTCATGAAAAGGTAGGCGGGCGTTTATAGGTTTGCATGCATAGCGTTTGGCCTTTCTGCTCAGGGGTAGGGGGACACGATTTCTGGTGAATAATAGCAGGGAAAGTACGATTCACTATGTTTTTTCTTCTGGAGTTTAAAGCAGTTATATAAGCAAGACATCGCATATCAACAATTCAATTTTAAAATGATGAAAATTTAATCGGTTCGATCCAATCTTCCTTTAGTTTGATATACCCTCTGGCATCACCATCACACTAGTAGGAAAAGGCCTACTGCTGGTGGATGGAAATCAGCTACCGCTACCGCTGGCGAACAGGCGCCCGCCAGCGATGCATACGCCAATGGTAGTTGATACCGCTGGCGGGCGGGCCATCCGCCAGCGGTAAGGGTGGTTACTGCTGGCAGACGACGCTGAGGTGCGCAAGTGGTAGGGAAGATAGCGCTGGCGGGCACAAACGTCTGCCAGCGGTAGGTGATCAAGCCCGCCAGCAGTAGTTGCGCGCTGGTTTGGCTACGTATGTCAGCGGTAGGCCTCCTCGTCCGCCAGCGGTATAATTTCGCGGTATAATTTTTTCCCTAGAAAATCGTATTCCAGCAGTATATTCAGTATAAATACAGTATATTCAGGTACAGTCGACCAAAACAATAGAAATATAGACAATTCCACATACAAATGACCAAATTGTTGGTTCATCACATGCATTACTAACCATAATAGTCAAGTGACCAAAAGTTGTCATACACGAATACATCTCGATAGTCATACACGAAAGTTTTCCAAAGCAAATACTGTCATCTAAACCATAATCACATACAAGAGAATGACAATGACGATGAGCAAGAAGGGGATCACGATGAAGTTGGACTTCATCCGGTTCTTCCTCTCTTCCGCAAGCAGGTGGTTAAAGTACCTAGCTTCCGCCTCCGCTTTACTCTTGTAGCCCTTGTAGTTGTTGCCCTTGAACTTGTTCACTTGCTTCAGACAATCTTCCCACTGGTCATAGACTCCTGGAACCCTACCTTCATACACCACGTACCACTTCTTCATCTCTGTGTACACAAGACACAGATAAAAGTATTAGGCAAAGAAAAATAAGAGTTGTAAGGAAAAAGATGTGTGTACACAAGACAGAAGACAATGATGACTCATAATTAGAAGTGATACAAACAAGACGCTGATAAATTATTAGGCAAAGAAAAGCAAGAGTTATTAGGATAAAAATAAAACAAAATTTATGACACAATATTTAGGTCATATTTAGGAAAAGATAAAACAAGAGTTATAAGAAAGACCAAAGCAAACGGAAATGATTCAGATTTGTGCCTCATATTTAGGTCGGACACACACACAAGCAACCCTCAAAACTCCGTTGAGCCAAGTAGGATGTACACAGCTTATACTTGTGCATATCACAAGGCTCAATGGACCTTGAGGGTATCACGTAGTGGGTCACAACATTTTAATCATCGGTATTCTAAAAACGAACACATATTACAGAGATGGTGCCTCATACTTAGAAGCGACACACACATGCTTCAGGGATGGAGCAAGCGAGCCAAGTAGGATGCACGAGATGTGTCTACTCGTGCATATCACAAGGCTCGCTAGCCCCGCCCCTAGATCACATTGTGTCACGACATTTTAATCATCGGCATTCTAGAGAATACAAAACTATAAACAAGAATGATGCCTCATACTTAGAAGTGACACACAGGCTTCAGGGATGGAGCCAGCGAGCCAAGTAGGATGCACGAGATGTGTCTACTCGTGCATATCACAAGGCTCACTAGCCCCGCCCCTGGATCACATTGTGTCACAACATTTTAATCATCGTCATTCTATACAATACAAAACTATAAACAATAATGATGCCTCATACTTAGAAGTGACACACAAGTTTAAAGGATTGAGCCAGCGAGCCAAGTAGGATGCACGAGATGTGTGTACTTGTGCATATCACAAGGCTCGCTAGCCCCACCCCTGGATCACACGGTGTAACAATATTTTAATCATCGGCATTCTAGAGAATACAAAACTATAAACAAGAATGAATTGGAACATGTCTGCAATAATTAAAAGTAACATAATTAACTGAGCATGCATGAATCATAAACCTGAATATATAGCATCGATCACACAAGTTCAACGACTTTCAAAACTAGAGCTAGGCAAGTTAATTTAGGGATATATTTTACGAACACTGTTGATTGTTGCTCACCTTCTTTTCGGTATCTACGGGAACGGGAGACCACCCTCTAACGAGTGGAATAGCCTGTCATCACCCGAACATCTTATGCGCCTTTCTATCTCGGTGTTAGGTGGTGGTTTAAGGCCGAAGTAGAACTCCCCATGGTCATCTAGGACGTCACGCATGATGATTCACGCGATCATCTTCTGGATGTAACGGAACTCATCTCTGATAACATAATCAGTGGCATCTTTTAGTGTTATGCACCATTTGTTGATATCACCAATAAATTGGCCTCGTCGTTGAAACTTTAAAAACCACCGCATTTGATAGATGAGGTACCATGACTCCATCCAACTGGTTGAATCCTGCTTGATGCAGGGGAAGTAAAGTCTGTGGGAAAATTTAAACTTTCCATCATATGCCTTTTTTTTTATCGGGCCGCCCTTTAAGGCGTAGCCGTTGAGAGCATCATTTAGAACCATCTTGATATAGGTGAAGTCACTGATCCCCGCTGTCTTTATAATGATCCCCGCTGTCGAGACACAAGGCAGTCGAGTCTTCCATGTCCAACGAGATGAGGGTGCCATGTTTGTTTCTGCGCAAAAATTCACTATTGTAGATGCAAATTCAACAATCGAAATCTATGGAAGCATGTTATGACGGCTAGGAATGACTTACTCGGGAAAATAAGGCAAGAGAGAGGTGCGCTTGGGAACATTCTCGAGGAAGAGATTTTTGAGGTAACACGTCGCGTATTTCCTACCCTCAGGGTTGTTCACGAACATTTCTTGCATGTAGTAGGGGTCAACTATCACGATGTCGGGGGTATCGTCCATTTTGATATGGTGCGCCAATTTGAGCGCAACAAGGCGAACCATGGATGGGTGGAGCGGGAGCATATGGACCATTCTGAAGATATCACCAAATCTCACAAAGAGCAGGTCTGCGTCATCAGCTTCAGTGACAAAGCCCAAGCCCTTTGGTACCTTTGCAATAAAAACCTGTTATGTTGGATCTTCTTGCTCGAGAAGTTTCGTCTCCACATAAAGAACAACCTGATGTAGGTCCAACAAATCCCAGACAACTTTTTGACCCAACTATCTAGCAGGATCGATTTAGCCAAGTGATGCGTCACATGCCAGTTCTTGATGGGTATCCTGTCCACAAACCGGGAATCAGTCCCCTGCTCCGGCCGGCTGTTGGAGTCGTCCGAGTTACGTTTCTTGGATCTTTTTCGTACCTTCTTAGGCTTGTTCACCGGCGCATCTTCTGGCGTATCATGGTTTTGCACAATAGGCGTCAAATTGGTGATGGAGTTGCCGTAGCTGTAGCCGATCATGGGGGAGGCCCTACTTGGCCTCCCTTCATCCAAGTTCCAACAAACTCACAGATGGTAGGAAACAGGTTGTTGAACGTCTCTGACAGTGCGTCTTCGATGTACTCCTGCATCGGATCCTCACCTCCTTTCTGAGAACCCCTGGCCTCGTTGTTGTTAGCCATATTCGCACTAACGAGAAAAGTCGAACTTAGTATAACAAATATAAGAAAAATTCACTTAATTAAGTACTAAGGTACCCCCATTTGTCCAAGTTTGCCGGAATGTCGATTAACTTCCGCCCGTCAAATCCGGACACTCAAATATGTCCTATTTTTAGCATAAGTCATGCCAAAATTCACGAAAAATTTCGGCATGACCTTTGCTAAAAATAGGACATATGGAGTGCCCGAATTTGCCGAAACGGAAGTTAATCGACGTTCTGGCAATCTCAAGGGCCTCATGGGGTACCTGCAACATTCACAGAAAAACTCCATATGCATCATATGCATCCATCACATCCACCAGCATTCACCACTTACACATTCACCACACACACACATTTCACAAACCAACATAAGGGCCATTTCAACCCCCGGCCGGCACATCCACCACATTCACCACATCTCACCTAAAACTAACCTAAAACAGTAGCTAAATTAACCTAATTTTTAACCTAGACAATAGCAATTTTTTTAACCTACAACTAACCTAAAATTAATTTTTAACCTACAACTAACCTAAAACTAACTTATAGCAGTAACTAATCTAACCTAAAACTAATTTTTAACCTACAACTAACCTAAAATGGAGGGAGCATTTTCACAAGAACCTTTGGTGCATACTTGAGGGAGAGGAGGGAGGAGGAAGAAGGGTACCTCGGGGCGGAGGAGGAGGGGGCGCACGGGGCGGCGGCGGGTGTGCTCGGGGCACGGCGTGGATGTGGCCGCGTCGAGGGGGGCCGGGGCAGAGGAGGAGGGCCAGTGCGCGTGGGTCGAGCGGGTTGTGGTGGAGGAGGGGGGCCAGGGCGGAGGAGGTGGCAGCGGTGGGTGCTCGGGGCACGGCGGGTGGGGGCGGGATTGAGGCGGCGCGGGGTGGGGCTGAGCGGGATGGGTGAGGCGGAGGGTCGGGGCGGCGGCGCGGTGTGGGTAAGGCGGCGGACGGGGGTGGGGGTGGTCGCGCGGATGGGGCGGCGCGGGGTGGGTGACGGCGCGCGGCGGGGTCGAGGCGGCGCTGTCGGGGGGCGGCGCGGGGTGGGGCGGCGCGGGGTGGGTGAGGCGGCGGGTCGGGGCGGCGGCGCGGTTGGGGGGGAAATGGGGAAGAGAGAAGAGAGAGAGGAGCCGCGGGTGCCCTAAGTGGCGTGGCCCCACATTACCGCTGGCGGACGGCCTCCGGTGCCCGCCAGCAGTAACCATTTTATTATTTTTTTGTTATTTTTTTTATGTTTTTGTTACTCCTTAATATTTTCAAATACAATTGCGCATCTCAAAATACATTTGAAATACTTGTGCGCATTTACAAAAATATTTCAAATACATCATGGTTCAAAACATCTCAAATACAAATTTAAAATAACACACATCTCGCTCTTTTCTCTTAGCGTTTGCCCATCTTCTTCTTGCCTTTTTTTGTCGCTGTTACATAATTTAGCCCCACACTATGACTTCTTCTTTTGAATGGAATACCTCTCGTGGGTAGCGTGGTTCTGCTTCTTCTTAAGGTGTATGTCGTCTTATCATCATCTTCATCATCGTCAATATTAGGGTCACCGAACTGGTCGAAGTCGTCCTCGTTGGCGATTCCATCCATTCCGATGATGTTTCTTTTGCCTCTCCTCACGACCACACGGCTAGGCTTTGATGGGTCGGTTATGAAGAAGCATTGGGACACGTGCTTAGCCAATACCCATGGCTCATATTGTGCGGTGACGTTCGTGCTTGATGAAGTGCCGGCTTCGGGTAAAACCATGGTGGAGAAGTATATAGGTCTTGTTTTCTGACGGTGGATAACCTAGCCCATCTAACGTGGAACATCGACACCTTTTCTCCAGAGTAGTTAAGCTCCCAGATGTCCTCGATCCTTCTGTAGTATCTGAACTTCTTATCACCGACGTAGGATTCCATCGTTACCCCTGAGTTATGATAGTTAGAAGTTTTGTCCTTTTCCTCCATGTAGAAAGTGAACCCGTTGATATCATATGCTTGAAACGTCGTCGCAAGGTTGTGGGCGGGGCCACGTGATAAGTTGTATAAGAATCTACCTTTCGCATAATCTGTTGGCGGAGTGACAAGCTCATCTTTGAACCAACGCAAGAAAGAGGAGTTGTGCTCTCTGATTATTTCTCCTTCGATCTTCTGCTTGCCCTGGTCAATGTACTTCTTCTTAATCATGCTTTTGTGCTTTTCCACCCAAGTATCGACCATTTCAAGGTGTTGGAGAGCTACTAAGGGTGACTTCTTTTTAGCTTCTGGACTGGATTCGAGGTTGTGGACAGCTGAAGCTCAAAAGAAGTCTCCGGCTGGTGACCTACTTATTTCCACCGCGAATCCCTTCTTCATCTATACCGGGAAACTGCAATGGACCAACTTTTGGGCAGCTTCCCCGCTCGGATGCGAATGGGTATTCAGAGTTACCCCATCGCGTGACTGCATGTTTACTACTAGAATCGCATGCATGCACATGGGCCAGTTAATTAACCCTTTATTATTTATTAATTAGGTAACGATGCCGCCTAATCAATGCATGTAGGTACGATGCTAAACTCAGATAGCTAGCGACATCAATTTGTGTATGCATTTCAAAAATTATTTTTGATGAAATATTTTGTACTTGTTTTCTCTCTGTTTTATTCTAGTGCAACGTGACCATATTTCAAGAAGTTATGATTATTGTTATTTCAAAATCACTATGACATTTATTTTATTTTGGCATGTATTTTTAATGTATTCTATTATCACCTACCTTTTCATATTATTTTTATTTAATGTCTAGCTCATTTTGTACAAAAAAACTAGCATATGTAGTATAACATCGCTTTGTAGTGCACACATCAAATTTAGGGGCGTTATAGACATCTAACAACTCAACACAACAAATAAGCAAAACTGCACAAGCCCAAAAGAACTCTCCCAAGCAGTTTTTAGGAGTTTCTCCCCACCACAGTTTCTCCCCACCGGAATCCATAAACCGGCTTTTGCATAAGAAGAAGCCCAAAAGAAGTGGCCCTAAGTTTGACATGTTAAAGTCAGCCATTCGAAGAGCGAAGCCCACATGTAAGTCTCTCGCGCCATTTTTGTGACCTGACCCACCTAACTTGCCAAGGTGCTTGTTAGGGGGCAAACCAACAGGGTTATCAATCTCCAGATGATTCATGCAGAAAGAGATGCACTCTTCCGTGAGAAAGCTCTGAATGATGCTTCCATCCGGACGGCCCCTGTTACGAATGAATTCCTTTATGACCCCATTCATCCTTTTGAACGCCATCATATTGTGGAGAAACAACGGTCTGAGATGGATGATATCATCCACGATGTGGACCAACAGATGCACGCAAATGTCAAAGAATGCGGGCGGGAAGTACATCTCAAGCTCGCATAGTATCACAACAATCTCTTCCTCCAGCCTTGAGAGTTGTTTTGCGGTGATTGACTTTCGAGAGATCACGTCAAAGAAGTTACAGAGGCCAAAAAGGGTGTCACGGACGTGCTTGTCCATTATCCCTCGGATCGCAACTGGGAATATCTGTGTCATCATCACGTGACAATCATGAGACTTCATACCGCTGAACTTTTTTTCCAGCGTGTCTAAGAATCTGCTTATCAGCCCCGAGTAACCCAAAGGCACTTTGACTCCAAGAAGGCACTTGATCAATTGTTCGATCTCCTTTGGACTAGGAGTGAAGCAAGAGGGGGGGCAGTAATAGTCATTCTTCTTAACCCTTTTGGCATCGTGACCGTCCTTCTCCTCATCCGACTGGTCGTCATCCCCCTTTTTGCGTCCCCCATGAAGCTCTTCCCTGATGTTCATGTCTATCAGGTCCTGTCTTGCTTTCGGCCCATCTTTGGTCCTGTCCGACCGGTTGAGCACAGTGCCAAACATACTCTCGAACACATTCTTCGTGATATGCATTAGATCAAGGCAATTTGGCGTACTGAAGATGGGCCAGTATGGCAAGTCCCAAAACACAGACCTCGTCTTCCATACACCATGGAGCGGTTTTGGCGCCTTTTGCTTCTTTCCCGGCTCAGGGCACTCTTCCCAACCATTCAGCAACTCGTAAATTTCATCGTCGCTCCTCTTACATGGAGGTTCTCGGAGCTCATCTTCACCATTGAAAAGGTCTCCACGCCTCCTCCATGAGTCTTTATTGTGTAGCCACCTTCGATGGCCTATGTAGACGATTTTCGAAGAACTGGTTTTCTTAAGCTGGTGTAATGTCGGATCATCCATGCACCTGACGCATCCGTTATGTACGTGGCACACTTGGCCACTAACGTATCCGTAGCCGGGCAAATCGTGCACCGTACAGAGCAAGTCAGCTCTCATAAGGAAATACTGTTCTGCGACAGTGTCCCAAGTGGAGACCCCTTCTGGCGCCCATAACATGTCTAGCTCATCTTTCAGTAGCTTGAGATACAGATTGATGTCTCTGCCTGGTTGTGTCGGCCCTTGAATTAGCATGCTCATGTGTATGTACTTCCTTTTCATGCACAACCAGGGGGAGGATGTATATCCATACAAACATGGGCCACGTGTTGTGTGTACTACTCTCGTTGCCAAACGGATTGAGACCGTCGGTGCTCGCACCCAACCTGATGTTCCTTGGCTCTGCTCCAAACTCTGGATCGTGAGCGTCTAATGCTTTCCACTGGCTTGCATCCGAAGGGAGTGTCAGAATTATCTTTTCACTACGCTCTGAATCTTTCAGCACTGCCGCCCTTCTTTCCGCGTGCCAGCGCATTCGCTTTGCTTCCTTACGGTCTGCGAAATGTCGCTGCAGACGAGGAATGAGCGGAAAGTACCACACAACTTTGCGAGGGGCTTTCTTCCCTATCTTGTATCGAGCAGCCTTGCATACTGGACATTTGATCTTTTCTTCATCCTCTTTCCGATAAATGTAGCAGTCGTTGATGCATACATGGTACCTCTCGGGCGGTAAATCAAAGGGGCACACAACTTTCTTGGCTTCGTCACAATTTTTAGGACACGTGTTGCCCTTCGGAAGGATACCGTGCAAGTATTTCAGATTAGCGTCGACGCTTTTATCGCTCCATTTGTGTCTTGTCTTCATCTGCAGATAATTAAGCGCTACTTTCAAGCGGGACTCTTCCGGATCGCAGCCTGGATACAACGGAGTATTCAAGTGTATCTCCAGTTGTGCCAGCTTAGATTGCGTGTTATTCCTCTTCTTTAGAAATAGTTCTTTTAGATGAGGGTCCCGCACGACTAAAGTTAGCGGTGTCCGCGTGTCCTCCTCTTCTGGTACAACCTGTTCTTCATCAGTCTTCTCCAACATGATCGTGTTGGGGATCAGGCTCTTCGTTTTCTTGCCGTTCCTGATCATTTCCTGCCGCCGCCCCATGGATTTCATCATCTTCATTATTTTCAATCCACTGAGTGTGGCCATCCATGAAACCACTCCTGAGCAGATGAGTCAGCAAATCTCTGGTAAAGGGGCTGATACCGCACTCCAATTTGCATTTTCGACACGGACATTGCATGTCTTTGCGTTTATTTCGCAACATGTCTTCCGTCGTGTGTCTCAAGTATGTATTCACGACACGTTCACTCATAATAACCATTATCACCTGCACGTTGTAGAATCAAGACAATAATTAAGCACCATTTTGTATTTTATCAGGTTTCATGAAAAATTTCGCACGACCTTCCTACAAATAGGACCTAAGGAGAGTGCCAAAAGTTGCCAAAACAGAAATAAATCAACATTCCGGCAGGATATTGGCACCTCATTTTCAATTTCACACATCACAACACAAATTCATCCATCATAACACAATTTCACACATTCCAAGCCATTTCATCATTTCGCATGGATACGAGCGCATTATCCGACCAAGTTTTACAAATATGCATTTATAAAAGATCACCTTAATAAGTTAAACACATGTCAAAATAACCGCGGGAATTGTTGACACACGAACACGCCACGTGTACCCGCGGCGCCGAGGGAGATGCTCCGCAACTCACTCCACGGGAGGCTCGCCGGAAGCGCGATACGCAAGACAATCCGGCGGGCGCTTTTTACACCCGAAACCCCGCTCGCCCGGGAGGGACCCCGTCAGGGCTCACGGCGGCTATGGGCTGCCCTAGGTCATCCTGACCGCCCCTAGAGGCTCGTGGATTTGCAGCCTCCAATCTTGAAGAACAGCGAAGAATGAGAAGAAAGATACAAGGGGAGAGGGATAAAAGTAGATGAACACGAAAAAGTAGTAGATATGTTTGTTCGATTGGTGTTGGATCAATCAGCCGTCACCCCTCACGTATATAAGAGGCGGCTGGACTTCCCGTCCAAGAAAAGGCTCGGATTCACGTCCAAAACCCTAATCTGGGTCGAATTCGGATGGACTGGACTGAACTTTCCAAAACTGTTCGGTCTGCGCCTTGCGGGTCATTTTTGAGGCAGTAAACGACTCCAGATCAAATCTTGTAAAAAGAGAAGTTGTTCGACTCGAAAAGACGAATAACTTACATGTTATACGTTTTTCCATTTGACTTAATTTGGACCCTTTAAATTTAGTCGGGTTCAATTCAACTCGTTTTTAGCCTTTCCGAATTGCGCTCACCTGAGGCAGAGGGTGTCTATGGTAGGGCGACCCGCCTATGCTCAGCGCCCCTGCCTGCTCGCCCGAGGACAGAGCATGTCTATGGTTATGTGTCCACAGTATTTTGGCTCCACAAGTTGCATATGACCTCGGATTGAGATGATCCAAAAAACCTGTCTCGATGATACGCACAATTTTTGTTCACATTATATTTTCATCTGAGCTCATCTTGGTGGCACCTCTTTGTAAGCCAAAATTGGTCGTCAACACATGCCCCCCTGTTTTTTGGTAAATCTTGCGTGCCAAAAAATAACTAGCACCATTATGCTGCTAAGGACGATGCAACACTCCATCGGCCATGTGTTCTTAGGGCAATAATACTTTATTGTATGCTTGGGCTGTACGTCACCTGAACTTTTGACTCTGATCCTGCAGATAATAAAAACATATTTCTTCTAACCGTCCATCCGGCCTGCACTAGATTATTTGTTAGTGGCCGACTTAATAATCAAGTCGTCCTTACTAGTATTGGCAAAACTGAGCACCGGCTTTCAGGGAGGAGATAAAACCATGAAGAGTACCTCTAGCCAGATGTCGGCTTTGTCAACACAATGCATTCTTAGGGCGATATGCAAATATCGGCCATGCGTCCTTATCTTGAAGGACCTGGAGAACCCGTCCACCAAAGTGTGAATAGCTGAAATAGATTAGAAGTTTCGGCTGGGGATAAATTGTGAGGTGCTAGCTTTGATGATATAGTTGAAGAACATGGATGACGCGCCGCCTGAGGTCTCCTATAGTGAGATGAAGATCGCCGGCTTCGCCTACCGACTTCTTGCTTATCCTCCTTTACCCTGCCGGCTTTGCAACAGAAGCTGGTGCACCGTTCTTGATTTGAGGGCTTCTTTTAGGAACCCATGCCATGTTCAACTTCTCCAAATCTTTGGCTCTGAGCCGCTTCACCTGCCACTCTTGCTAATGTGATAAGCCGAGTGGGTATCCCGGCTGTGATTTTACTTTATGCACTACAGTTCTTTCTTGGCTTTGGGCACTTTCGGCTTGACCTGTCCAGACTCGATGACTGGGTCCTTGAAAGTTACTCGCTTCACTTCCTTGCCCTTTGTAGCCAACATCATTTTAGCTGGCTTTTGGTTACATGGAATCGGGTCTGAAACAGCATCTTTGCGGCCATCTCTTTTTACTATGTATACTTGCTTGACCACCTCCTTCTTCCTCCATGAGCTCCTGGCCGACCCTTGATTGAGCCGGTCTTTGACATGTGGTTGTCGTGTTGATTCTCTCGGAGCTGCATAAACTTGGCGAGGTGATTTAGGATAAGACTGATGGTGTACCCGTGAATCATACCTGTCCCGTGATTGATATGAATATAAGCCAACATGGGAAGGCATGGACGACTTCGGCATTGGCGGCCCAAAAGAAGTTCGCGGAGTCGGCACATTGGGCTTCTTCTTTTGCCAATCCCTGTCATCAGATTTACGCCCTGGGGGTGACTTCGATGCCTTTGCTTCAGCTGGCCGATAAGCACATTTTGCTTCGCTCATCTTCTGATACTTCTCCAACAATTGAGCGAAGGTAACTTTAGATTTCCTCCTTCGGCGCTTATCGCTGCATTTGTCCCCTTTATCACTGCAGGCATCGGTCATTGGATTTTCTTGTTGCCCCCTAGTGTTAGGCGTACTCTTTGTAGCTTTGATGGAATGTCCGTCCTCAGGATTTCTGGCTTGAATAATTCCTTTGCTTGACGAGTCAATCCCATCACCTACAGTGTGTACCCGTCCATCTTCGGATGAGCCGGCTTGAGGCAGCCGAGTCAACACTTGATTGCCGTCAAGATTAATGTCAACGGGATGGTTATCAGCTTGTGCTTCAACAAATTCCAATCGTCCTTCGAAGGTCGATTGTGCTTCGTAAAACACGTCACAGTCTTTGTTATTCTGCTCGAATGAATTCTGCATTCGCTCTTGTCTTGACGGCTGGACCTGGTGATCTTCTATTATGATTGGGTTAGTCGGCGATGCACCGACAATATGATCCCCCAGGCCAGGACTGATGGTACACTGTTCACCCCATAGCCGATATTGGAATACCGGCTTTGGAATTATGAAAATGAGTGGTGCCGGCTTAAAGTCATCCAACTCGGCTATGAATTGTCTTTCGCCCTCTTTTTCCAATTTTTCTGAATCGGCTATCTTGAAGGACTTTGAACCCGGCTTTGTGTTTCTGCAACCAAAATAGTTACAGAATATATGTCTCATCTGAGACCAAATATTAGCCAGGCATGAAACAAGCAAAGTTTCCCATATGAATATAAAGCTTAACCGGCATGACGAGAACAACTTTGATTGCGATAAATTGTCACTTTCAGCCTCTACGAATGGTATGATATGTTGGCCAGCATGATTAGTGACAAGACTATTCCTAGCAAACAAATTACTTATCTCGACTGGTCTTTTGAAGCTAACAAGAATTTTATCGTTGGATGCATCAACATTATTATTTTGATCGAATCGAAAGATAAGTAAATTGTTGGCTGGGCGTACCTCTTCGAAGACGTTGAGAGACTGCGATGCTGGCACATCAGGAACAATATTGCTTTGCTCCGTCTCTGGATAACTCTTCAACGCCTCTTCCTCCTCTTCTGGATCCCCTGCAGCGTCACCCGGATGCTCTTCATCAACCGAACATTGTTCGGCTTCTTTCTCTGGTTCTTGATGTTCACCATTAACCAAACTTTGTTCGGTCGTGTCTTCTTGTTCGTGATGCTCATCGTCTTTGGCACGGAATTCGTCGGGTAGTACGCAAACTTTCTTATTAAAGACTTCGGTAGAGCATGATGGTTGCATGTCCTGAACAATATCTTGTTCGACCTCTAGATGATTCTCCAACGCCTTGTCTTCTTCCTTTTCTGGATCTCGCGCCCCACTACTTTGATGTTCAATGTCATCCGAACTTTGTTCGGCAGTATTCTCTACTTGATGTTCATCAATTCCTTTGGCACGAAATTCATAGGGTAGCATATAAACTCCTTTACACCCAGAAAAATCAATCACGGCTTTTTTGCTAGCCATGTCATGCTCTTTATCAATGAAGGTTGCTTCAACAACCGAAGTAACCATACTTTCTGAATCATTCATCTTTTCTCCATGGCTTTCATCAATTTGCAAAGCTTCTTCTTCTTGCTTTAGCACCGTTTCAGCTTGGTTATCGCGTGAAAGAGTGGACTTGATAAAGTCTTGAAAATCATTCTCAAATGCTTTTAAATCTTCTTCCACCTGTTTTTTCCTCCATGCCTCCAATTCTTTTGTACGCTTCCTCCTGAGTTTTTCATAAGCTTGTCGATACTCAGTCGGTAATTCCTCAAGAGTCGGCGTAGTGAATTCTTCGGTGCTATCCTCCGTATTGCATGATTGCCCCCCAATACTTTTTGCTTCTTTCGGCGGTGCGTTGCCGAAACTTTGTGACTGTGAAGAATAAAAATTGATCTTGAATTGTTCACGCTCCTCCTCATGTTCCTTCTTATACGCCTCATAAGCTTGTATTGCGGCGGGATCATGTGGATTTCTTTCTTATTCCAGGTAAATGGCATTGGCCCTTTTGAAATATGCTACACGTTTTTCCTTCCGATCATCAAATTCATATGTGTCGGTAGAAGATGAAGACACATGTGCTCCTGTTAATTTTTCATATATTCGGCTATGGCCACTTCGAAAGTGCGAAGCCGAATTATGTATCTCACTAGTTGCACATTGATGACGTGAAACACACGTTCGTTGGGAGACCCCAAGAGGAAGGTATGATGTAGTCAGCAGCAAGTTTTCCCTCAGAAAGAAACCAAGGTTATCGAACCAGTAGGAGCAGCAACTCTTCAGAAGGTTGTCAACGGCGCCAGAAAAATAGCTGTCGCATGGAGTCTGGACTGTTGACGTGGAATCTGCACACAACACAATCAAACTACTTTGCCCCAACGAAACAGTCAGGTTGTCAATCTCACTGGCTTGCTGAAAACAAAGGATTAAACGTATGGTGTGGAAAATGAGTATTAAATTGCAGAGAATGAAAAAGGAACAGTTTGCAGTTTGTGGTTGTTTAATCAGTGTAAAAGAATGGACCGGGGTCCACAGTTCACTAGTGGTGTCTCTCCATAAAAGATAACTAACATGTTGGGTGAACAAATTACAGCTGGGCAATTGACGAATAGTGAGCGCATGACAATGCATATACATGACATGTTGACTACTATGATATTTAATTGGGCATTACGACATAATACATAGATCGTTATCCAACAGCATCTATGACTAATAATCCACCGCCGGGTTGTCATCCGAGTTCCCCGTTGGTATTAAGTTGCAAGCAACGGATAATTGCATTAAGTAAAGTGCGTAATGTAAACAAACACATATGTCCGTGGACATAGCATCGTTAGGTTATCCCTAGTGGCAACAGCACATCCACAACCTTAGAACTTTCTGTCACTGTCCCAGGTTAAACGGAGACATGAACCCACTATCTAGCATAAATACTCTCTCTTGGAGTTACAAGCATCTACTTGGCCAAATCATCTACGAGTAACGGAAAGCATGCAAGATCTTAAATAACATATAAGATAGATTGATAATCAACTTGACATAATATTCAATATTCATCGGATCCCAGCAAACACAACATGCAGCATTACAATAATATGATCTTGATCATGTAGGGCAGCTCACAAGATCTAAACATGATGGCACAAAGTGGAGAGACAACCATCTAGCTACTGCTATGGACCCGTAGTTCAAGGATGAACTACTCACGCATCACTCCGGAGGCAGGCATGGCGATGTAGAAGCCTCCGGTAACGATTCCCCTCTCCGGCAGGGTGCCGGGAAGAGGTTCTGAACCCTCCCGAGCTAGGGTTGACGACGGCGGCGTCTCTGGATCTTTTCGTGGATATTTGCTCAGGTACTTAGGGTTTTCGCGTCGGGGGGAATAAGTTGGCGAAAGGGCGGCGGCTGCGGACCCCCGAGGGGCCCACACCACCCCAGGGCGCGGCAGAGGGGGGAACCGCGCCCTCGTGGCGTGTGGGGCCCTGGTGGCCCTCCTCTGCTGCTCCTTCGCTCCGTCAGGCGTGTTCTGGAAAAATAGGCACCCCCGTGTAGTTTCGTCCAATTCCGAGAATATTTCCAGACTAGCTTTTCTGGAATATAAAAACAGCAGAAAACAGGAACTGGCACTTCGGCATCTTGTTAATAGGTTAGTCCCAAAAAATGTATAAAAGTGATATAAAGTAGATGCAAAACATGTAGCAATTGGTATAAAACAAGCATGGAACATCAAAAAATTATAGATACGTTTGAGACGTATCACACATGTAGCTGAAACATTAGTAACATAAGGTGCAGGATATGACGGTTGAGAGCAATTGGTCAAATATCTAGTGGTAGCATGTCCAATTTCTCTATTCATCGACATATTTGAAGGTAAACTAATATATTGCGAGTTACTTGCCGATGTATAAAAAGGTGAAACACTTTCTTGTATGATACTAAAATTTCTAACATTGGGTGTTTCATATGAATTAACCGAACTCGTCACATTATTCATCGGCATATGGGTTTGTGGGGTTGCCGATGCATGAGAGTTCGAATACACATGTTGCATGTTGCTAAAACAAGTTGAAGCATGGTGATTAATTTGCATTGGCTTTTGCACATAGTAAGAACTAGGGCTAGCCGATAATGTACTCATATCAAAAGATCTAGCAACATCAATGTAAGAGTAATTTGAATCTACATAAGGATATAGAGGATTCATGTTACCAATGTAGATTGCAATCTCTTGACGGCGCTCTCTTCACAGTAAGAACGGGCTGGAGACCGTTCGCTTCGTCCCCAGCGGAGTTGCCAAAAAGTTTGTTGACAAACGAACACGTCACGTGTACCCGTGGCGCCGAGGGAGATGCTCTGCAACTCACTCCGCGGGAGGCTCGCCGGAAATGCGATACGCAAGACAATCCGGCGGGCGCTTTTTACACCCGAAACCCCGCTCGCCCGGGAGGGACCCTGTCAGGGCTCGCGGTGGCTATGGGCTGCCCTAGGTCGTCCTGACCGCCCCTAGAGCCTCGTGGATTCGCAGCCTCCAATCTTGAAGAACGGCGAAGAACGAGAAGAAAGATACAAGGGGAGAGGGATAAAAGTAGATGAACACGAAAAGTAGTAGATGTGTTTGTTCGATTGATGTTGGATCAATCGGCCGTCACCCCTCACGTATATAAGAGGCAGCTGGACTTTCCGTCCAAGAAAAGGCTTGGATTCACGTCCAAAACCCTAATCTGGGTCGAATTCGGATGGACTGGACCGAACCTTCCAAATCTGTTTGGTCTACGCCTTGCGGGTCATTTTTGAGATAGTAAACGACTCCGGATCGAAATCTTGTAAAAAGAGAAATTGTTCGCCTCAAAAAGACGAATAACTTTCGTGTTATACGTTTTTCCATTTGACTTCATCTGGACCCTTTAAATTCAATCGGAAGGAATTCGACTTGATTTTAGCCTTTCCAAATTGCGCTCACCCGAGGGCAGAGGGTGTCTATGGTAGGGCGACCCGCCTATGCTCAGCGTCCCTGTCTGCTTACCCGAGGACAGGGCATGTCTATGGTTATGTGTCCACAGTATTTTGACTCCACAAGTTGCATATGACCTCGGATTGATATGATCCAAAAATAAAAATTGGTTGCCTCGATGATACGCACAATTTTCGTTCACAATATATTTTCATCTGAGCTCATCTTGGTGGCACCTCTTTGTAAGCCAAAATTGGTCGTCAACAAGAGTCGACCGGAGATGGAAATCTTGTAGAAATCTAGATCCAGAGGTAGGAGTGGTTTGAGTGGATTTTTGTGGTCAAAGTTGGATGTGGGAGAGAGATTTAGTGGGATCTATCAACTAAATATGTTTTTGTTGGCTAAAAGTGGTGGATTAGAAGGGGGAAATGAGCTAAGCTCGAGCTAGTGAGAGAAGCAAGTGTGAGGTGCCAATAATGGTGGGTGGTGGTAGGCGTGGCCGCACTTATGCACGTTCCCAGGTTATCGCTGGTGGACGACATCTCTTGCCCACCAGCGGTACCTGCCTTACCGCTAGCGGACTGTAGCGGGTGCCCGCCAGCGGTAATTTGCTCGTTTCTGGGCCCAGCTGAGCCAACTACCGCTGGCGGGCAGGCCACACCGTCCGCCAGCGGAAAGTTAAGTACCGCTGGCGGGCACTGAAGCCGTCCGCCAGCGCTAGTTAGCCTCGCCTGCTGGCGCCTGCGTGACACTACCGCTGGCGTACAATATTTTCCGCCAGCCAGCGGTAGACCAGGTACCAGTGGTGGGCGCTGTAGTCCGTCCGCCAGCGGTAATAGCGCTGGCGGACGCCCGTGACCATCCGCCAGCGGTAGAGTGGTGGCTATAGGCATATTCCTACTAGTGCCACCATGAACAATAGACATGAACACATCTTTCCTCGTCCTAAAATGTCGCCAAAATGAAATCGGGATGCTGTGGTTGCTCCACGGAGAAGTGCAACATGGGACCCACCATAAGTGGGACAAGCTGTTTTTTATTTAGTGGCTACACATTAACTAATTAGGTAGTGGTGATGAGAATGATAAACAGCACCTGGTTTTCCTTTCTCTCGCTTATGAGTGATGTGTATAACTTGCAAATTTGATATTTTTATTGGGAAAAATGTATACGAAATATATGCACGTCGACGAGTAGGTTCCATTCCCGTGCTCGATTTTGAAGTTTGTCGGCTGTAACATCTCAATGTTTGACCAAGTGCGCATCATTTTTAGAAGAGTTTGGTCAAATTTGCCGCACTCGGTCTACCGTGACAAGTAGGTTCATCTCGCTATTTCCGAGAACCTCCGTGTTGTAACTTTTCTGCTTCGTCAGACATATACAATTATACAAGTACATCTGGTACACATATGTATATGTTTACAATGTGTTTGTCGTATGTGTTCTTCAATCTTTGTCGTCTCTGCTCAATCGCTGCTGCTCGCTATCATGGACGGCGTCGTAGTATGTGATTAACCTACCCACAGAGTAGATATTGTACTGTACATATGATTGTTAAACATGTTATGTTTGTGTATTCACTGCCACTGCAAACTTCATCGTTTCCGTCACAGTTCCTGACGTGACCTTCTCCACTGCACCGCCATTGTCCCACTCGCCGCTCAAATTTGTTTCAAACCTAGAGGTGTGAGGTAAATTTACCATGTACATTAGAGGTGAAGTAAGTGGCAGTGCACACGGCACACGTTGTGACTAAACGGTGTTTGCGTTTCTCCAGAGTCAGAAAAGACAATGAATGCAACAAAATGGGGTGTAGAATATGACTCAGCTCACAATTCTCCTCAGCCAGACTCTAAAAAGGAATGGATACAAGCAATGCAGGTAACCAAACACGCCTTTATTGTACGCTATGGATGGATTCGTGTTCAACATGGCGATATCTTTGGCAGATAAAATTTTGGCTACTACAAAAAGAGGAAGTATTTTTTGTCTGGTTTAAATTTCACGAATCGCCACCTTCAAGATAAATTTGACAAACCCCAGTCGATTTCTCAACCATCAATTTATTGCTAACTCGTATGCACTGCTATGAAAACGGCGGCGATATAAAGTAGAGGCAATGCAGTGGAAACGTCAGATTGATGGAGACAAGGACATATAGTATGTGGTGAGATTTGGGTCGGAGCAGGCAGTGAAACTAGGTACCGACGGCTGTCGAAGTAGAGGGTGATTACCGGTTGGGCTGCATATGAGGTCGGATCGTCGAAGACTAAAAACGACAAGGTTGAAAAAAAATAAGAATACATTAAATGGTGATCCTATGAACGCTGGATCTTTACCAAATTTTTAGCCACTTGAACTCTTTGCAAGCATCATTACGTAGGCAATGAAGATAAAAATGGACATATCAAAAATCATGTGGGCGCGGCAAAGCGCGCCTTTCCCTTCTAGTATGTGCTAAACTCAAAGGAAAACACTACTTAAACACCAAACTAACATGTGTCGCATCCACGCGGGCGGACACGGTGATACGACACACCCCTTTTTAGATGAGAGAATTCCTTATTTGACCCTTCCTTAAATTCGTGTTCCTTATTTGACCCTAAAAAATAAATTCTTCCGAATTTGACACCTAAATTTTGTTTTCTTCCTAATTTGACACAACCGTTAGTTCCGTTTCGTTTTGCCGTCAGTTAATATTTCACTGGACCACAATACCCCTCCCTAAGCTGACCGAACCAAACTCACTCGATCGATCGGGCCTTCTCTCCCGCATAGTCGCATCCCTTTCCAACACGACCAAACAGTGAACCCTAATAATGGCGGTGCGGTGGCTCGTAGCGAGGGCGGCAGCGGCGTGAGCTCAGGGGAGGAAGAGATGGCGGCGGGAACGGCTGCGTCCGACGGCGCGGGCACGCGTGCGACCGGCCTCGTGGGCGGCGAGATGGCGGCGGGCATGGCTCCGGGTGGCGTCGTTGGCGGCGCGGCCACGGCTGCGGCCGAGGGCGTCGTGGGCGGCGCGGCCACGGCTGCGGCCAGCGGCGCGACCATGGCTGCGGCCAGCGACGCGTGCATGGCTGCGGGCGGCGTCGTGGGCGGCGCGGCCACGGCTGCGGCTAGCTGCACGACCACGGCGGCGGCTTGGGCGCGGGCACGGCGGCGGCCGGCGGCTTGAGCGCGGGCGCGAGCACGGATGCGACCGTCGGGTGAGTTTCAACAGCTGCTATGTCTTGAAATTGCAGAGTAGATAGCTATATCAGTAGCAAATTAGCAACCTTTATGCCTATATTTTTGTTCCATTTACAGGATGGATCCGAATTCAAGTTATTTGCTGAAAATTAGATTGGTTAGCAACCAGAAAAAGGCTAGAAAAGGAATTTTAGGTTTCTGTTTTGAGAAGATGATTGATTCTGACTTGACAAATTATAAGGATTTGGTTGAATCAATTGTAGACCAGTACTAGCCAAGATATTTGGAAGTTGCACATGTTCAATACTACGATGATGTTCTGAAAATATTTCCAGAAGTAGAATCTGACCAAGATTTGATGTTGATGTTTGAGAAATTCTCCAAGACAAAGGTTGTGCAAATGTTTATTTCTTATTGTGGTCCTACTGAGCCATATGAGCCTATAACTGAATATTCTGCTGCTGTCTTTACCCAACCTGAACACAACATAGACGAGGATAGTTACCTTCGCAACCCAATTCCCGAGAATGAGCATGTTGGTATTGATGAGGAGAATATGTACCTAGAGAAAGAACCTACACCTCTAAATGTGGTTCTTTTTTCTGGTAATGAGAAGGACAAAGAATATGTTCCGGAGGATGACAACGAGGATGGCAGCGAGAACGAGCCTGAGATAGAAGAGGATGAGCCTGAAATAGAGGAGGATGAGGAGGTGCATGAGGCAGAGCATGCGCCAACTGTAGAGTACAATAAAGAAGACCCTCCAATGACTGAAGGTTCCAAGTATCCCAATATGGCTGAGTTTAAGTTGGCCCTTTCTCAACATGCAGTCAAATACGAATTTGAAATCAACATTCAGAAGAGTGCACCACATAGGTTTAGGGGCTATTGTAAAAGAAGAGATGAAGATAAGTGTCCATGGAGGATATATGCTTCCACAACAGATGATATGTGCACCGTAGTGGTAATGGTTTAACTCCATTGTTTCATTGTAAACATTTTTTGCATTCATATTGTGTAAGTGTTTTGAACTAATTAATTGTATTCATGTTTTGTAGGTGAGAAAAAACCCTTGTGAGCATGATTGCTCTAGTACAACAAGGAAAAAGAAGGTGAAGAATGCAACTAAGCATTGGATATGTGAGAAGGTGAAGGATTGGCTCATTGAAGATGCAACTCTTGGAGCAGCGGCATTGCGGATTAAGCTTAAAGAACATTACAAGGTCAAACTCCATTACAAGAGAGTATATATGGGTAAGCAGCTAGCTTTGAAGCAACTATATGGTGATTGGGATAGCAGCTTTGACAATCTATATAGGTTTAAGGCACAAGTTGAAAGTTGTTCTCCTGGTAGCATAGTGCAGATCAAGCATCAAACAATAAATGGTAAAATCAAGTTTAGAAGAACTTTTGTTGCTTTGAAACCTTGCATAGATGGGTTCGGTAATGGTTGCAGACCATATTTGGCAGTAGATAGCACATTCTTGACAGGAAAGTTTAAGGGGCAGCTGGCTAGTGCTACCGCTGTTGATGGGCATAATTGGATGTATCCTGTTTGTTTTAAAATTTTTGATTCTGAAACTAATGAAAATTGGATCTGGTTTATGAAATTGCTTAGGCAGACTATAGGATCACCAACAGGTTTAGCCATATGCACTGATGCTAGCCAGGCAGTGATGACAGGGGTAAAAGAAGTGTTCCCAGAGGCTGAACATAGGGAATGTATGTTCCACTTGGTGAGCAATTTCAAGAAGAAGTTCCACGGAAAGGTGTTCGATGATCACCTTTGGGCTGCTGCGTACTCATGGAACCCATATCTGTTTGACAAACATTGGGTTGCAATGGAGGCAGTAAAACCAGCCGCAACTGCATATATAAGGAAGTGGCACAATAGGCTATGGTCTAGGAGTCAGTTCTCCACAATAAGTGGCTGAAGTGACCGCATTAGGAGGCAGCGGCTTTAGGTTTGTGGTCAACTTGCAAGAGAGGACGTGTTCTTGTAGACAATGGCAAGTTTCTGGCCTCCCTTGCAAACATGATCTTGCATTCATTACATCACTTAGGAATGCACATATACAAAACTATGTTGACTTGTATTACTCCATTGACAAGTTTAGAGGAGCATATGCCCAACTAATCCCTGCTATGCCTGACAAGACCCAATGGCCTAAATCTGATCATGGATTCTTCATGCATCCACCACTCCTAAAAGCCACAGCTGGTAGGCCTAAAATTGAGAGGTATAAAGGCGGCGGTGAGAAGACAAGAAAATCAGGCCAACACCTATGCCCTATTTGTAAGGGCTATGGGCATCATTGGCACAATTGTAAAAAGAAGAGGATAACGAGCACCAAAGCAACCGATTCGGCCATTGTATCATGTGTGGATGAAGCACCAACTAGGATGTGTTTCCCACCTAGGTAAATCATTTTACATTTATGCTCATGATTACATGAAGCTGTTTTTTACCTGCACTAATTAGCTTCTATCTCACCTTAGCCAAATCCTTGAAACTACAACAAAAAAAGGAAAAACATGTAAAATCTAGTGCTGGAGCTTTAAAAAGGTAATCAACTAGTTGTGATTTCACATGTTATTTATTGTTTTCTCTAGTATATATTCATATAACTGCTGCTGCCATACGTGCATGAGTGCAGGTCAAAAACCAGCTCAAGTCAACCTATACCCAGCGAGGAGAACCTTCCTGTGTAGGCAAGAGCCAAGAAAAAGAAGAAAGATGTTGTTGTGATTCCTACAGTGACACTTGACAGCCCAGCAATGAGTACAAGAAGCAAATCTTTCATCCCTGCTAGCCCTGCAATTAGCATAAGAAGCAAAAGAAGGCTCAGCATGTGATTCCCATCTCTTCTCTTCATGTCCTGAGTCATGTGAGAGGTGCTTCTATGCTTTGCCGTGTGATTTTTGTGGAACTTACCTCATGTACGTGATGTAAGTGAGACCAAGTGAAGTGGTGCTGCTTTTGTGCCCTGTTTATGTGATGTATTTGGACTTGACCTCAATTATGTGATATAAACTGTAGGACCAGTAGTGATGTTTCGTTTATGTGATGTGGATGTATTGTTATAAAATGTCTATGCATATATGTTTATTGTGTACAGAGAATGGTTAAATTCTAGGGGAGGTTCTGCCCAATTTTTTTATTTTTTAAAATTACAATATGTTATAAAATTGTTCCATGTAGTTCTCTACTTTCAGCATTTTTTTAGCTGACTGGTACATTTCTTATTTGCTTAAATGTGTCACGGAAATTAGAGAGTTTTTTTTCCACATAATTTGTCAAGGGTAAAAGAGTCTTTTTACATCCCAATTTAACACCGTTAGTGCTGAGAATGCACTACAGGGCCATGTTAGGAAGGAAATGAAATTAAGGTGTCAAATTAGGAAGATTTGATTTTTTAGGGCCAAATAGGGAACAAGATTTTAAGCAAGGGCCAAATAAGGAATTCTCTCCTCTAGTTGCCCTTCGTTGCCGTATATACTCCCATGGAAAAACTGATCTCACGGACGTGTTATTGGATAGGGTATGATTATCGTTCCTAATTTCTAGGGATTAGCTACGCATGCAAAGATATAACGTTTATATCTTTTTTAATGTCGTGAGAGCAGTTTTTTCATGGGAGTATGTGTACTCCTAGGGTATCGAACCATTTTCCTATATATATGTATATATACAGAAGTTGTGCCGCCCAAACAAACTACAGCGGTCAATTATTTGATCTCAAACAAACTATTAACGTAACAATCGATCTAACTGCATAATAAAATCAAGCCTCCTTATCAATGATGTATCGTCTAATCTTTCTAATATTTAACCAGGTTGTATCCATCTTGATCTTATGATCATGTACGATATATCAGCAACATACAACTCCAATCTCATATTTTCTTATTCAAGTTTCTTCACCACTTCTTTCAATTTCCGGTTTTCCTTTTCAACTACATTTAAGTTCTCGACACATATTTGCAAGTTCGTTTTCACATCCGGTTCACACATGAAATTCTAAATAAGAATATCTATGTCAAATTTCATCGGCATAATTTTTGCTGAACAAGAAATGAAATTAATAGCCCTAAAAGATAATATACCACGTCTGATTCATCGAAGGTAGGGTAGCTGACGCAAATCAAAATCATCGTGAACGGGCACTATAGATATCCAACAAAGCAAACAAAACCAATCGAAAAATTTATGAACACAACTAAATTATCTAAAACATGCAACTTGTACACATCTAAAAACATACACATCAACTAAATTTTACATTTAATCATAACATCTAACAATTTAAAAAATCCACACAACAAACAATCTAACATCTAACAAGTAAAAAAAAATTAACATCACAACTACAAGTAGTAGAGGTGGTCGGGGCACTCACCGGCGCAGTGGCGGAGGGCTCGGTGGTGGAGGGAGAGGGGAGGAACGACAATGATGGTGGCGCGAGTTCTCGGTGGTGAGGGTGGGCAGAGCAGCGGCGTCGGTCCCATCGGCGACTGCGGTGGTTGGAGGCGGCGTCGGTGATAGTGGTGAAGGTAAGAGGACGGAGAGGAGGCGGCGGTGGTGGAGAGGAGAGGAAGCGCCGTCGCCGACGGCACAGATCTACCAAGGAGAGAGAGGGGGTGCGGTGAAAAGTGAGAAAGTAATAAAGACTCTCTCCGTCCTTGTTATTACTGCCAACTTACTAGTAGCGTGGAATAGGTAGGCCACACCCTAGTAAGTTGGCACCACTGGCGTGCGATGGCTAGGCCACGCCGCTACCAGTTTTACCAGAGCATGCACATGGATCCTAATACCAGTGGCGCGGCAAATAATGGACATGCCACTGGTAATATTTTAGCACTGGCGATGGTAGTCCGCCATGCCACTTGTATGCTATGTAATCTGGTCCCCGAATACCAGTGCCCTTGGTAGTAACCCGCCACTAATAAGGCTTACTGCTATAAGCAGTTTACTTGTAGTGTGTGGTCGCTTGGGTCATAAGACTCATAGCAGCTAGTGACATATACCGGTAGCTATTTAATGGGACATTTTTATCTTATGCACCATAAGAGATTATGTCTTAGCCATCGGTATCATCTGAAACCGGTGATTACTTGCAGTAATGGCGGCCCATTCCAGTAAGTCAAACCGGCTGCCCACTTGCCAACTAGCTCATATTCCAACTCTTAGACCATGTTCCGTCTGATCGAAACCGATGTCATGTTGTTAAGTTGTGTCCAAGTCTAATATGAAGGATATACGGATACTACTAAATTTTGCTGGAGCAAAGCGAGTCCGGTGGTATGATCCTTATCGACCTAGGTCATCACCACTATATACATATTGTAAGCCGTCGCACGGAATAGTGAAATTTGCTAGTGGCGCCCGGTTTTTCCCTTCTTATTATATGGTTTTTCACGTTAAAATCTTGTGTATCGTGTGTTAATCTTATTTTTCTTCTTTATTTTTTGAGCAAATACCATATATATTAAACCAGAAAATAGTACATGATTACATCGATTACAAAAACAATACTAAAAGAGACGAGCAAATCTTTGAGATCTTCAACCTCTTTCTTCTTCCATGACACAATCTTGTACTTTTCTGAAGGTAGCCGTAGAACAACGACGAATACACCAAACCACAGACCTGTGAATACCAACGAAGGTTCTCCCCTTTTAGTTTTGAGCCGCAATGCCAAGGCTTTATGCACGCACGCAGCCATTAAATTAATCAAGCAACATCGGCAAGAGCACCACCACTGATATTTCAGGGAAAAATAACCGAACAACTTTGTCGACGTCGTTGGGAGCCGAGAGAACGAATCACCATTGCCGAGGATGTAGTAGCCGGGTTAGATATTGCGAAGACAATCCTCCTCGCGGCAATCATGAGAAACAATCCAAGATTGATCTGGCGAAGCAAGATCTGAAGAACCATACCTAGACAAACTTAATCTTCCAAAACCATCATTGACGTCGGGAAGGAGATCTCGCCGTCGAACGAAGGCCGGAAGATTGCTTATTGTAGAAGATGTCATCTCCATTGATGAAGACGACGACAACCAAAACCCTAAATTGAAACACTACTTTTATTAAAAACTCCACTCATAGATCGGATTCCCCACCCCTCCCGAAGCCGGCAAGGCCGGCCGGAGGAGGGGGAACCAATCCACAGTGGAGGAGAAGAAGTTGCGGCGCCTAGGTTCTAAGCGGCGGCGGCGGAAAAAGGAGACCTCGTGCCTTCTTATTTTTTTTTTCTTCTTTATGGTTTATTGCGTGCCGTGTATAATATACCAGAGCACCAAGTTCTTTTTTTTGCGAATCAATAGCTTCCATTAATCAATCATCGGGCTTACAATCATTTTGCAGGCAAGCAACTAAAAAGGAAGGTACATAATTAATCCAAAGACATCTCCTCCTACTAGCCGAAGCCTGCTTAGCACAAAGATGTGCTCCTTCATTAGCATCCCTATTAACATACTCCAGCTGGAATTGCATCAAATTGCCGCTGAGCTCTTCAATCTCTCTAATGATGGCAGTAATTTCTGAGCGTCCAAGATGACGCTCCTTCCATAGCTTGACCACCTCCGATGAATCTGATTCAATAACCACATGGCTAAGTCCAATATCGGCAGCTAGCTTCAAACCATCACGAATAGCCAAAGCCTCCATCGTCATGGCATTAGCAGCCTGATCGTACCATATAGCTTGTCCTCTCCTCATTACACCTTCATGATCTCGCAAGATCATGCCCTCGCAAGCTGGGGAAGCCCGCTTGCTGTCGACAATATCAATAGCCCAGGTACTCTCATGTAGGCTCGGCAGCTTAACTGATGTCACCTTCTTGAGTTCGTGCCAGAACAATTTTGCCCAGGTGCATTCAAAGATTGCATGGAATATAGATTCCTTCCTTCCACAATCTTTGCAAAATGGAAGCTTCTCAATATGCCTCCCATTCAGCACAGCACGGCATGGGATGTATTCTTTAATAACCCTCCACCATAAATTCCGAACCTTTGGAGGAACTTTCATTCTCCATAATTTTTTCCAATAAGAATTTTCCAATCCCCTTGATCCCGATTCATTTCCGGTCACAGTTTGAGCTTGTAGCAAAGCTCTATAGGCAGACCTTACTGAGAAGATGCCATTCTTCTCCAGATTCCATGCCCATATATCTTCCTCTAGCCGACCAATAGGCACCTTCATAATTGCTCTAATATCAACTGGAGTAAAATTCTCCTGTAGAGTCACCGGATTCCAATCTCCTGTGGTCGAACTAATGAGTTGTTCAACCATAATTACATCTGTATCCAGACGCCTAACCAAGGGTTTAAATCCCGGGTTAGAAGTAATCCATGGATCGTCCCAAATTCTTGTAGTTGCACCATCACCAATTCACTTGATAAGCCCAAGACTTAAAGCTTCACAGCCATAAAAAATTGCCCTCCACGTGTGTGAGGCATTCCTCTTATTTCTAGCCATCATAAACTCCCCATCATGATAGTACTTCCCCTTCAAAACTCTGGCACACAACGAGTCTGGGTTACAGATTAATCGCCACCCTTGTTTCGCTAGCATAGCTTTATTAAAGAGAGCGAAATCCTTGAACCCCATACCACCGCATGATTTGGGCGTAGCTAGAGTGGACCATTTAGCCCAATGCATTTTTCGTTTCACCTCATCTCCTCCCCACCAGAAACGAGCCACCACCGCAGTCAGCTTTTTACAAAGTTTCTTAGACAATTTAAAACAGCGCATGGAATATGTTGGGATGGCTTGGCATATAGCATTTATAAGAACTTTCCGTCCAGCACTATTAAGAAATTTCGGAGCCCACCCAGAAACAAGTTTCTTGATCGTCGTGACAATGTGATCAAAGGACTCATCTGTTGATCGACCAAGAGCAGTAGGAAGGCCCAAGTACTTTTCTACCAACGCTTCAGTAGGAATATCAGTCCCCTGGTGAACAGCCAATTGCATGCCCTCATCTGCATTAGCACGGAAGAAAATAGCAGATTTTTGCTTATTCACCATCTGGCCGGATCCTATGCGGTACCTCTCTAAAATCTCTTGCAGCCTATTTGCACCCTCAGCCGAAGCTTGAGTGAAAACCATACAATCATCTGCAAATAATAAGTGAGATATCCATGGACAATGAATTCCGACCCTGACACCTCGGGATAAATGGGCAGCTCCATAATTTTTCAGCATACAAGACAACCCTTCTCCACATAATAGAAAAAGATACGGCGAAATCGGATCTCCTTGCCTAATCCCTCTAGACGGTTTGAAGATCTCCGAATAATTTCCATTCACCCTGACAGAAAAAGACACCGTCTCAACGCAACAGATCCTCTCAATCCATGCCTCCGCGAAACCCAATTTCCTCATAATAGCTCTCAAGTATGACCACTCCACCCGGTCATAGGCTTTTGCCATATCAAGTTTAACCGCACAAGCCCCAGCTTTACCTTTCTTTCTTTTCAAATAATGGATACATTCATATGCCACCAGCACATTATCTGTAATAAGTCGTCTAGGGACAAATGCGCTTTGCTCTCCAGAAATTAACCCCTCTAGTAGTGGTCTCAGTCTCAATGCCAAGACGTTCGAAACAATTTTATAAAGGACATTACACAAGGAGATAGGCCTGTACTGAGAAAGATCCTGCAGATTTTTTATTTTTGGAATAAGCATCAGAACCGTAGAGTTCACCACCTCAGGCATATATATCACCACCATTCAAGAAATTCTTCACTGCCGAGCAAACCGAACCTTTGAGCATATTCCAGAGCACCAAGTTCTAACACGATACGTCCGGTCATACGAGCCAGTACAAATCAGGAGGCCCGTTATGGACCGCGACGGTTACGTCTCCCGTGTCACCGCACTCTCCTCGTGTATGGAGTATATAACAACCTGGTAGGCAGGGCTTATCTCAAAATACATGCGTGCACAATGCCAAGCAAGCAGAAGGAGAAGAGCATGAGCATGCCGTCCATCCGTGTGGTGTCCGTGTGCACCGTGAAACCGCCGTCACGGCAGCGGGAGCGCATCCCACTCACCACGTGGGACGTATCCATGCTCTCCGCCAACTACATCCAGAAGGGACTTCTCTTCGCGCCGCCCGCCGCCTCGTCTCCGCTGCTCTCCACCGCCCACATCGTGCGCCACCTCGCCGCCGCGCTATCCGACACGCTCGCTGCCTACCACCCCGTCGCTGGGCGCTTCGTCACCGAGCAGCACCGCGACGAGCGTGGCCATGTTGTCGGCTGTTCGGTCTCCATCGACTCCGATGGGCAGGGCGTCGAAATCATCCACGCCATCGCCGATGGCGTGGCCGTCGCCGACGTTATCCCTCCCGGCGTCGACGTGGCACTGCTCGTCCAGTCTTTGTTCCCGCTTGACGACGCCCTCAACTACGACGGCCACCAACTGCCCCTGTTCGTCGCCCAGGTCACCGAGCTCATCGACGGGGTCTTCGTCGGCTTCGCCTACAACCACGCGCTCTCCGATGGCACGGGCTTTTGGAACTTCCTCAACGCCTGGGCCGAAACAGCGCGCGCAAGGCTTGCGAAGCTCCCGCTCAAGTTGCGCCCACCATTGCTCGAGCGTTGGTCGGCCGACGGCGGCCCGGCGGCTCAGGTTCTTCTGCCGTGCTCCGACCCGTCGGAGCTGGTCGAGCGTTTGGCACCGCCGCCGCTGCGCGAGAGAATGCTGCACTTCTCGGCGGGGTCACTGGACGCGCTCAAGGAGAAGGCCCGCAAGGAGCTCCTGGTGGCGGGGGATGTAGCAGGTGCAGCCGGCGTGACAAGGTTCCAGGTGCTCGTCGCACTGCTTTGGCGGTGCGTCGCCCGGGCCGCTGCGGCGGAGCAACAAACGACCGTATGTACCGCAGCCATCAACAACCGCGGGCGCCTCAGCCCGCCACTACCTGCTGAATACTTCGGCAACACTATATACGCCATCAGCACGGGTGCGGTACGCACGTCGGAGCTGCTTGCTCGCGGCCCCGGCTGGGCTGCGGCGGCCGTGGGGCGCGCGGTGGCGGCCCACACGGACTCGGTCATCAGGGCGCGCGTGGCCGCCTGGACAGACAAGCCGGCGATCTACACTCTGAGGTCCTTCGCCCCTCCCGGTGGCCTGACGATCGGGAGCTCGCCACGGTTCGACGTGTATGGTTGTGACTTTGGCTGGGGGAAGCCGGTGGCCGTGCGGAGCGGCAAGGCCAACAAATTCGGTGCCAAGGTGTCTCTGTACCCTGGACGGGCCGGGGGAGGTAGCATAGACGCCGAGGTGGTGCTGACGCCGGACCAGATGACGGCGATCGACAAGGACTGTGAGTTAAGGGCCGCCGTGTCGCCGCAGGATGAGAAATCTTAGTCTTTGGTGAATGGTGAAATATGGCATTTTGTTGTTTTCCTTCTTTGCTCGTGGTTGGCATTGCCTCTGTCCTCCATACGATACTACTAGCAAACGTGATCGTGCGTTGTAACGGGAGAAAAGGTATCACATTCTCTATTTTAACACGATGCCTCATCCGTCTCGCCGCTCGTCCTCCTTCCTGCCCTCGCCTATGGTGGTCCTAGTGTCTACATACTGAGCTGGAACGACAGTGAGACTCCCAGCGAGTCGTGGCTCGACGATGTATAAGTGTCCCCCCGCCCCCATTACAGACTGGGGTTAGGGTTTATGCTAGGGTTCCGATTTGGGAAGGTGGAACTATTTGGTCCATTTACCCACGATTCCCCATCGATGAGATCCCTCCGACGTCCCATGCTCCGCTTCGCCATGAACGGTTCAGAAAAGCGGCCTCGGCCCATAACGCTGCACCCCGAAGCTCCACCACTGCCAGAACCTTTGGGATTGGTTGTGCCACCGTGTTCGGTATATACATGGCGGTCCGCGTCATCTTAGGTGACACTTGCGACATACTCACTTTAGGTCACGACACATGATGGAGGAGGAAGACACGGTCCTCGCAAAGTATGTCCATGATGGAGAAAAGTTGCTTGTGCAACGTGGTACTACACAAGAGCAGTCTTCGTCAGCCTTACAAGTCTACGATCCTCACATGGAGAAACGAACATTATCGCTGAGCCAGGCAATATCTCGACCAACATTGTTGTCTGCAATTTGCTCCTACAACAATATCTCGTGTCGATAAGAAGTAATTCAATATTTTCTAGCACTTTTATGTAGTATTCTCTTTGTTCTATATTAAGTCTTGGCAAACTCGATTGGTTCGTGAAAAGATTTTATAACGCTGTTTTGTGCGAGTGAGAATCAAGTTAGAGCTCACTCAACTTTAGCAGCATCAAATTTATATTGTGATTTGTGCGGTTTTGTGAGCTACACATGGCTCACAATTCAGATTTCCCCAATTGCACATAGGTTTAAACTGAGAATTCTCGATTACATGTGTGTTGCACATGAGTTGTAAATGAAACTTTTATTGTTAGACATGGAGTTGCATGAATTAAAACTGAGATTTTCTCAGTTGCAACTTTTTCACGGTTATAAGTTAGTTAATATGGAACAGATGAGTATATAATATATTTCTTCGGTAACTCTCGCGCTCGTGAGCTGGAACTACAGTACGAAGTTGGATCCCGTCTGATTATATAAGTTGCAGCCACCACATGCCATTGCCATTTGTGATATCATATTTAAATGCTTTCGCAGATACGTATAAGTTTGTGTGTAAATGAGACGATCCCATGCGGCCATGCCGGCCTCCATTACGTATAAGTTGGCATGAGCCATGCTGATCGCTAAGTTCATATATACAAAAATAAAAAGTGATCTTCATTGTCGCACATCATGTGTTTTTCCCTCCGGGAGTAATTTAATCAGATGATCGCAACATGCCCATGCGGGATGCGGCCATGACTCTGTATCTCCACTGTTTCCATCCATACATTCCAGTTGACTACTGGCTTCCAGCTCCGGCTCCCAGATGGATCCGGCGGCGGCAATGGGCGCGCACCCTTACTCGCCGGCGGGGCTGGACCTCCCGGGCTACGTGCCGCTGCGCCTCTCCCAGCTCGAGATCGTCGGGCCCTACCTCGGCGCCGCCCTCTTCGTTCTCACCGCCGTCTGGCTCCTCTCCGGTACGTAGGACCTTCCTCCTCTCGACCTGTACGTCTTCCGCGCAATGGACCCGAGCCGAGATCTCATCAGTGATCAGCTCACGCTGCAGGGAGATGCGGCAGGCTGTCCAGGACCGACCGGCTGCTCATGTGCTGGTGGGCGTTCACCGGCCTCACCCACCTGCTCATCGAGGGCCCCTTCGTCTTCACTCCCGGTTTCTTCACCAAGACCAACCCCAATTACTTCGACGAAGTCTGTAAGTTTTTTCAGTTCCTCCGGGCTAACTGTCCAGAACAGTCAAGGTGGAGTTTAGTAATTCTTGGAGAATCAAGACGGAGGATTTGACATCGCGGTGCTCTCTGTTCTGTTGTGCAGGGAAGGAGTACAGCAAGGGTGACTCCAGGTACGTCGCCAGGGACACCGCCACCGTCACCGTCGAAGGGATCACCGCCGTGCTGGAAGGACCCGCGTCGCTGCTCGCAGTGTATGTCTTCAGACTTGCTCTGTTTCTTGCAGCGTACTAACGATCCTTGATTGATACGCCGCAGCAGCTTCCTCTGTTTCTTGTGTTTCAGACTTTGTGTTTGTGGGTCAAGTTATTGTTCTCCACTTAGCTTTTTGTTAGTGAAGCTCAATTTAAACATGGTTCTGCAATGGGCTTGAGGCATGAGCCTCATTCAGATTTCAGACTTGATTATTATTTTTCAGCTAGATTCCAGACATGATTATAATTTATAAACACCTTTCTTTCACTAAGATGTCAAGCCCTGATCTACATGACAGAGCATCTCTTAGGATCCATGATCCTTCCGAGTTAAGATAGCTCATAATTTGATTTATATTTATGGAAGTACACAATTTGGTGTGACCTGATACTCGGTAGCATATTTTCAAAATATTAATATACGTATGATTTTACAGATTGATGTTCTTCTCACTTCTCAAACAGTAGTTATGTTTAAATAAACCTACGGTAGATGCTTGATGGTTACATGCATGAACAAACAATTTAGTACCTTTTATGTTTTAGTTTGCTACAAATTCAAGGCAGTAGCACTATTTTCTAGTGAACTTTTTCCAGAAGTCTGAAGAATCTCATGTTAACATTTTGATTTGCAAAAATGGCAAGGCTTACTTTCTTTTTATCTACTGTTAGACAGTTAGTATGAAATGTTAGTACGCAACTGTTGTAACTTTGTGATTTGGATTAATCGATGTCGCACTCACCACAAGTTTGCTGCTTACAGCTACGCTATTGCATCCCGGAAGTCCTACAGCCATATCCTGCAGTTCACCGTGTGTCTCGGCCAGCTCTACGGATGCATTGTCTACTTCGCTACGGCCTACTTGGATGGCTTCAACTTCTGGGCCAGTCCGTTCTACTTCTGGGCGTATTTCATCGGTGCAAACAGTTCATGGGTCGTGATCCCTTTACTGATCGCCAGGAGGAGCTGGAAGAAGATCTGTGCGGCTATTCATCAGGCTGAGAAGGTGAAGACTAAGTAATACATGCATCATGCAGGGTTTGACTGCAACCAGGACACGCTAAATTTCCTGTGCTTTTACTAGATATATCGTTTGCTTGCTTGTAATGTACGTTTGGCAAACAACATTGTCTCAAACAAGCTTGTAATCTTGGTTTCTGCCTTTGTACTGAACTCAAGAACACTGCTATTTTAGGGCTCCTTTGATTCACAGGATTTGTGAAGGAAAAGTGTAGGAATCATTTTCCTATAGGAATTTTTTACTGTAGCTGTGTTTGATTCAAAGGAATAGAACAAAGGAAAGTTGAATGAAATTTTCCTTTGGAAGCTGATTCCTATGTCAAACAAAGGAAATAAACAATTCAGTTGGAGCTCTTTTTTCCAATCCTTTGCAAGGAACAAGGAAGCAAAGGAAACTTTCCTATAGTCACAGTTTTGCACTTGCAATCCTATCTAATTCCTATCCCTATTCCTATTTCTGCATTTAGAAATCCTATGAATCAAAGAAGGCCTTAGCATATAGACTGGTGAAGCCAATTCCAGTGCGGTATCCCAAAATGATTCCGCGTGATGTTGATTATTGCCTTGATGATTTTGTGTAAATAGAAATGACAAAAGCTAGAAAAAGGGCGTCTTTCAAGTGAGGGTGATGTACCCCCTCCCATTGCAGGGGCGGAGCTACAGTGTTCGACTGGCACCTCTCACGCAAATCGCTTATTAGTCTAATGGACGTCTTGACACTAGTGAAATTTATCCAGGCTCCGTCCTGTCCCACGCAACAAGTGACATGTTGTGGGTAATTCTCGCACCCAGGAGACGGGAAGATGAAAAAGGAAAAACCGGGGCTGTATCTGGTAACATCGATCGAGCTACAAAATGGGATTCACATTGATACTCCTCCACTGCTCTGTTCAGCTAGCACTGTCCAAACCGAGCTTAGCTTACACCTTGTCAACCATCTCTAATCATCAATTGCTAGAGAAAACGTCTTCGAGTTACTACACCTTCATATAAACAAAACGATGTCGGTTTCATGTCTCATCATTATCTTTCCTCTACTTTTCGTCTACATATAGCAGGCGCACCATGAGGCTATATATTTCTCTCTTTCGCCACATCACACACACCTCCAGGTGAACGAACCTGCAATGGCAGAGACATGCTGCGTTAGGCAAACAGCAACACTGCAAACTCCTTTTCATCGGTGCAAAGCAATTAAATAGTTCAGCAAACGATACACCCCGACTTGTCGTTGGCACAAGTGTTCGAGATTCGAATAGACCAAATCGATTTTATTAAAACAAAAAACAGCTGCTTGGTGCCATTCATAGATTCTATCTGCAATGTTCCATTCCCTAAGTAACAACTCAAGCCACAGAATGTTCAAAATAGGAAAAAACTCAGCCTTTGGTCACTCGACTACCGCCTCGGCTCTACCATGTAATGGACGACAATACCGTTTGACGTGTGCCCCGTCAACTATCAAAACTGTTCAAACTGGGTTAACCAAGACTGGCTTGGTGGGGGAGTTTTGTGTCGCGTGGCTGCCAAATCATCACTTTTGCCACCTCGTCCCCTAGAAAGCAGCAGACCAATATGCCAGGCAATGCAGAAAAAAACATATGACGCTCTCTCGACCTCCACCTCCCTTTCACCTCCCCAACAGAGCCGATGTGTCGATTCCATTCCCTCTAAAACAGCATTACAGTTGGGTTGAAAACTAAACCGAGGAAATAGTTCAGCGACCAAATGTAGACTTCCTCCTGTTATTTTTTTATATCGAAGGAAATGATACTTGACATAGATGTTCCACAATGATACTAGCGTCAACTGACGGAAGTGGTGTTCTCGGAACGACGACACTCGTTTGATGGCATTTTCAGAATGATGACTACTTTGATGGCATTCTCGGAACGCGGTAATCGTTTGATGGCATTTTAAGAATTTCCTCTAGATGTTTGAGTAGATGTGAAGCTTGCTTTCTGTACAGTAATCATTCTAAACATTGTTGAATTCCATTTCACGATTTAAGATGTCATTTTTCCAGCAGGGATGACGAATTCGAACATGCCATATTCCTAACTTGATTGATCAAGGAAAGAGGTTATCTGATTGGAGAAAATGCAGGGCAAAAGACAAGATATACCTGCTATACATACTGCAGACAAGTGACTTGCTTCATCTACAGAAGAGCTTCGCACGTTGCCTTGTTGTGTCCTGCTTGCTTGCACCTGCTACATAGCCGTATAAGAGTGGTCTCCTTGTTGGGGTTAAACCTCTTCCTTCTCGGTTTATCCGACGTCCGTGGCCTAGGAGGTGGGATCACTGCCCCAGCACTAAAATCAAAGGTATCCATATCGGGAATCGGGACGATCGTTTCTGAGTATGTCAAATGGTAGCTCTCTATTCTGAAAAACTTTGAGCAGTAGTCATAGAAAGATCGCCCAATCCTGTTAAACACAGCAACAGCATGCATACAAGGGAGGCCAGAAAGTTGCCACCTCCGACAGGTGCATTCACAGCTTGAAAGATTAACAACAAAAATACCACCGCCCCGCACTTCAAACACGGTCTCAGAAGAACATAGCACAGTCAGCTTACCGGCCTTCGACATCTCGTCCTGCGCTTTGTAATCCATGGAAGGTGTTAAAGGCCCTTCCCATGACTTGCAGGCTTCACGCCTCGCTTCTATTGTCTCCATTATTTTTATTCTAAGAGCATCTACCATCAGCACCATGGATCCCTCCTTCTTTGTTGGTATCCAGTTATTAAACACATCAACAATGTTTGAGGAGAAATGGTCATACCGACAGCCTCTGAAGAGAGCATCTGACCAATGCTCTGGCTTACTCGCAATGATCCAGTCTGCAGCTTCAGTCGATATATTCCTTATGCTCTCAATTGATGCATTAAAATCATCAATGCTGCATGCTTGCGCTGCACGGGTAAAATCCCCGATCATCGCATCTCTTATCTGCTGCGACCATGGCCCTTTCTTCAGTTCTACTTTGAATTCTTCCATTATGTGATGCAAACAGAACGCGTGGTGGCTACCTTCAAACGCATGTGGGACAGCAGCATCCAGACCCTTTTGTCCATTGGACAAGAATGTCATAGCATTCAATGGGTAGTTATGATACTGGAGAGCAACCCTCAGCTTCATCAAGAACCAAACCCAGTTCTCATAATTTTCATCTTCAACCACACTAAAAGCCACTGGAAAAACACATCATCTGCATCAACTGCGGCGGCAACCAACAACCTGTACTCATTTGTAGCTTTGAGCGGAACCTTGTCAAGAAAAAGGAGGGGCCTGCACCCATTTGCAAAGCCATGCAAAGAAGCATGGAATGCAACAAAAAAACGGCGGTTATGAGACAACTCAGACAAGTCGAGTATACTTGCAGGGTCAGTCTGTAAAAGCCTTTCCTGATACCAGGGCAAATGGGTGCATGTCTCCGTCCTACTATGATACATCTCCTTCTGCGCCACTTCTCTACCTCGCCAAACCTGTGAATAGGTCAGCAGAACTCCATATTCTTCATATATTTCCTTCACGAGGTCCTTTGGTTTGAGCAATGAGTTCCCATTCAGTTTCTCCTTAATGATGGTAGTCAGCCACTGCCTTGTTGCTCGCCGTTGACCCTCTCCACCTTCTCCTCCACATGTATGCTCCTCAGTCATTTTCTTGATAACAAATTTCTTGTTACGGGATGACTCGGATGCATGTAGTCGCCAGGTGCAGCCATCCCCAACACACTTCACAGTGACACGGGTGGTTTCATTCTTAATGAAACGGTACGCAAATCCTTTCCCAATGGCATACTTGCACAACTGAGCTCGAAAATCCTTCACGTTGTCAAATTCTTGACCAACACCTTTGATTATGTCATCCCAAAACAAAGTAGGATTATTGGTAAGTTCCTGTGGAGGATCTATTATGATCTCAGAACCATCATATGCATTGATTCCATCATCAAAAAACCCAATTGGTTCCCTGCACAAGCGTACTTAGCTTCTGTGAAACTTAACCTTTTTACGAACTATAAGGAGTACAGAAGACATAAATTGAGTAGATAACTACCTTTGTGTGTTATCAACAAGAGCTAGCTTCTCCTGATTCAGAGCGTCTGGAGCAGAGGAAACAGCTCCAGCTGTGGTGGCAAATGCAGCATCATGCCCAAATCCAGTTGAAAATCCCTAGTTTCATCAAGGAAAATATAAATTATATGTTTGGAGAATATCGTATCATAAAGTAGAATGAGTTGCTCTGACAATGTACAAGTCAAGTGATCATGAGAGTGCAAAGAACGAAAACCATTAAGTAATTATCTGACTGCAAGAGAGATATCTATATAGGATGAACTACCAGTTCACTAAGAATTAACTGATTGTACTAAGTAGGGTTCATACAAGCAAATCTGCAACTCCTTGAAATGAAAAAGGAAGAACTAAGTTGCAGTAACTACAAAATATAGAGACTGAAAAACATCATGCATAGCATACAATCGGAACATGAAACCATTCAGATCACAATATAAACAACAGAGAGCATCATACGAAAACTAGGTAAAAGAAACAGCTTCGGTATGGGATAGTAGTACGTATAAATCAGTAGTTGCCATAACTAGGGGCAGTAACAAAGTAGTGAAGGTGCATACAAAGTAACCATATTATGTGGACCATGAATCCATGACTTAACTCATTTTTCTGTGGCACGATCTGTTTTCTAACAAAACTGATGCTATAATCCGAAGTATTTGTAAGTAGGGGGGGAAGTTTCAGACTTTTCTGCGAAAAATTGGAAACGGAAAGGAAATACGGTAACGAAAGGGAATTTTGTGGAACGGAAATGGAAACGGAAAATTTTAAGCGGAAAAAGGAAGTGGAAACGGCACAGCCTTTTTCGGCAGAACAGCGGCGGAAATGGAATTTCTGTTTCTGCCAAAGATGGAACTTCCGTTTTAGTATGCCTGTCATGACTATCATTGGCCTAGCCCAGCAGGCCCTTGCCAACCTATGGGATATAGGCCCATTCTACTACATAATCATGTAATCCCTTTGCCCTGCTCCCCTAATCGAACATGCGCACCCACACAGGCTAGGGTTAGGTACACCAGACCAACTTCACGGTGCCGCCATGTCATTTACACATCCTCCGCTTTCGTATCCGTGCCTGCACCATATTCGGTCCATACCTGTTTCTGTATTCATTTCCGGGGTTTTTGTTTTTGTTTCCGCTTCCACAAAAAATATTTTAAAAAATGTGGCAGCACCCAGTTCTGTCCGTTACCGCTCTGTTTTTGTCCCTACTGCTAAGAATTAATTCCTGGACAATTCACCAAACATGAATAATAAATGAAAATGCATGGCATCACTGGGAGAACTAAAAACTCCAGCAAATAAGGTAGGCAGACAATTTTATATGGTAACCACAATGTTGAAACAAACCACTCCTCTTCAAGTTGGCATATTTATTTAGCATGCAGAAAGGCTACTTTTGGGTAATGAAATAGGGGCTCTATATTTGCTGTTTTATGCTTTGAAGGGCACAGCAATTTGTGACCAAGGAACATCTCACAATAGGTAGTAACTCAGGGTACAATAGATATGCAAAGATGCAGCAACTATGGAAGATTGGTTGTGTACTCGTTGTAATCATTTAAAGTAACCACCGGTCTTGGTTGATTGGCATTATCATTTAAAGTAACCACTGGTCTTGGTTGGTTGACACCATTGGTATCAGCTTGAACTACATCACCAGTAGCATTGGCGGTCTTCTTATTACTTTTGGATACCCTGGAGAGAGAGAAAGAGCATTGACTGTAACGTGAAAGAGTAATTACATTAGAAAAAGAAAATTGGCAAAGTACCACCTACTTGTTTTTGGAAGGTGTCCTTTTCCTTTTGTCACCGTGGGCACTAGATCCAGCTTTAACAGTGGAAGCTCCAGTGTATGTTACGATACTCCTAGTTACCAATATAAGAAAAATATCCATCACATCAGGGGATGCTTGATATTAGCTCTTCTACATGAACTACAAAAGGCTACACAAAAAGATGGAGCAAGACATACCTGTTCTCCACTCTACTTATCAGGAAAACTTCTGCCTGTGCAGCACTAGCAGTAAAATCAACCATCCGTTGCAAATCTCTATCACACGAGATTGTGATGAGCGTTCTGTTATTGTTCGGAAGAAAGTACTTGAACGACATATCGGTGACATCAACATGGAACACGTTGGACATCTCATCCTTGAAGCTGTCGAGCGACATCTCCCGAGAGACGTCAACAGCGTGCGCTTCGCCTCCTTTGTAGATCAAATTCCCATTGGGACCAGAAGTGAACTCCCCGCCGTATTGGCAAATGGCTACCACACTACCACCCTCTGTCATGCTTCCTGATTTGTTCACGGCGGCACTGCATTTTAGAAGAAAAAACTTACATTCTAGTAATGGAAAGTATTCCACAAAGTTCCTCCTCAAATATTTGACTCCACAGACATAACTCAGTTTCATTGAATCAAGAATACATATACACGAGGATTTAAACAAGAAGCTCACCAAATAGATGATTAGAAACAATATGAACTCTGGAGTACTAAGCTGAAAATGAAAGTTCAAGAATTCATCAATTGTTGGACGGGTAGACAAACAATTACACACAAACAACAGACTGAACCAGTTAATTCTGATCTCTCCCTATAATTAAGTTATTAGGAAAGAAGTCATGTTCTGGCTGAGCCACATCATTCAATTTAATCTTTTGATCTCCGCAATGTGAACACTCCAATAAATTCTACCATTCCTGATTACATGATGATGTTGTTTTAATCTAGTGTAATTTTATCTTACCCCGTCGAGACAATTTGGTCACCCCATAGTCACGAACTAGATATACGTTGCCACATATGATACATAATTCTGGCATTTTGCAACACCAAATCATCATAGCTTGACAAGACAAGAGCAACACATGACAGCGTAAACTTCATAGGTCAGCAACAACATCGTTAGTTGACATCAGCCAACACCTACCAAACACAACAAAATCATCGAAGCGTTCACATATAATCAATCTTTCAAATTTCCGTGGAAATAGAGAGGAGTAAATCCGGGGCAGAAGTACGTAGGCCCTTTCAAATTTCCATAGGAGTTCAAAATTAGTAAAATTTACAAAACGGAATTCGTGGTAGATCGAGTGCTAGCTAAAACCTCAGTTTTAGTAGGTTGACTGTGAAACAGTTGCCCGAAATCGGTTTCTCTAGGATTGGAGATCAATAGAGTGCAAACCAAGACTAGAAGAAGAGTTTCCCTCCTCATACTCTGCTCCACCGGCGCCGCCGCGGCAGGCTACAATAGAAGGTGTATGAATTTCCTGGTCTATCATCTACCCCACCGATTCCCGAGGGGGACACGCTGGCATCGCTTGCTCCACAGAACACACTCCCCAGCGGCGTCCGGCGCGCCGCCGTGTGCCGGCCGCTGGAGGTCTCTCTCCTGTGTCTACCTAATCGCCGGCAGGGCCGCGACGATAATACCAGACAATTGCAAGGTAGGAACTTGCAAAACAAAGAAATTCATTTTTGCGCAAGAATCCCCTGAAACTTGCGCAAATCACACCTCCTGGATCCAATCCAAAAACAAATCCACCATAAACAGAGACAGACCATCCACCATAAGCGAAGCGAGCGGGGCCTAGATTAGATTTGGGATAAGAGAGCTCTGACCTGAGATCGGGGAGAGAGAGGCGCCCGCCGCCGCCGCTGGGAAGGGGATGGACTGGGAGGGGATTAGGGCTCAGGGGTAGTTTGGAAATTTCACGGGGTTGTTTCCGCAAAGGAGAGAGAAGAGAACGGATTTGGGACGAGGTGGTGGATGGGAAAAACAGAACTGGACTGGGCCTTTCTACAACTAAATTACCTTAGGGTTTGGGCCTTGGGAAGGAAAAAGCCCAAGATGATGGTGAAAATAAAGAGTGATTACTTTTTTTTTATGGACAGCACTATGCAACGGCGCCGCATTCTAGTCCTCCCGTGCCGCGGTTCTTAATTAACATCGTAGACGATGACATCATCCTAGATTCTTTTCAATGTCTAACTTTAAAAAGTTTTATCTCTCAAACTAATTATCTGATTTAAAATCCGCTTTCACCGTTTACTTAGTCGCGACGAGATCTACGAAACTAGATCTCATGTTGATATATTTTGATAGCCTTTTTTTTCGTCATTAGTTACCAGATTATTATCATTAACTTACCATATTATAATAACTTGGATACCAGGTTTCTGTACACCATTCTAGACCAATGTAATGTTACATGATACTATATTTCGTGGAATGATATCATCTCGTAGGTCTTAGAAATAGTTGAACTCTTACTTTCTAGTTGTACGTATTATTGCAATGTGTATAAAACAGCAACAAAATTATCTGATAACCATGTACAATTATCATGGTAAGTGTTCGATGCTAATCTGATCACCATAGTGCTTAAAACTATAACTGGTGTGGTAGGAAAAGTTTGTCACACCCGATATGTAGATGTCGCAACTGTCAAAAATGTGTAAAAAATAATTTGATAACCGTGTATAATTATTATGGTAGCTGTATGCTGCTAATCTGGTAATTGGTCCGGAAAAAAAGTTGATCAAAACCTATCAACATGAGATCTAGTTTTGAAACCCTCGTCGATACGAACTTAGCGGCGTAAACAGATCACTAATCGGAATAACGGTTTAGAGGATAAAACATTTTAAAATTTTGAAATATGCAATTAATGTGATGATGTCACTAGATTCCCGCATGCATGCATGCATGTGCTCAAAAGCACACACGAAAGAACCGCCGCATGGAGAGTGCGCGTGCCGCGCCTCAGTGTGGATTTTCCCTTTTTTTTATTTATCTTGAGAATTGCAAAAATAACGGAGGACCCATTGGAAAATACTCCATCCCTTACTAAACATAAATATAAGATGCTTTAATTCTCAGTTTTATCATATTCCCATGCATCTAAATGCTTTTTAGTGTGTATATTCACTTATTTTACTTTGTATGTAATAAATATGGCAATATCTAAAACATTTTATCTTTACTATTAAAACATAGTCCGTGAATAGTATCACACATCTCTAATTACACAAAGAATGCCACGACACTCTCTTTCCTTCATCTAAACTGTCGTCCACTCTTTTTTTCTCAACAAATCATCATCTAATTCGACATTTACTCATTTTATCAGCAAACTAACACCGTAACATGTTCCTTATCTTTACTGGGCAGTTTGTACGTCGTAATCAGCTCCCCGTACATTTCAGTGAAAACACCTCCATCGCGCACTGATAGGGGGCCTCCACGGGATGTTATCTTTGTTTTAAATAGCTGGCTATCACCCGTTTATAGCCTTGCGAGAGGGTTCCACCTTCATAGGCTAAAGAGATAGTAGCCACTAATAGTCCGGCTAAATGGATTTAGCCCCTGTTTGGCCCCTTAACCGTTATCTTCCCGCCTAGAGGGTCCAAAAAAAATTGGACCAATTTTTGTCCCGCTCGATCCAATTTTATCCCGCTCAGCCAATATCGGGCCCCAAATAACTCCTAACCCTAAATTCTCCGCATTTCTCTCTTCTCTCGAAAAAAAAATATTTAGACCGAATTATGTTCTGAATCTTATATTTACTAATTGGAGGCACCGTAGGAGGCTCCACGTTAATCCTCACGGTTAGAAAATTGTATCCGTCCGATCTACCCATAATTTGTCTTCAGCCGTTAGATAAAGTGGTTCGTCAAAGTGCGCAAGCCTGACTCCTCTCGCGCGTATCTATCTCCGCTTGAGTTCGAGTCCAAGAAAACGCAACCTTCAGATCTGTACCTAATTAAATCGTGCTATGCAGAGGGGCCCGTAGTCCTCAAAAGAGAATTTGTCAGGCATACTCCTTCCATCCATCGCCTAGAACTAAACCCTCTCTCTTTTTTCTCAAAAGTATATAATGACGCCCTCCTCTTTCGTGCTGCTCGGAAACATCATCGCCGCCGGGCATCCGAAGTGAAGCCATCGCATCACTTGCTGCAGACGTTCTTACCTTCAAAAGAACTTGCATGCGCTTCCTCATGACTACGATCACCCACGGCCCTCGATGAGAAATCTCAAACTCTGTCCGCATGGTCTAAGTAGGGCAGGATTGACGGGAGACAAATTCGAATAACGTGTGGGTGTTAGTGCCACTCGGCAGCCTCGCCGGTGATGGGTGATGGCGGCTACCTTTCTTCAATCTTCCGTCTGTATCCCTCATCTGCACCAACAACTCTGGATTGGAAGACTTAACTGAACAGATTCAAAGGTTGGAGAAGGACATTGGGGATACTTAATCTGGTCGTGTTCTTCTAGATGGAGATTAAAAGATTGGATAAGGAGATCGTGGAAACTTGATCGGATCGTGTTGTTCTAGATGGATTTCACCCCGGGTGGAGCTTTGCAGTTGACACCGGATCTCCTCAAGCCCACAAAATTGAACTGAACGTGAGAAGCCACCCATCAGGCAGCCATCCTCTTCATCTTTCACTTATAATTCTGCCCCATTGTATGGCTCAGGGTAACCAAACCTAAACTTTGTTTTCTCATCTTCATGTGGACTCCTTTGTGTTTCCTCCATTGCCATGGTTCAAATTTTCATAATTGCACGTATGGAATAGATTCTCAGGTTTTATGCAAATAATTACTTGCAGGTAATCTGCCACATGGGAAATATGCATGCTGTGGGTCAGTTATGATTTGGCAGTAGCTATAATTTTTTCAGATTGTTTTGACCAGTACTCTAACTGAATAGTGCTTATCTTGCTTAGTGTTGTTGCGTTTTCGTGTGACAGATTATGAATAAGTTTTGTTACTTTTGGGACTGCTTGATTTATCAATCATAAGAACAAACAGGAGCCAGTGTTGAATTCAGCTTTACAGATTGATGTCTGCGCTCCAAACAAGGATATTATAATCTTCAGTTAATCGTGGTTAATATTTTCTGAGATAAGAGATCTTATATATCAGAACTTACAAAGTTACAAAGCAATGTCAGCATTCTGGATGTGAGAGAAGTAGACTCGCCTGATATAAAGGAAATTAAACTATGAAGTTGGCCGAAATTCGGACGGCCGAACTCTAACAGGAGCTACCCATCAGCCGTAGTATCTCAGGTAAAGTTCAGATCCGTTCAATGCTCTGATTTATAAAATTCAAGAGAAATAGTTCTGTTCGTTCATAGATGCATTGGTAGGATCCTCTCGGTGCAAACACATAATCGATTGGGTAAGATGCAGTGTGCACTTGCCTCTCTGTGCAAGTTCCCGGTCTAATTCCTCCTCTCTACTCAATCCAATTACCCTTGCTTCTTTTTAGCAGCTTACGAAGCTAAGATGGTTTTCAGAACTTAATATCCAGTTGTTGCCATGCACGCACACAAATAAGAAGCGTTCTCAGATGGCATTGACTGCAGTTTAAATGAGATTGTCTGACGTAAATAGTATATGTGTTCGCGATTATGTGCACTTCCCATGACAATATTATCTGCACTATAGGGAGGTAAATAGAACCATGTAATCCCTTCAGTAATGCCGTGTGTTCACGTCATGGACAAACCAAACACCGACAAGCCAGTTCATTTGAAGTTTAAAGGAGGCCAACTGAATTTTCGATTAGCTTTTCTATTTGATGTGGTTGATGACAACATGCATGAACTCAAGACATGCTCAAAACAGAATTTGGTTGGCATAGCTGACAGCCTTCTGGGTTTTGTTGTTCTACAGTGATCCAAATACTATTGCTATACAAACTCTTCAAATTAAATCGAGGAATATCCCATTTTATAAAGTAGAATATGTGTTCACTATGATACGACATAGATGACTAAATCATCAGTATATTTTTTCTTCTGAACCTACCAAGTTATGCCTATTCATATTCATAACCAGTCTTCTAATATGCTTATACCATTACCTATTTTGTCTTTTAAGTACGAACTATCCTTTTCTTTTTTTCAGAGTATATCTACAGTTCATATAAAGGCCATGCAGCCAGTTGATTATATTAATCTAATTCATGGACATATTTCCATCTTTGTGTTTGGAGGAAAAGGTTTGAATAGAATCAGCATCCAGTCCTGAAGAATACAGACGTGGAGATACCTCATAGGCACAAGAACCATGTATAACATGCTGTGGGAATTTGGGATGCTAAATAACCAAGCATGCTATACAAAAACAACTATGGAAAGGATTCATCCACCTGGGCCACTCCTTTTGGTATGATAGCTGCTAAATGAATATATTCGAATTTTAGCTGCTCTAACCCACTCATGTATGTATGCAAGAAATTTTTATTTACATCAAACTGGCATCTTTGCTCAAACAAATTCAGAATCTGATGTGTACTCTATTTTGATTACCAAGTCTCAGGTATCAAGTAATTTTATAATCGTTGTAAATTTGATTAATTTCTTTTGGTATTATTAATGCCTCAGCTTACATGTCAAGCAATATCTTACTCATAATATCAAGTATAAGAACATCGAAGAAAAATTCATGCATCATACATTTTCAAGGACACGTGCAAAAAACCAGGGGATGAATACTAGGATGTTAATTAACTAATTTAACCAATGGAACCGCCCAGATTTCGTGTATCCATGAAGAAAAAATCTTCTCATGTCGTTACTCCCTACAGTAGCAAAATAAAAGATTGATAAATAGAAATACGCATCAATACTAATACAGTAGGAAGCCCTAATCAAGGTGCAACTTTCTTATACATAGGCAAAAGCAAGTTTTGTATTCAACATATATATTAGTGTGGGTGATATAACTTTTGTCCGGTCTCTATATAGGAAATAAGGTGGAAAAGGGTGCCTGCTTTCGCATATCCGTATGGACATTATTTCTACTCCAAGAAAGAGATGCATGAAACTGCCTATACTATTTCTCGAGTCTATATAGTTAATCCTGCCATGTATGATTTCGGTAGGGCGTATGTAAGGAGTTCAATATGTTGCTTATGGAAATTTTTGAAATTGGAGTATTTGGATTAGAAGGTAACGTTAATAACTAGCCCGTGCGGATGCACGGGTTGACGACTAGTTGTGCTAATTAATGTAGTAATATGTGGACAGAATCATGTCCAAAACTTATGGTTACTCGAATCTATTATGTGACTATGTTAATATGTTATATATCTGTGAATTATTGATATATACACGAATATATGTTGTCCAAAGAAGTGAGCCCACAGCTCACTTGGTTAGGGAAGTGGATGTACAACCCAGCCACCCAGGTTCAAGTCCTCACGGACACAGATTTCTGTTCTTATTATTTCAAAAAAAATAAAAGCTGTAGGGGCTTCCCCTACCGCATTCCATTCAAAAAAAAAATGATGTCCAAATATTATTTTTCCCATTATTTAGCAAAGCGGTTATATGGCTTTAGCCGCGCTATATCCCGGCTATAACCTTTCGTAGCTTATGACATCGTCGACGCTAAACAAAATAGCCCGCTATTTTATCCCTTCGAGTCCCATGTGTTGAAATACAATTGTCTCGTCTCTCCTAACAGATCGGTCTTTTAGGAGAACTGGCTAGAGCATTCCAATATGGTATCAGATCCAAGAGGTCTCAGGTTCAAATCCCAGCCAACGCAGTATTAAAATAAATATTTGCGGTCTCCCCAAAAAGATCCACGCCCTAGGCCCGTGAGCCTAGGCGTGCGTCTAGAAAAAAATAGCAGCCCCACGGGCCTAGGAGTGAGGAGGGGTGTTGAAATACAATTGCCTAGTGATGCTAAAAAAATACAATTGCTTAGTCTCTCCTAACAGATCGGTCTTTTAGGAGAACTGGCTAGAGCATGCCATCCAATACCATGTCACCGGCTCACCGCGCTGTCCTTCTCATGTCTCCTCTCTTTCTCCATTGCTCGTGTGGCCTGGCCGCCTTAGTACCTGCTGAGCCTTCGGCGAGCATCTCACCACAACGGGCCATGCTCAACCTCCGCCGCCGACACGCCTGTAAAGCTACAGACCATGCCCTACCTTCCCTAGGTACAAGCATCACACAATCAGATGGCAATCGGAGGAGATCGTCCCGCCGACCCATGAAGCAGCTGCGCTGCAGAGCACAACAATGGCGCCGAACGGCGTGAAACACCGGCATGACCCTCGGTTGCTTGTTTATTTTATTGTTGTTTTTAACGAAGAACCAGTCTGCTGTCTTGCAGAAAGTTCAATCACAAGTAAATTTGTCGTGTCTCGGATCACGGACACCGGGAGTAGAGGATACCCCCTTTTTAGGTTCGGCACGAGGCGTGAAGGAGGCTGGAAGACGCCTCACCCGGGCGGGAGGTCGCCAAGTTCTTCGTCGGGACGACCAAGCAAGCAACACAGAGACACAGAGAGTTTTACCCAGGTTCAGGCCGCCCGGAGGCTAAAATCCCTACTCTTGCATGTCTGGATTGAGGTGTTCATCATGGTGTGGTTTACAAGGGTGTTCTCAGGGGTGAACCCGGCAGAGTTCCAGCCGGAGGTAGACGAAGAGCAGATCCTGCCCTGGGGAGATCACCTCTCTCTCTACCCTCTGAACCCTAGTATAGTCTTCAGCTTGGATCCAACTTGTTCCTCCTCCTCCGGTGCCTCGGTCCTCCTTTTAAAGGCTAAGGGGATCCGACAAGGGAAACCGAGGAGCGTGAGGGGTTTTAGGCGGGAAAACCCCTCGGTGGTCTTCGGAGGAGACGTGGCCTCTTCTCCTCCAAGCATCTTCTGTGGTGCGGTGCGGTCGTCCGTCCTTGGGGAAAAGTGGGACGGACAAAACCTGTCCGCCCCACCAACCACGCCCGTGGCGACGTCACTGGGGGGCGTGTCCTTTGTCTTGGCGCCCAAGTCTTCTACCAGCTTCCAGCACGAGCTGGCGTGCTTATCCTCTCAGCTGTACGGATGGAGAACCCGTGGGTACGCCTGGCCTCCTGCCGGGCGCCTGGTCCCGTGGGTACTCCGCCTTGTTCACCGGATGGCGGGTGACCCCGGAAGGTCACCTGGTCCTTAGCCGTAGCTTGTCGATGTCGAACTTGACGGGTTTTCTTGGGACAGATGGAGAAAGGACAAGGATGTCGCCTAGAGGGGGGGTGAATAGGCGATTTAAAAACTTTTCCTGTTTAGGCTTGATAATTGTGGAATAAAACTTGGTGTTTAAATTAACAAGCCAACAAGCTAAATATACTAGGCTCACCTATGTGCACCACCAACTTACGCTAAGCAAGACAAGCAACAAGGTGATAGCAAGATGTAAAACTTCAAGCACGAAGGCTATCACAATGTAAACTGCATTAGTAAAGAGCTCGGATATAGAAATAACCGAGGCACGCGAAGACAACGATGTATTCCCGAGTTTCTCCTTTTTAAGGGAGTACGTCTCGTTGGAGAGGTGTGAGTTTCAAACTCAAGACGCCACAAATGGCCTCACCTTATTCTCCGATGAACCTTGCCCAAAAGCTCGGTTCACCTTCCACTATTGATTTCCCTTTTGGGCGGAAATCGAGTCCCTTACAACAATCTTGAGGCACAACCCACATAAGGATTGGGAGCTCCCAAGTGGCCACAAAAGGCCTCAACCACCACAAAAGGCGTCTAGGGTCCAAAGGCCCAAGAGTAACAAGCTCACGAACTTTCACTTCCACGAATCCTCGTGGAGAGCACAAACCGATGCACAAAAGCAATGCCAAGAACACAAGAAGTGTTCAAGTCCTTCACTCTCAAATCCCACCAAAAGCAACAAATGCTTGTGGGGGGAGAAGAGAGGAAGAACAATGAAGAACACAATAAATGGAACTCCAAGATCAAGATCTACTAGGTTCCCCTCACTTAGAGAAGGAATGGATTGGTGGAAATGTGTATAAGACAACGCATATATCTTGCAACACATATGTCTGTATCTATGATAAATTCTTGCAACAAATGTTTAAGTCGTTGCTACGTATGCATTGCTACACGGGGGTTGTTGTTGTAGTGAGATCTCCTCTCACTTTCCCTCAAAGATATGCAAGAATCATGGGAAGGATTGAGAGGTAGGCAATCTTTTCCAAAGGTCAAAAATGGAGGAGAGAGAGGGGAAAAACGAGCTCGAGAGGGTAGAGAACCATTGGGGAAGAAACCCCCTTAAATAGGTCCCCTTAAAATGTGCCCGTTGGGCAGTGCAGGGAGGCCGGCCTGGGAGCTGGCCTGGCTGGCCTAACAGGCATCACGGCGACACAGAGAGCCCGGCCTGGGAGCCGGCCAGGCTGGCCACCCAGCAGAGGCGCCCGACCTGGGAGCCGGCCAGGCCGGCCTGGGGGCTGGCCACCCAGCAGAGGCACCCGGCCTGGGAGCCGGCCAGGCCGGCCTGCGGGCTGGCCACCCAGAACCCGAAATTGTAACACCCATAACTTTTGCGAGAAAACTCCAAATGAGATGAAACCAACTTTGTTAGAAAGGTAACTTTGTTGGAAATATTAAGACCATGAATAGAGTAAAGTCACCACCCATGGGAAGGTGTGGAACTTTCCTCAAGGATAAACCGATAATATTTCCAACACGAAAAAGCAACAAGTTTTCCATCCGGACTCCGTTTTGTATGATCTTGGGCTTGCTCCGAAGATAATCACAAGCACTACAAGATCATGCATATACACATCATTGTCCATCATGTGAGGAGAATAACACACGAGGAGAGTTTGACCTCTCTACAAGAGACGAACCGGTAAAACCTCCAACATCAAAAACACCACAAGATATTCAAATGAAATCCGTTTTTGATGAACTAGAGCTTGGTATGGAGATGAACACAAGCTCTAAATTCTCACATGGATAAAAGCCAAATAAGAACCAAGAAATATGATATGCCAAATATGCAAAGGTTTGAGCCCTTCACAAAGATGCGATCAAGTTACTCACTTGAGAGCCCACGCCGTCTATCCAATAACCCGGTCTCCCACTAACACCACGAGACCGGTAAAATAGAAACCCTATCAAGTTCATACCTTTGCCTTGCGCATTCCACTTGAGCTAGATGATGACGATCTTGACTCCCTCGAGTTGGAACACCTTTCTTGATTGTGCTTGCTAGCACATGCTTGATGAAAACTTCTCCAAATACTCCCCCATACACCATGATGGGATGGGAGAGCCTTGCTACGCTCCGTCTTCATGAATCCACTTGAACTTCATCTTCTTATCTTGATATATATGACGGCTTGGAGATAACATAAATGTTTACTCAATCTTCTTTTCCAAGCCATGCTTGCAATAAGCTCAACTCTTCACATGACCATATTTCATATAATCCCTTGGATAGAACCTTGGTCATCATGTAATCTTCTAGAGTTCAACACATGAACTCCAATCTTTTCCTATGGACAAGATCTACAAGAATATCTCAATGCAAACATTAGTCCATAAGGATTGTCATTAATTACCAAAACCACACATGGGGCAACACATGCACTTTCAGATAGGCGGGCCCATCTGCCAGTCTTAACTCCTTGCCTTGTCCATCTTCTAGGTGGGCCCAGGTTGTGGATCCGCTTTGACAGCATCTGGGGAACCCCATGTTCCACTGCTGTGATAGAATTTGTATTAATACAGGTACTCATGTGTACACCTGATGTTGTTCGGCATGTACGTGACGGGATCCTCTTCCAGACGGCCTCCTTCGTGTCCTTCATGCTCATCTTGCACGGCTACTGCATGTCTGCATCATGTGCGAGCGCCTAACCATCAGCGAGAGGCGCACAACTGCGGGCTCGGAATCCTCCTATATCTCAACCTCATCGGCTACAAAAGCAGCAGTCCTTATTTCAATGTAAGCCCTCGCCACGTTTTCTTTTTCTTTTTGCATAGAATATTTATCTTCTTCTGTGATGTTGTAATATAGGTGTTCTATTAGATTAGCTATCTAGCCAAGTGTCCTGTTTTTGGAACTGGGTATTCTTATTTTATGTCTATCCTTGTCCCATGAACTTGCTTCTTCCCTGTCTTTTATGTTTGCTGGTTCAAGTAACTTCATTTTACATATTATGTATGTGCTCCCAATTGCTTTTGTCCCTCTCTTTTGTGCATGCTTGTCAGCTTGTGTTGTGTGTGTTTTCATTCTGTTAGTTGTCTTTGCCTTTTGTTGGTCATTTAACCGGAAAACACCAAAAGATGCATTTGCTAGTTTAGATTAATTTTCTACAAATCACCCATATTTTGTGACCAAGCTTTAGGCGAAGCTCGATAATTGTCACCTAGTCCCTGTGGAGAACACGACACTCGCACCTTTGGGTGAAATATCCTACTGCTATTCTGCATGGGCGAATAGCTCCTATGCGACGTTTTTGTACGCAATTAGACAGAGAGCGACATCGTTGGCTGAAATGGCTCTCGGGCGACGCGTCTCGTGGTTTGAATAGCTCATATGCGACACTGGGGCTTAACCGCAAGGGACAGGTTAGAGATTGGAATTATGTGTGCCTGGTGGGACCCCCAACTTATCCACATCAGCAGAGGACCCACATGAGTACCTCTGAGCACGGGACCCACCTCACCAGCTGATAGAAAACAGAGATGCGTCCCGACCGGTGCATCCTCTCATCCCCCCTTCTTCTCCGGCGACAGCGCAGCAACGCCGGCGGTGGAGCTCGCATCGGTGAGCAGGAATCAGCCGAGCGGGAGACGGGGTTGGAGGCGGCCACACGCAGAGGTGGGCGGCGACCCCTGTTGGTAGTAAGGTGCCGGGCGCGGGCGACCGAGAGGACGGCGTCGCTCGATCGAAATTCCGGTGATGCCGATCTCGATCTACCTCTGTCTCTCTTTTTTTTGAGAAAAATAAAAGGTTTCGCTGTGGGCCATCTCAGTTCCGAGAGCCCAGTGTCCGTTAGACGAATGGGCCAACTCCATCTAATTAGGCCCAGTAAGTGTAGGAGCCACTTCAGCCACTTTTGCGTTTTAGGGTTTAAGAACGCATGTTTGTACTCCATTTTTTGGCACAATTTAGATAAATAATTAGATGCAAACGAGTGCCACCATTACATAGATAATTACAGGGACACGACCCGACACGACAAAAAAAATGAAAACAAAATAAACACGATAAGTCTCGTGCCACCATTACATAGATAATTCCGGGGCCAACTCCATCTTCAAGTATCCCACCTCCGTGCAATCTCGTAGCCGAGGCGAGCATCCAGAGCGGCATACAGAATTTGATCGAAGCTCAATGGAACGTTGCCCCATCCGCGAAACCGGAGGTCTTCTGCTTCATCCTCGTCGTCCTTGCCCTTCTCCTTCTTCTTCTTGTCCTTCTTCTTCTTCTCGAGTTTTGTCCCAACGATCGCATTGGAGAGGGCATACAGACTAGGAGTAGGATTGCCGGTTGGGTTCCGGCGATCCATTTGGAGGTCGACCACGGACGGAATAATAATTCCGTAGGGGCGCAGCATCCGCAAGTCATTGTGGATAGCCACGCCGTAGAACTTGATTGTCACGTCGGCTAAGAAATCCAGGAGGAGCTGCGGCACCCTATCAGCATGGCAGATTTGGAATACAAGGGTCTCGAACGCCACCGATAGTTGAAGGACGGCGGCGCGCTGCCTTTTCTCGGGTGGAAGATCCCTCTCTCCACCCGGGACAGAGTCGGTGAACTCGCAATCGAGTCCAACGACCTTGATCGGTGCGGCGTCGAAGAAGAACTTCTTCACATCTCGGATCCACCTCTCCACGCGAAATGCACGGAGGGTGACCCACACTTTGAAGTTCATGCCTTCTTTGGTGTAGTAGTAGAGCCGAGACCGAGGTACGGGCGCTACTGTCTCCATTGGAATATGTGGGGACCCCGGACTAACTGTCCGAAATACCCTTGTGCCTACATATCAGCGATCCCATGATCAGTGCGTCGCTGAAGCACAATTAAACTTGGTAACCAAAGAACATCCATACATACCGAATTTATTTACTTACTTGATGGAAGTCATCAGCTTCATCAGGTGCTTGCAGCGGAATCACCAAACAACGTGGAGCCCAAGTCATTCGCCTTAACCCTACAGGCAGCTGACTGGGAAGCGCCCTAGTTCGCAAGGACGTCAGTGAACTCCTCTTCTTCGAACTGCTTCTTCTTCCACAATCTGGCTAAGACAATAGCCCGGGACGAAACCAATATGAGTACATTTGATTGTACTCGCAAGCTACCCCAACAGGAGCATGCACTAGTTATTAATTTTAAAAGACTTTTATTTTTAGGAAAACATCACTATATCTTTATTTAAAAAGGGAAGAGTAGATTTGTAATCCTGTTGAAGACAAATCATTTTGGAAAGTAGTTTTCTCACCTACCTTTGTTGAAAAAGGTAAGAAGTCTTTTTAAACCTTTTTCCCGAAAATATATCTTCGTTTTAAAAAGGTGAGAAAACTCTTTAAAACTTTTTCCTCGAAAATCACCATCTTGTCCCTTTCTCCGAAACCTCCTGGTTTCTGATCATACCCCTTCATGGTTACTTAGTTTACCAGCAACCTCATACCATACCCTCGGTATAGTTGCATAAAACAATTTCCACTCATTTTCCTTTCAAACCCAAAACTTTGTAAAACTTGCACATGGTCTTAAGACAGCCTCCCAACTGTCCATATCCGAGGACTCGGCTATTCGAATAGTTTTACCCTCTGCAGAGTAGCACGCTTTTCCCACACCCATCCGGTCACTCATCGTGTCAGCCACGTCCCGCCATACCAGAGGTATGCGAAGTTGAGTTCCCGGCCATAGCCTGTCCTTTGCTCATGCTAGTATAGGACCCTGCCTCTACGACACTTTCCATCGACACTTAAATCCTCAGAAACTAAGTGTGAGGACTCGTAGTTCTGTCCGGCGGACCCAAGGGAGCCCTTCAATCCTCTTTCTTCTTTACGCTCATACCGGCTTCCGGTAGACTTCTATTAAGAGGACCCAGGTCAGGGGTAGGTCCTCAGACCATCCCCTCATGGAACGAGGTTATCCTCGTTATTGAGGCATCCAGTACTAACACGAGCAAATTATATGACTACGCCCTTGCCCATATGTGGGTAAATGTGGTCGCACCGGTTATTGGTTGGTCGCCATAGTGTTAGGACACAATGTGCACTTTTCCAAAACAACACCACCATTTTCCAACTTAATACCGACCTTTCGGCATTTCACCTTCATCCAAGTACCTTCAAAGGAGTTTTGAAAAACATTGTTTTTCCCAACTTATAGTTTTAAATAACTACTTTATACTTCTACATAAGGTGGCAAAATAGTTTTCAGGTATTTTGCAAAAGGGATTTTTCTAAAATCATTGATTCCTTGGAATAACTCTTGAGACTAAAATAGATGTATATAAATGCAAGCTCAGTGAAGTAGCTTGCCTTGCTCCACAAAGTGGTACTGATCCTGGTCTTCTGGTTCAATAAAACCTCCTTCCTCGATAAATCCGTCAACGGTATCGTCTAAACGTTAAACAAGCAAGACAAACAATCACTACACTAGCTCAAGCATCACCACATCATTACAATCACAAATGCTACAAATAGCTACTGCACACATCAAACAACACAAGGTGGTTTTAATTTAATTGAATTAATCTTTACTTACTTATTTCCAAATTAAGACAGAAACTAGTTGTACACCAATTAATTCACCATTTAATCTCTGGTTGTCACAAAAATTCAAACTAAAATTCTATGGATAGCTACTGATGTGTAGAAGACCACCCAATTGGATTGGGGTCATTTGGAGTTACCAAACTCCCTACACATTTGTTTTAGTCCAGAAGGACTTTAATCAAGTTTTAGCTACCAAACAAATTAAGTTGCTCCAAAATTTAAATCCTTTTAGGGGTAACTAACCTTGGTTGAATGTGACCTAACAAAATTGGTTTTAGTTTAATTGGACTTACTATTAATTCACACTAATTGGTTTGGTGCAGAAGGGTGTACTGAAGTTCAACCAAAATCTAAGGGTTTTACACTACTCAATTAATTCTATCAAAATTTGGAGAGCTAAAGGATCCAAATACAAAGCTACCAAAATTGGTTTCGAGTTATTTGGATTTATATAACTCTAGAAACAAATGGTTTAGTGTTTTAAACCTTCTGGAGTGTTTTTAATAATACATTTTTATTATCTATTTAAATGATATGAGACCACTTTGGTGAGTTAAAGATTTTCATAAGCTTTCCAGAACATTTGAGTTTGATTTATTTGGATTCCTAAAACTCGAGATATTGAATTTATAAGCTAGGTCCAGTACTGATGTTTCCCAGAGAGAAAGAATTGGAAGATTCCTCCTTTCTGGAAAACGTTGAAAATCTGACATGTGGGGTCCACAGGTCAGTGACTCAGTTTTAATTCGCGCGCTCTGGATAATGTTTAAACTTATGACAGGTGGGGCCAGCTTGTCAGCGGGTTATAACACGAAGCGGTACGTGGCCGTTGATCTGAGATCGGACAGCTCACGGTGCTCGCAACCATCGACACCTATCCCGCGGCGGCGCCGGAGTTCCGGCGACGGCGAGGGTGGCCAGAGGGGGTACCTGGGTGGTCTAGGGACGGTGGGGAGGACGGAGTTCGACGGCGGAGGTCGTGGGGAAGCTCGGGAGGTGATTGGAGCTTGATGGGGAAGCTCCGGACGTCGGCGACGACCTCCTCTTTTGCCTCGGCCGTGCTCCAACTCCGGCGGGCTCTCTGCGATGCGTCTGTGCATGAAACAGAGGAGAAAAGGGTGCATGAGGGTGCGGTGGTAATGGAGAGGAGGGCACGGGCCAGAGAAGAAGAAAGGGAGAGTAGCACGGCGCGGCCGTGATCGGCCTTTTCTTCGGTGCGGCAGCGCACAGCCGGGTTGCTCACGGCGATTTCAGCGGCGTGCTTGCCCTCCTGGCGATGCACGGGAGTGAGTGGTGGTGAGGGAGGGGTTGTGGCGATGTGTGGGGAAGAGAGGGGGTGCGGGGGTGGTTTTTATAGCGAGTGGAGACGCTCGGTGCCCCATGGCACGGCGGTGGGGAGAGGGAAAGAGAGGTGCGGGGTCCAGATGGGGGTGCCTGGGGGTTGCGGTGAGCGAGGGGTTGCTGCAGGTGCAGTCGGGTGGTCGGGGGGGGAGCAGAGGTGGCGCGCGAGCTCCGGTGGCGTGCTCTGCCCGCCGTGGCGTGCGGCGAGCACGGGCGCGTGCGCCGGGGACGGTAGGGTGCGTTAGGGTTCACCAGAGGGGTAGTGGTGCTCGTGTACGACGCGGTGGAGCTGATGGAACAAGAGAGGCAGGGTGGGGCAGTGCGGAGGCGTGCGGCGCGCTTCGTTGACCTTGGCGTCGCCACGACGCGCGGCGTGCTCTGACATGGACCGTGCGCACGCAAGGGGGAACTCCGCGGCGCTTGGGTCACTTCGAGCAGGGGCAGAGGGAGGCGTGGAGTGCGGTGGACACGGTGCGGCATCGCGTCGAGGTGGCGTCTGCCTCCTCCACGGAGGTGACCGGAGCGGCAGCTCGCCAAGGTCGGCAATGGCGTGGCGCCACCGGCTTGCCTCCTCTGGGGTCAATGAGCTTGTCTCCTCATCGTCCTTCGAGTGAGTGGGGTGAGAGGAGTGAGAGGGGGCTGGGGTGGTGCCGGATTGCACCGAATCGAGTTCCAAATCCCCGATCAATTTTCGGCTTTGGGAAGAACAGAGAGATCCTCTCCACGTGCTCGACAAAAATGCTTCAACCAGCTTTGAATTTGGAATTTTTCTAATTCAATTCTATAATTTGTTTCACACTTATTTGTCAAGATTTGTGGTGCTGTGGTGGAATTTATTTGGTAGATGTAGCTTGGTGCATTTGATGATTTCCAATGTTAAAGAACATTGGGAAATTTGAAAATAGAATTTTGAATATAATTAAATAGAGAGAGGGGAAAGTATTAGGGATGAAATGAGAGGGGGCATATCACCACCTCCCTGAATTCTGTTTGAAAGGAAAATATATTTTTCCACTTTGAAATATTTTTGTGTCAAAATCTTAATAACCCCTAAAGGTTAAAGAAGGGATTTTGGAATTTGACAAATTGAAATATCTTTGTAATTTGGGAAATTAGATATTTTGAGGAGAGAGCAATATGATAATGAGATGGTTATTATTGCATCTCATTTCTGGTTTTTAGGAGGTAAAATAATTGTTATAACAAAATAGAGATATAGATAGGGAGGAAGATTTAAATAAGACCCTTTTCTTTTAGTTAGTGTTTTTATTGGGAGTGTGTGATTAATTAATTCACCTTCCAATTGTTGACAGGGGTGTTTTAAAGTTTCCAGCACAGTTGAATAATTAACCACACAAGCAATCAATTTGGCAGGAAATAACAACCAACACTAGACAACCATTTAAAAATCCTTAACCAAGTTTTTAATCACTCAGACAAGTGGTGGGGTGGTGATCCAGTGTCATCCTGACAAGAGTAAGGTGGAAAAGCTCAACTTCATAATTTGATATTTTTCCAAAAAGGGTTGCTAAAATATATGGGCCATATACTTCCCACCTTTATTGTTTTCAAAGAATGAAAGTATGAGTTTAAAATAAGAGCTACCAATACAAGGGAAATATCAAGATATAGATCTCCATATTTTTGGAAACACATAATTTTGGAAATAATTTTATTTTCAAGAATAGGTATTTTGGTTGTTGATACACAAAACATCCTTTGAAAATAAGTTAGTCCAAATAAGAGTAGAGAAGATGTAGGGAATATTTTGTTCTTGTCATGACATAATCACCAAGTTTAATATATAGTTATATTGGTTGGGGGTCTTGGACTTTCTAGTCAAACAACTCAAACAACAAGCCATACCAGTTCAAACATAGCAATGGGAAGGAAAACACAATCATCAGCAAAACATTTCAAAAAGTTTTTTGTTGGTTCCGAATTTTGGGGTCTGGTAAAACTAGGTTTTTCTTGGTTTAAAAATTTGGGATGTTACAGATCCTCCCCCCCTTAAAATAAATCTCGTCCTCGAGATTTGCCCGGGGGTACGGGGGAATATGAGAGCACAGGTTTCGGAAGAGACAGGGTTTCTTTTATACAAAATATCTGTGCCACCAATAACTGGCTCAAGGACACAGTGGGGATTGGACACGCTTTAGAATTAATGGATAGAGGAACACGGGGTTCAACCGCTTACTCACTGGCATGTGGGACCAGGGTCCACCTGTCAGTCTCTCCTTCCCTTTCTTCTCTTCTTCCTTCTTGCTCTCCCTGGCTTCGCACTCGCCCAGCTTTCAGTGCGCAAAGCACTCCCTGCGGCACTGCTGCGCGTGCGGTCCGTCGATGCAGCGGCAGACACTGCTTTGGGGACACGACGCCTAGATGGTTTCGCGCCATTAAGGCGAGTACTGCTCGGGATTCCTCTTCTTTCCCTCGCAAAGCGGTGTCGAGGAGCGGCCTCCGAGCTCTGGTTATAAGTTAGTAACCTTCGAAAATATTTCTCCTATCGCATCGCCACCATGGGCTTCATTAGTGATTTCTTCAGAGCTTACGTTGATACGATGGAGGATGCGGGCTTCATCGAGGGCTTCTTCACCTTCGTACTCTTCGTGTTCTTGATTTCGATGGTGTACAGCATGCTGTTCGTGGCAGTAGTCCTCCTAGCCGTGGCCTTGTGCAATTTGTGGTCTGGCGCTGGGGCTGGTGCTGCGACAGTGGCGCCAGCTGCGGTGGAGGAGCTTGCGGCGGCGGTGGAGTTGGCTGTGGTGGAGGAACCAGTTGCAGTGCCGGTGGATGAGGTGGCAGATCTTCCCGCTGGAGGTGAGCCGGCTGCTCGGGTCGTCTATCGCCGTCGCGCGACTCGTGATGCGGCTTCGGGTGAGCCAGGCTCATCTTCCGGTGGCGTCAGGGAGCTCGAGAGGGAGTAGGAACCTCTGGGTGCCGTTGCATCTGGGCTGAGTGCTGGCAGTGTTCTTCGTAGGAGTAGAGTTTGTATCCCCCGTTTTTCTGAAATTCTCGCTTCTGTACTGAATTCCGTGGTTGTATCGATCTGGTCTGCACTGATGAACTGGGGCAAGATTTGCATTTTCGAAATTTTCTTGGTTGCCACAACTCTGGTCTTGCAGCACAGATGGGATGCAGAGGTACTAGAATAATTTTGCTTTAGTGAGAAAATATATACATATATATAACACTGCATCATATGGTCGCAACCATTTGCAGTGGTAGCACACATTTCAACCGTATAGGTTGAACACAACAACCAAAAACACCCTACAAGAAATCCTTCTGTGTTCCAGCGAGCATTGACACTCAGCAAGCATTTTAAGGCTTGTGAGGATTACATCTCGTGGAGGGCTCGGGCCCTTTCTTTAACATGCAGGGAGCACAAGGTTCATAAAGGGGATGAGGAACCTTGTGATGAAGACATGTAGGAGACCACACACAAAATAATTTGCATACTACAAGATAGTCCCATTCAAAGTTTGCATTAATTCACAGGGGGGTATATGCGTCTGGGGTCACATATACGGTTCCTGGTTTAAGGGATCTGTTGTTTCTTTTAAAACCTTTAACTGAAGAAAGAGCATGACATTCCATCAGGTGTCAACCAAGTGGTTAACAAGATGATAAGAACACCAAGTTTTTTTTTTCTTTTTTTTTCGGCTGATTGGACATCAGCCGGGGAACAGACAACAACCTTGCATTACAAGAAACACGAGAAAAACAAACAACAGACAAACATCCTCTTATTTCTCACCTACCAACATACAAACGTCACTCCGGCTAACTAGACAGGGGTTTTACTCCGCTTGACGGCCTCTGGTTGTTGGTGGAGCGTGGGCGAGTCGAAGGGTGGTGTCCACATCTCCGTCTTCCAAGGGGTGGGGAATTACAGGTACGCCTTCGAGGATTACACCTTGCTCTTGGGGTTGCTGCTGAGCTCGGGCTAGAACTTGTGCTACAGAGGCATCAAGGCTGCGGTCCAGCAAATCATCTGGGAACGGTTGTCCTGTTTCCTGAGCTTGCACATGATTGAAAGGGGGTGGGTTCCTTGCTCGACTTAGTTCCAGGTGGGCACGACCAAGGTGGCGCCTTGTGATTATGAGTTCCGCCATCAGGGAGTGGAAAAATCTTGTCATTGAGGCTCCGTAAGTAACCAGGGTGATTACGGCAGGGTCGACTTCCCTTCCGATGGGAATTTGAGCAGGCTCCTCTCCAAGCGGAGGAGTGACGGGAAGAAGTTGGAAAGCTCGACTCTGCGCCATCGCCGGTTCTGCATACCGGAGACGGACAAGGCCTTCCCAGGCTGCTACCTGGAGGGCTTGATCTAGAGTAGGCATGCTCCTACCATGGATCAAGTAGGCCTGACTTGTGCCCAACGGACACGAGTTGATGTGCACGTCGACTTGGAATTCACGCCCGGCAGGCGGGAGGGAGTTCTCTAACACCACATATCGGGGGCGGGCAGGCCGACCAAGAATATGGCAGACGGCCTTCCAAAGTATCAGTGGAAATCCGTCATGCTCCTCGGCAGTGGTTTCCAGAATGACCCTGGGGTTTGTCATTGGGTTGTTTTGGCTCGGGAGAAAGGATAAGAACGCAGGATTCCTGCCTCAAGAGAATTGGGTTGCTAAGGACGGGGAGTGAGGGTGGGCATAGACGGAAGATGGAACGGGGCCTTATATAAGCTAGGTTGTGTCGGCTCCTTTCTATGGAAGAACCCGGTGGGCGTCTCTTATGTAGTGGGGACAAGTCCTACTGTACTCTACTGTGAACCGACGCCTGGCCATGCTGTTAGGCAGGGATGGGTCAAATCCGTTGACTCACTGTAGGGGAGCATCACAAACAGACAATAAACACACAAGGTACATTTAGTACCGATGGACGCCTAATACTCGTTGCAGTTGGGTAGTATAACTAAAGTTCCTATCATATGTTTTTCCTAGGGACCTTGGTTATACAGGGTCGGTGAAGTCTTCACTTTGTCTCCTTAGGCTTCTGCTGGAAGAAGTGAGAGGGTCGAATTTGCACTTGAGTAGAATTGTTGATGTTGAGCGGAGGTCTTCGGAGATCTCTTGATTTGTTGATGTTGATGATCTCGGCATTTGTAGATCGATCACCCTGATGTTGAATGTTGAATATTCAAGATGGATGCTTCTTCTTGTAGGTGCTGGCTAATTAGGTCTCCATTGGGTTCATCGTCAAGTATTTTGAACAGGTAAGAGGGAGTAGAGAAATCCTTGGTAAATTTTAAAATAGAAAGGTAAGACTCAGAAATAAATTGAGAAGACGAGAAGAGCGGGAGTCATTTTTGGACTTCCCTAGATAAGGATATATTTTTGGTGTTAACATATTTTTAACAAAATATACTCTTCCTAACTAACGTCCATGCTAACTAAGGTCTGTTACAGTCAGGATGACTCTGATACCAAGTCTGTGGGGACCCCGGACTAACTGTCCGAAATACCCTTGTGCCTACATATCAGCGATCCCATGATCAGTGCGTCGCTGAAGCACAATTAAACTTGGTAACCAAAGAACATCCATACATACCGAATTTATTTACTTACTTGATGGAAGTCATCAGCTTCATCAGGTGCTTGCAGCGGAATCACCAAACAACGTGGAGCCCAAGTCATTCGCCTTAACCCTACAGGCAGCTGACTGGGAAGCGCCCTAGTTCGCAAGGACGTCAGTGAACTCCTCTTCTTCGAACTGCTTCTTCTTCCACAATCTGGCTAAGACAATAGCCAGGGACGAAACCAATATGAGTACATTTGATTGTACTCGCAAGCTACCCCAACAGGAGCATGCACTAGTTTTTAATTTTAAAAGACTTTTATTTTTAGGAAAACATCACTATATCTTTATTTAAAAAGGGAAGAGTAGATTTGTAATCCTGTTGAAGACAAATCATTTTGGAAAGTAGTTTTCTCACCTACCTTTGTTGAAAAAGGTAAGAAGTCTTTTTAAACCTTTTCCCGAAAATATATCTTCGTTTTAAAAAGGTGAGAAAACCCTTTAAAACTTTTTCCTCGAAAATCACCATCTTGTCCCTTTCTCCGAAACCTCCTGGTTTCTGATCATACCCCTTCATGGTTACTTAGTTTACCAGCAACCTCATACCATACCCTCGGTATAGTTGCATAAAACAATTTCCACTCATTTTCCTTTCAAACCCAAAACTTTGTAAAACTTGCACATGGTCTTAAGACAGCCTCCCAACTGTCCATATCCGAGGACTCGGCTATTCGAATAGTTTTACCCTCTGCAGAGTAGCACGCTTTTCCCACACCCATCCGGTCACTCATCGTGTCAGCCACGTCCCGCCATACCAGAGGTATGCGAAGTTGAGTTCCCGGCCATAGCCTGTCCTTTGCTCATGCTAGTATAGGACCCTGCCTCTACGACACTTTCCATCGACACTTAAATCCTCAGAAACTAAGTGTGAGGACTCGTAGTTCTGTCCGGCGGACCCAAGGGAGCCCTTCAATCCTCTTTCTTCTTTACGCTCATACCGGCTTCCGGTAGACTTCTATTAAGAGGACCCAGGTCAGGGGGTAGGTCCTCAGACCATCCCCTCATGGAACGAGGTTATCCTCGTTATTGAGGCATCCAGTACTAACACGAGCAAATTATATGACTACGCCCTTGCCCATATGTGGGTAAATGTGGTCGCACCGGTTATTGGTTGGTCGCCATAGTGTTAGGACACAATGTGCACTTTTCCAAAACAACACCACCATTTTCCAACTTAATACCGACCTTTCGGCATTTCACCTTCATCCAAGTACCTTCAAAGGAGTTTTGAAAAACATTGTTTTTCCCAACTTATAGTTTTAAATAACTACTTTATACTTCTACATAAGGTGGCAAAATAGTTTTCAGGTATTTTGCAAAAGGGATTTTTCTAAAATCATTGATTCCTTGGAATAACTCTTGAGACTAAAATAGATGTATATAAATGCAAGCTCAGTGAAGTAGCTTGCCTTGCTCCACAAAGTGGTACTGATCCTGGTCTTCTGGTTCAATAAAACCTCCTTCCTCGATAAATCCGTCAACGGTATCGTCTAAACGTTAAACAAGCAAGACAAACAATCACTACACTAGCTCAAGCATCACCACATCATTACAATCACAAATGCTACAAATAGCTACTGCACACATCAAACAACACAAGGTGGTTTTAATTTAATTGAATTAATCTTTATTTACTTATTTCCAAATTAAGACAGAAACTAGTTGTACACCAATTAATTCACCATTTAATCTCTGGTTGTCACAAAAATTCAAACTAAAATTCTATGGATATCTACTGATGTGTAGAAGACCACCCAATTGGATTGGGGTCATTTGGAGTTACCAAACTCCCTACACATTTGTTTTAGTCCAGAAGGACTTTAATCAAGTTTTAGCTACCAAACAAATTAAGTTGCTCCAAAATTTAAATCCTCTTAGGGGTAACTAACCTTGGTTGAATGTGACCTAACAAAATTGGTTTTAGTTTAATTGGACTTACTATTAATTCACACTAATTGGTTTGGTGCAGAAGGGTGTACTGAAGTTCAACCAAAAGCTAAGGGTTTTACACTACTCAATTAATTCTATCAAAATTTGGGAAGCTAAAGGATCCAAATACAAAGCTACCAAAATTGGTTTCGAGTTATTTGGATTTATATAACTCCAGAAACAAATGGTTTAGTGTTTTAAACCTTCTGGAGTGTTTTTACTAATACATTTTTATTATCTATTTAAATGATATGAGACCACTTTGGTGAGTTAAAGATTTTCATAAGCTTTCCAGAACATTTGAGTTTGATTTATTTGGATTCCTAAAACTCGAGATATTGAATTTATAAGCTAGGTCCAGTACTGATGTTTCCCAGAGAGAAAGAATTGGAAGATTCCTCCTTTCTGGAAAACGTTGAAAATCTGACATGTGGGGTCCACAGGTCAGTGACTCAGTTTTAATTCGCGCGCTCTGGATAATGTTTAAACTTATGACAGGTGGGGCCAGCTTGTCAGCGGGTTATAACACGAAGCGGTACGTGGCCGTTGATCTGAGATCGGACGGCTCACGGTGCTCGCAACCATCGACACCTATCCCGCGTCGGCGCCGGAGTTTCGGCGACGCCGAGGGTGGCCAGAGGGGGTACCTGGGTGGTCTAGGGACGGTGGGGAGGACGGAGTTCGACGGCGGAGGTCGTGGGGAAGCTCGGGAGGTGATTGGAGCTTGATGGGGAAGCTCCGGACGTCGGCGACGACCTCCTCTTTTGCCTCGGCCGTGCTCCAACTCCGGCGGGCTCTCTGCGATGCGTCTGTGCCTGAAACAGAGGAGAAAAGGGTGCATGAGGGTGCGGTGGTAATGGAGAGGAGGGCACGGGCCAGAGAAGAAGAAAGGAGAGAGTAGCACGGCGCGGCCGTGATCGGCCTTTTCTTCGGTGTGGCAGCGCACAGCCGGGGTTGCTCACGGCGATTTCAGCGGCGTGCTTGCCCTCCTGGCGATGCACGGGAGTGAGTGGTGGTGAGGGAGGGGTTGTGGCGATGTGTGGGGAAGAGAGGGGGTGCGGGGGTGGTTTTTATAGCGAGTGGAGACGCTCGGTGCCCCATGGCACGGCGGTGGGGAGAGGGAAAGAGAGGTGCGGGGTCCAGATGGGGGTGCCTGGGGGTTGCGGTGAGCGAGGGGTTGCTGCAGGTGCGGTCGGGTGGTCGGGGGGGAGCAGAGGTGGCGCGCGAGCTCCGGTGGCGTGCTCTGCCCGCCGTGGCGTGCGGCGAGCACGGGCGCGTGCGCCGGGGACGGGTAGGGTGCGTTAGGGTTCACCAGAGGGGTAGTGGTGCTCGTGTACGACGCGGTGGAGCTGATGGAACAAGAGAGGCAGGGTGGGGCAGTGCGGAGGCGTGCGGCGCGCTTCGTTGACCTTGGCGTCGCCACGACGCGCGGCGTGCTCTGACATGGACCGTGCGCACGCAAGGGGGAACTCCGCGGCGCTTGGGTCACTTCGAGCAGGGGCAGAGGGAGGCGTGGAGTGCGGTGGACACGGTGCGGCATCGCGTCGAGGTGGCGTCTGCCTCCTCCACGGAGGTGACCGGAGCGGCAGCTCGCCAAGGTCGGCAATGGCGTGGCGCCACCGGCTTGCCTCCTCTGGGGTCAATGAGCTTGTCTCCTCATCGTCCTTCGAGTGAGTGGGGTGAGAGGAGTGAGAGGGGGCTGGGGTGGTGTCGGATTGCACCGAATCGAGTTCCAAATCCCCGATCAATTTTCGGCTTTGGGAAGAACAGAGAGATCCTCTCCACGTGCTCGACAAAAATGCTTCAACCAGCTTTGAATTTGGAATTTTTCTAATTCAATTCTATAATTTGTTTCACACTTATTTGTCAAGATTTGTGGTGCTGTGGTGGAATTTATTTGGTAGATGTAGCTTGGTGCATTTGATGATTTCCAATGTTAAAGAACATTGGGAAATTTGAAAATAGAATTTTGAATATAATTAAATAGAGAGAGGGGAAAGTATTAGGGATGAAATGAGAGGGGGCATATCACCACCTCCCTGAATTCTGTTTGAAAGGAAAATATATTTTTCCACTTTGAAATATTTTTGTGTCAAAATCTTAATAACCCCTAAAGGTTAAAGAAGGGATTTTGGAATTTGACAAATTGAAATATCTTTGTAATTTGGGAAATTAGATATTTTGAGGAGAGAGCAATATGATAATGAGATGGTTATTATTGCATCTCATTTCTGGTTTTTAGGAGGTAAAATAATTGTTATAACAAAATAGAGATATAGATAGGGAGGAAGATTTAAATAAGACCCTTTTCTTTTAGTTAGTGTTTTTATTGGGAGTGTGTGATTAATTAATTCACCTTCCAATTGTTGACAGGGGTGTTTTAAAGTTTCCAGCACAGTTGAATAATTAACCACACAAGCAATCAATTTGGCAGGAAATAACAACCAACACTAGACAACCATTTAAAAATCCTTAACCAAGTTTTTTAATCACTCAGACAAGTGGTGGGGTGGTGATCCAGTGTCATCCTGACAAGAGTAAGGTGGAAAAGCTCAACTTCATAATTTGATATTTTTCCAAAAAGGGTTGCTAAAATATATGGGCCATATACTTCCCACCTTTATTGTTTTCAAAGAATGAAAGTATGAGTTTAAAATAAGAGCTACCAATACAAGGGAAATATCAAGATATAGATCTCCATATTTTTGGAAACACATAATTTTGGAAATAATTTTATTTTCAAGAATAGGTATTTTGGTTGTTGATACACAAAACATCCTTTGAAAATAAGTTAGTCCAAATAAGAGTAGAGAAGATGTAGGGAATATTTTGTTCTTGTCATGACATAATCACCAAGTTTAATATATAGTTATATTGGTTGGGGTCTTGGACTTTCTAGTCAAACAACTCAAACAACAAGCCATACCAGTTCAAACATAGCAATGGGAAGGAAAACACAATCATCAGCAAAACATTTCAAAAAGTTTTTTGTTGGTTCCGAATTTTGGGGTCTGGTAAAACTAGGTTTTTCTTGGTTTAAAAATTTGGGATGTTACAGAATAGAAGATAGAAGAGAGGGGTCGAGAGAGAGAGAGAGAGAGAGATGTGTGCTTAAGACATGGATTACTGTAGCTTTTATACAGGGCGGAGAGGGAGGCCGGCGGGCGGCGCTAGAGAGTTAAATTCGCGTGTGAATGAACGCCGGGTCTGATCATCTTCCAAAGCACAATTAAAACGGTGTTTGATCAACTTCCAACGCGTATGAATTAACTTCCGACGCGTATGCATGCAAACGACGTCGTTTCCCGCGCACGCATGCCAACGTGCGCGCATCCTGGGCCAATTTGGAATTGACATGGCGCAACAGTCCATCTAACGTGCCCAATTCGTTTTCAGAAAAACAAAATCCAGCCAATCTGATTGCAGTTCAACCAAATTTAAAATTTCACCTTGGATGTTGCAATTATTTCATACTATTATGTGGTAAGAACAAAGTAAGAACATCTGCACTGGTTTTTTATTATTTTGATGTTTTTTGAATATTTGAGATTTCACACCACATTGGAGTTGAAATTTGAGATTTGACACCACATTGAAACATATTTTGTTTAATTATATATAGACCATGTTTATCAATTGAAGTTGTTAGTACATGACAAAGTTAGAACATGTGCACTGGTTTTTTTTTTTTTTTGAATATTTTATGATTATTTCAAAATCGGTCAAACCCAAGTTTGACCAACATTTAAACAAGTTTTGAACGTGAAATTGAAAAACCAAGCTTGGATCTTTCTTAGTCACACCAAAATGAAGCTTTGGTGAGTTTTTTGAAAATTTCATGTTGCAAAGCTCAGACCACCTCTCTTCACACATGAGAGTTCATAGTTTGAGATTTGAGATTTGAGACCACATTGAAGCATATTTTGTTTAATTATATCTAGACCATGTTTATCAATTGGATTTGTTAGTACATGACAAAGTAAGAACATGTGCACTGGTTTTAATTTTTTTTTTTGATTTTTTGAATATTTTATGATTATTTCAAAATCGGTCAAACCCAAGTTTGACCAACATTTAAACAAGTTTTAAACGTGAAATTGAAAAACAAAGCTTGGATCTTTCTTAGTCACACCAAAATGAAGCTTTGGTGAGTTTTTTGAAAATTTCATGTTGCAAATCGCAGACCACCTCTCTTCACACATGAGAGTTCATAGTTCGAGATTTGAGATTTGAGACCACATTGAAGCATATTTTGTTTAATTATATCTAGACCATGTTTATCAATTGGAGTTGTTAGTACATGACAAAGTAAGAACATGTGCACTGGTTTTTTTTTTTGATTTTTTTGAATATTTTATGATTATTTCAAAATCGGGGTTTGACCAACATTTAAACAAGTTTTAAACGTGAAATTGAAAAACCAAGCTTGGATCTTTCTTAGTCACACCAAAATGAAGCTTTGGTGAGTTTTTTGAAAATTTAATGTTGCAAATCTCAAACCACCTCTCTTCACACATGAGAGTTCAAACATGCTCGAAAGGTAGGGTAAACAGCCCCATTTCTAAGCAAGTCTTTTGTCCACCATGTCTAAAACAGCCAAATAAATTTTAGTTGTTAGTATATGACAAAGTAAGAACATGTGCACTGGTTTTCCATTTTTTGATTTTTTTGAATTTTTTATGATTATTTCAAAATCGGTCAAACCCAAGTTCGACCAACATTTAAACAAGTTTTAAACGTGAAATTGAAAATCCAATCTTGGATACTTTTTAGTCACACCAAAATGAAGCTTCTGTGAGTTTTGGACAATTTTCATTTTCAAAAACTTTAAACCCACCTCCTCTCTCCCTTGAAATCCATACTAATGTGTTCTAGATATCACATTTGGGTGAACACATTTTCGTGGAAATGTATTTAAGCCACATCTATAATTTTTTTAGTTACTGTATGACACAAGAAGACTGTGTGCGAAGGTTTCATGTTTTTATGATCTTTTTTGAATTAGTTATGCTCATTTGAAAGTTTTTGAGGTCTCACACATGATTTGATCCTTTTTCGTACAAATGTATGTAAACAATATCTATATTTTTTTTTAGTTACTGTATGACCTTATAAGACTATGCGCGAAGGTTTCATAGTTTTTTGATTTTGTTTGAATTTTTTATTCTCATTTGAAAGTGTTTGAGGTCTCACACATGATTTAAGCCTTCCGATCAGGCCTTCTAGAAGAAAACCCGGGGTCGATCCGCGGCACTCTCGTTCTGCGCTGTGATTGGCTAGTATGTTTTTTTTCCTGCAGTTTTAGTTATTTCCGGTGGGCTGTATCTCACTACACGGCCCAACTAATGCTGGCGTGTTTTTTTTGGCTGCAGTGTTTAGTTATTTACCGGTGGGCCTTATCTCATGCAACGGCCCAACTCGCGCTCCATTTCGCCACGGCCCACGGCCCACCGCTCACCGGACACGTTGCCTCGTTCCCCTTCTTATCCACTCAAATGCGTCGCATCCTAGCTATTCCCCACTATTCTAGATCTCGCCCACTCGCCGCCGGCGGCGCAAACCAGCCCAGCCGCGTACAAATCCAGCACCGCCGGCCGACGATGATGAAGCGTGGGGGTTCGAGCTCACGCGGTGGCCATTCCGGCGGTGGAAACCGCTCCGACGAGGAGCGGAACGGCCGGAAGCGGCGCCTGACCCCGCTCGGGCGCGCTGCGCAGCTTCCGACGCCGGTCGGAAACGCGGCGCGCGCAGGTACACCAACTACGGCGTCTCGGCGCTGCTTGCGTTCGCCCGCCGCGAGGTGGTCGAGTACGACCGCCGTATGGAGTTTGCGGCCGCCTTCGGCCGCAGCCGCTACGAGCACGGAAGCTCCTCCGGCGCGGGGAGCTCCTCCATGGCGGCACAGCTGCCGCCGCCGAAGAGGGAGGAGGAGGAGCAGCAGGACCGCGCACCGCGCCGCGGCCTCCTCCCCGGGGACTTCGCCGACGAGCAAGATCTGCCCTGGATCACGGAGGAGGTGATCCAGCGCAGCTTGGAGGAGGAGCGGCAGGTCGGCGCGTGCCGTGTCATGGAGGAGGAGCTCAATGAACTCCGCCTCCAGTACGCTATCGCGGCGTCCCGCAACGACGGCGCGGACTTTGACTCCTCCTTCGACTACGGCTTCTCCGACTCCGACTGAGCGGCGGCGCCGCCTAGTCGCCGCCGCCGCACCCTTGGTGCTCCGGTGGGAGCCCAATTTTGGGTCCTAGGTTAGGGTTAGAGCGGCGACGGAAGCGCCCCCCTTTAGCTATGTAATTAGGTTTATTCAGCCTGCGGCCGCCTGCGTGTGGCTTTTGATCAGATGATCGCCATGATGTGTATGCCCGCCATGGAATTGGCTATGTAATCAACGGTAATCAACTCATGTTTTAGTTAAATTTTAGTTAAAATTTAGTTTGTTGTATGTCCGCTTCAGTTGAGTTCAATTGGGGTCAGATTCAGTTGAGAAAAGCTCGCCGGCGTTGCCGCGCTGCGTCGCCGGAGAAGAAGAAGAAGAAGAAGAAGAAGAAGAAGAAGAAGCAGAGAATGCGCGCGCAGGGGAAGAGGAGCTAACGGTCGTCGCTGCTGACGTGGATAGTTGTGGGTCCCACCCTGCTCCCCTTAACCCTAACAGATTGCGATTAAGAGCCATGTCGCAGTAGAGCAATTTGTGCTCGCCACGTTGTCGCACCAGAGCTATTCAAGCCAACGATGTCGCCGTCCGTCGATTAGCTAGGAAAGATGTCGCACGGGAGCTATTTGCCCATTCTGCATTGATCAGTTATATTTTTCTTTGCCATCAGTATAAATGTAAAAAAATAGACAGTTAAATAGTATTCTTCATCTGAGAATAATCATAGTGTTTATACAATTAAGTGGGTCCATGAAAAGTTAAATAGACTTCTATTAATTACTTTGCACTAACTTTTTTACCTCTTTATAATTAGACCCACTCCCTCAGCATATATTTTTATCTCTTCGTTTTTTATCATACTTGGCATAAATAACCACGTAATAGTATAGCTAAATAGTAAGATACACTAATTTTGTTTTATAATTTAGACGTAGTTTGTGGAATTCTCTTGCACTACATTTTAAGACATAGTTTTTTACTTCTTGGGGCACTTTCCTACAAAAGTTTGTTCAACCAACTTACACAGATCAAAGAAAACATCTTAATTGACTATCTAATTCATTCCACACCTAGATGGATTGCAAATATGTGTGTGATTTGTTTCTTTTTTAGTTTCCTTAAATATCATGACAAAGTTTATTTTAACTGAGTAAATAGAAAGGATGTTTATCACTGTAAGCATAGAAAAATCTAGCATATACATAATATCAATAAGGTGTTTGTTCTCGAATATACATGCTTACTGAAATATCTTTCAATCTTTTTGTAGTTCGCAAGGTAGATAATATAAAGAGTGAAAAGTCGAAGCAAAACCTGGGACATATGAGTCTAAAACTTTGAGCCGAGCAGCTTATAATTATAAGGGAGATGATTTATCACAATCCATGAACGTGCAAGCCAAAGCACAATATAAACAAATCATCAGATTTAGACATACAATACATTATAAGTGTTGATAATAGTGTGCTCTGCTCACCCTGAAAATAGAGAAATACAGATACAAATATAAATCTTGAAGGCATCACATGCCAGATAATGTAGATCGGTGCTTCATTCTTAATTATTACAATAAAACTAGATGAAAAACATAGGAATATATATTTGAGCAAACGAGATAGATTGACAGATACATGCTATATTTGAGCAAACTAGATAATTATTGCTGCAGAATTAAGCAAGCACATCCATCATTCGGAAAATTGTTATAAACGATAGCAAATAAACGACGAAGAGCGGAACGATCAAACCAAAGGGGACACGAGATTTTAACGTGGAAAACCTCTCCAAACAAAGGAGAGGAAAAAACCACGGGCGCCAGCCAGCAATACTTCACTATATCGGGTGAGGTTACAAACGCCGTGGGTTTACAATGTGTGGCTTACCCCAAGCGGCGGCTTACAAGATGTATATATGGTGGCATAAAACTCTAAGTCAGCTGCAGTCTGACTCGGAAACGACGTGTACCGTACCGCGGGGGCTATGGCCCAAGCCTCCGGCGACGGGCCTCCGCTTCGTTCCGAAGTTAGCCTCTCACTTTATATCTTCATATGAATTTGGAACACATCAAAATAACACTCCACCTTGAGACAAATTCCATCTTGTAGCATGAACGAGAACTTCACCCTGAAACAACAAAGAAAAACACTTCGGCGCCAAATAGCCTCTTGGCTAGACAGTGATACCAACTAAGCCCGAGCAAAGCTCGAACTTAGTAACAGGAACTGGCTTTGTCATCATATCAGCAGGATTATCATGAGTACTTATCTTGCATACCTTCAGTTTACCTTTTGCAACAACATCACGCACATAATGGTATTTGACGTCAATGTGCTTTGTTCTCTCATGGAACATCTGATCCTTAGTAAGGTAAATAGCACTCTGACTATCACAAAACAGGTTAATGCAAGTATCATCTCCACAAAGCTCAGCAAACAAACCTTTCAGCCAAACCGATTCTTTACATGCTTCAGCAATAGCCATGTACTCTGCTTCAGTGGTAGACTGGGCAACAACAGATTGCAACGTTGCCCTCCAACTCACGGCACAACCACCAAGCGTGAACACATAACCTGTGAGGGATCTCCTCTTATCCAAATCGGCAGCAAAATCTGAATCCACATAGCCTACGAGTCCCTCATCAGTCTTGCCGAACTTGAGGCAAGCATTGGATGTGCCACGAAGGTACCTGAAAATCCACTGAACAGCCTTCCAATGTTCTTTACCAGGATTAGCCATATATCTACTAACCAAACTCATAGCATATGATAAATCTGGACGTGAGCAAACCATGGCATACATTAAAGAACCAACAGCACTAGAATATGGAACTCTAGACATGTACTCAAAATCCTCATCCGTACTAGGACATTGTTCAGCTGACAATTTAAAGTGAGGAGCAATAGGAGTACTAACAGACTTTGCATCATGCATGTTAAAACGATGAAGAACTTTCTTAATGTAATTTTGCTGACTAAGAAACAACAAACCAGAATTTCTGTCACGGGTAATCTCCATACCTAGAATTTTCTTAGCAGCACCAAGATCCTTCATCTCAAACTCGCTACTCAACTGTGACTTGAGAGCAGCGATATCTTTCTTGCTCTTGGCAGCAATCAACATATCATCAACATATAATAACAGGTATATAGGTGATCCATTAACAAACTTAATGTACACACAGCTATCAAATTCAGACCTCTTAAAGCCATGTGACAACATAAAAGAATCAAACCTTTTATACCACTGACGAGGAGATTGTTTCAAACCGTATAAGGACCTTTTCAACTTACACACAAGATCCTCCTTACCAGGCACTATGAACCCTTCTGGCTGGTCCATGTATATCTCCTCCTCCAACTCTCCATGCAGAAACGCAGTCTTTACATCTAACTGCTCAAGCTCAAGATCACGCATAGCAACAATACCAAAGAATGTACGAATTGAACTATGCTTAACAACTGGAGAGAAAACATCATTATAATCAACACCTGGAATTTGACTGAAGCCTTTTGCAACTAACCTTGCCTTAAACCTCGGAGGCTCGCTAGGAGATAAACCCTCCTTTCTCTTGAAGATCCACTTACAGCGGACTGCCTTCTTTTTCTTAGGCAAGCGCACAACTTCCCATGTGCCATTCTTATCGAGTGACTGCATTCTTCTTGCATAGCAGCAAGCCACTTCTCGCGGTCACCGGAACCAATAGCTTCAGTATAGTGGACGGCTCATGTCCGTGCTCCACCTGTTCTGCACAACTCAGAGCATAATCAACAATGTTACACTCTTCAATTAAACGTGGTCGAGGACCACAATTCCTCCTGTTCCTACGAGCAGCAATAGACTGTTGTGGCTGCAAAACAGGGGGTGAGTTCTGAACATTATCATTATCAGAATCAGAAGAAACAGAATCATCAGAACCAGCAGAATCAGGATCAGAATCATCTGAAGTAGCAGCACCATCATTGTCAACAGTGACATTTTCCTTTTCAACAGAGTGCTCCACCTCGACACGAACCTGCTCCTCAGAAAAATCTGGCAAAACATCTGAGGACAACTTATCAAAGTACATAACAGATTCATTGAAAACAACACTCCTGCTCATAAAAGCCTTTAGTTTCGGGATTCCACAACTTGTATCCTTTTACACCCGAACCATAACCAATGAACACACACTTAATAGCTCTCGGCTCTAACTTTCCATTATCAACATGAGCATAAGCAGTGCAGCCGAAAACTTTAAGTTGTGAATAATCAGCAGGAGTACTGACCATACCTCAATGGGAGTTTTCTTGTCGAGGGGAATAGATGGTGACCTGTTTATCAAGTAGCAGGCGGTGGCAGCCGCCTCAGCCCAAAAACGCTTACTCATGCGAGCGTTGGAGATCATGCAGCGAGCCTTGGAGATGATGGTCCTGTTCATCCGCTCCGCTACACCATTCTGCTGAGGCGTGTACGGGATGGTGAGGTGCCTGACAATGCCTTCTTTCCTGCAATAATCATTAAAGGCATTCGAACAAAATTCGCCACCATTGTCAGTACGAAGTAATTTCACCTTCCTTTCTGTTTGCCTTTCAATCATAGCTTTCCACTCTTTAAAAGCAGCAAACGTATCATCCTTATTTTTCATGAAATAAGGCCAAACTCTTCTAGAGTAATCATCAATAATGGTAAGCATATAACGAGCACCACCATAAGAGGGCTTACGAGATGGCCCCCAAACATCAGCATGTACATAATCAAGTGTACCTTTGGTGGTGTGGACAGAAGCATTAAACTTAACTCTTGTGTGCTTACCGAAAATGCAGTGTTCACAGAACTGCATCTTACCCAAACTGCATCCTTGCAGCAAGTCTCTCTTGATCAATTCTGCCATACCAAGTTCACTCATATGTCCAAGACGCTTATGCCAAAGGTTAGTTTTACTAGCGTCATCATGAGAAACAGCAGCAACAGTACCAGATAACGTGCTACCTCTAAGAACATATAACTTAGCAGAATTCATATCACCAACCATAACAATGAGAGAACCTTTTGATACCTTTAGGAGTTTATTTCCTCCTTTGTACTTGTACCCGTCACAGTCAAGGGTACTGAGCGAGATCAAATTTCTTGCCATGGTTGGTATGTGTTTCACTCCCGTCAACGTGCGTGTCATACCGTCATGTGTCTTGACCTGAACGGAACCAACGCCAACAATGTTGCATTGCTGGTCGTTCCCCACACGCACGAAATCTCCAGTCTGCACTAACTCATAAGAACTGAACCAATCTTTGTTACAGCAAATATGAAAAGAACATGCAGTATCTAGAATCCATTCATCCTGACGAGAAACACATGCAGCTAAAACAGCTAGGCATTCGCCATCAGAACTACCATCAACAACAGAAGCCTCACCGGTATCATTACCTTCATTATTTTTCGGTTGGTAAGTACCTTTTCTTTTCTCCTTGTTCTGCAACTTCCAACAATCATCAATGACATGATTAGATTTCTTACAATACCTGCAGAACTTGTCACGGCCTTTAGACTTTGAGCGACCTCTGTCACCCTTGCTCTTGTCTCTGTTGTTGTTGTAGTGTTATCTCGCTGCTCAGGCCTCCCTCGGACCTGCAAAGCATCGCCCTTGGAGGACGACGTCTCCTCTTTCTGTACCATACCTTTCATCTTTTCCCTGGCAAGCAGGGCCTCATATACTTCCGCGGTGGTTAGTTCATCACGGCTTAACAGTATGGTATCACGAAAATTTGCAAAGGAATTTGGCAGCGAGCATAGAAGTAAAAGTGCTAGATCTTCATCATCGTACTTTACCTCCATCGACACTAGGTCAGAAACGATCTCCTTAAAGATCGATAAGTGATTCATTACCGAACCACCTTCTTGCAACTTGTGCGTGAACAACTTCATCTTCACATGCATCTTGCTGGTGAGATCTTTGGACATGCAGATCGACTCCAGCTTAGCCCACAGTGCCGCTGCGGTTTTCTCCTGGAGTACTTCTTGCAGAATATCATTAGATAGATGAAGTTGAATAAGCGATAAAGCCTTACGGTCTTTCCGCTTCTCATCGGCGGTCCATGCCGCCGCATCCTTGTCGCCGAATTTCTCCAGCGCCTCGTCAAGATCATTGGACTGTGCGAGGATCGCACGCATCTTGACCTGCCACAGCGAAAATCTCGTCTTGTAGTCCAGCGCCGGTAGATCGAACTTCATCGATGCCATCCAAAACCCTAATCTGAAAACAGATCTGAAACAGGGCTCTGATACCACTTGTTAAACGATAGCAAAGAAACGACGAAGAGCGGAACGATCAAACCAAAGGGGACACGAGATTTTAACGTGGAAAACCTCTCCAAACAAAGGAGAGGAAAAAACCACGGGCGCCAGCCAGCAATACTTCACTATATCGGGTGAGGTTACAAACGCCGTGGGTTTACAATGTGTGGCTTATCCCAAGCGGCGGCTTACAAGATGTATATATGGTGGCATAAAACACTAAGTCAGCTGTAGTCTGACTCGGAAACGACGTGTACCGTACCGCGGGGCTGCCGCCCCCGCACCCGGCGACGGGCCTCCGCTTCGCTCCGAAGTTAGCCTCTCACTTTATATCTTCATATGAATTTGGAACACATCAAAATAACAAAAAAACATATTCATCTCTTCCCGTCGAAGAATTCCTTGGGAATCAGGGAACAATAACATGCTATTAAATTTTTATCGTCACCTGCAGAAGCATAAGAATATATATAACTCAACCAAAAGAAAGCAGCTGCGAAAGATGAGCAAAGCCACAAAACAAGTTAAACAAAATGACACGTTATTAATTACGTGCCTCGCGCGACCCCTCTTTGTACCAAACGCAGATAGCATCAGTAAAATCAAGGAAGATAAATTAACTAGGACATGAGTTCGAGGGAGCGACAGATGGAATAGTTACCTTGCATCCTTTCTGCTGCAGCTCATTCATCGTGTTGTCATCTCCAACAGAAATCAAGGGCATCTCTTCTAGTTCCAGATGATTGAGGGACGGAAGGTGCAGCCAACCCCTCGGGAGCTTGTTCATCTTAAGGCACCCTTGGAGAAACAGATGGCAGAGCTTTGGCATGGCCCCGGTCTCGATTGTCCACTCCTCGGTGTAATGAAAAGCATTAAGTTTCAAATTCTGCAGGCGAGGAAAGCCATGGGCAGAGCATGACATGGTTTGGCCGCTGTACCACCCCAACTTTAGCACCACAAGACATGGAAGCTTCTCAAACACCGGCATCGGGTCTTGTCTAATTTCAACAGCAGACAGGTCAAAACTTCGTAGGCTTTGTGGGAACTGATGGCTCTTAGGCAGTTTATAAAGCACACTCAATCTATTGAGGTAAACATCAACTAGGTGAGGCATGCTTACAACTATATTCATCACTTCCGGGTCATGTCTTCATATGGTTTCAACGTCAACGTTGTTAGTTGAGTCGTTTGACCCAAAAACCTCACCATATCATGATTGATGCATTTCGAAGAAGAAGTACGTGAACGAAGATTTAACCGAAAGGTCTGGAGCTCACTGTTTTGCACACCCTTTGGTGGTGAAAATTCATCACATAGGTCGACATGCCTTAGAGAAGGGATATCCCACAACGATTTTGGTACTAGTAAATGTGTATCTGTCATATCAATGGTTTGGAGGTAATGGAGTTTTCCAATTGACGAAGGGAGAGTCGCACCTTTACATCTAATTAACCCGAGGCATCTTAGGTGAATGCACCCTTCAATTGCAGTAGATAAATTATCCACATTTGAGTCTTCAATGTGAAGAACTCGAATAAATCTGATTTTAGGGAGGGATACTGTTGGAAATCTAAATCCAATTACAGTTCTGAGATTAGGTGTTGCCTGCAAATTCTGATCACCAAAGTCTTGATATGAAGAACGATATGATGTCATAATATCATCCGATGGTGCACCAACTTGGCCTGCAATTTATTTGTTACCATTTGTCAGCAAGAGGCTACATAATCGTGGCATGTCAAAGAAAGATTTCACTACATGCTTTCGGTAACTAAATTATATATGCTATTTTGTTAGCTGCTTTCCACGGATTTAAGCGGGTAGAACGAACCAAACGCCTCGGCTTTCGCTGTGAGCTTTGCGAAGCTGGGCTCGCGATTGCACTGCGGAGGGAAAGCTGCTCCCGGGGTGCTTCGGCCAGCTTCCCGCAGCTTTGTGACTTAAGGAGGAAGCGGTATATTGGTTTGCCACTGACGTTGTTCGTATTTACAAGATTCTGCCACTCCGGTCCTATTTCTATCCTCTGCACACGCTAGGCCCGAAGCAGTGACGCAGACACTGTCCGGCTGCTTACTGTGCTGCCATGCTGTATGCATGCAAGTAATTCCCGGATGTGTGTATTGTTTTTTTCGTTTTCTTTGTCTGCACCGATTGATCTTTACCATTAGCCATAGACAAGAAAAATATTTACTAGATATAACAATCGATATAAAATTGTTAAATCTGATATCACATATTAGTCATGCTTGTGGATTTGTTGAGGTGTTTGTACATATTGCCGACGCGTTATCAATACACGTTTACACGACTAAGGGTGTTTCAGACAATTCCACAGATTACAGCCAGACAGCCAGCTAGTTGCCAAACACTAAAAATCAGAACGGCAGCTTTTCCTGCACAGCAGCTTTCCCTGCACAGCCCCACAGCCAGCCACAGCCAGCCAGCCACAGCCCAAACAAACACACCCTCAATTACTTGTATGTACTCTTTGTGATGAGGAAGAGATACATGAGCAATAAAGTTCAAGGAGTAAAACACTAAGTTATAGTGTGTAAATTTTACATATTTGTAGGCACTGATTTCTCCACGTAGATACTTTAGGAGTTTCCCCATTTTACATAAGTTCTTTTGCAGCGACATGGTTACGGCGGGTGGCGCGACCCGGCCTCCGATGGCGCGTCTAACTTGGCGTCCATCCGCTCATCTCCGGGGACGGCTTCGGCCCCAGAGATCCTTCGCTGCGGATCTGAGAGGCATGGTAGTCGGCCAGCAAAAGCCGGCTTCGCGAGGGGTTGCGGGCGTTGCTGAAGGTGTCGTCGCTGCGACTTCTAGCCTCCTACCCTAATGCTCCGGGGGAAACCCCGGATCCAGGTCTCCCGGATCTGACGATGATGGCACTTTCAGTGCCGTTCTCCCTCTTGGGGGCATCATTGTGGAGCACACGTTCGGGCTGGAGGGGTTTAGAGGTGGAGCGGTATTACATCTACTGCATCGACAACGGCGAGGCTCGACGGCATGGTGTAGCGGAGTATCGACATCGGACGCGTGAAGATGTACTCACACAGGGCGGTGTCGCTGTTTATCGTCGTGGCGGCGTCGATAGCTGGCCCTGGAAACGGTCTTCGCTAAGATCTACACGCTGAAGATTGGATGGACGGAAGATGGCGGAGGTGACTTCCGGAGGGTGCGCACAAGGCGCTATCTCTAGAGTTGGCCGGGGAGTCGGCGATGGCTGTGGCCGGGGCATAAGGCCCCGTTGTTTACTCTGTCGGTTGTGCTAGTTGTGGTGCTTTTTCACTGTCTGGCGGCTTCGGTTTGTATGATTATTCTTTGTAAGGCTTTTTACCAGCTATGTTGAGTAAATGGAATAAAAATCCGTATGCATATTTTTTATGCAGAGGCCAAGGTACCTCCCCATTTTAAAGAAAAAAAGTGTAATAGTTCCTGTAATAAAAAAATTATGGAGTTGAATATTGAAAACTAAAACACTTTAGGAATGATGTGTAAGGAATACACTTTAATTTTACTAGCGGCATAAATGAAATTAGGCTCTTCTGTAGTAGCATGTAGGATGTTTCTGTACTAATAATACATAAATTGGAACTATTAAAGGAGATTGAAGGCAAGTTGACCTGATGTTATGTGGATAACACGAAGATAACCATCTCGTTTTGCTTCTTCTATGCACCAATCGTGTAGAATATCATGAACACTTATTTCCAGGATCCATTCATGTGCCATGCTTCTTTTAGTAACTTGAACCAGGCTTCTTTGAGCTAGCTCGGCTACATACTTGTGTGCCGTTTCCTCCTGCTCATGTTCTGGTGCATGCGGAATGAAGCCTTCGGCTATCCATAGTTTAATAAGAACAGATACTTTTATTTTAAAATCCTCAGGAAAAGCAGCAAGATAGAGGAAACACGACCTTAAATGATGATTTGGCAGGTCCTTGTAACTACGAGCTAGTATGTCTCGCATCATATCGACATTTTTGGTTGACGGCCAACCCAACAATACATTGGACCATGCTTGTGTATTCATATTCTTTGATAGATAGGCCCCTAAAACTGCAAGTGCAAGTGGCAATCCATCACATTTACTTGCCAGTTTTCTCCCAAGTTTCTCAAAATCATAGACGTCACACATAGGCATGACAGACCTTCTGTACGATGGCAAAGCTTTGCTATGAAATAGCTCCCAACTTTTCTCTTCATCTAAGTGCTTAAGAGCATGAACATGGTTGGCATACCAACATGATTTGCAACATCGACCTTCCGCGTAGTTAGCAGAAGTCTGCTACCGTTAGCTGTATCAGGAAAAGCTCTAACTGTTCTGTTTAACTGGTCCCATGTGTCTGCTTCCCAAACATCATCCAGAACTACCAAGTATCTTTTTTCTAACAGAAAATCACTAATCTTCTTTCCCACATCATACTCATTCATTTGATCAATTGAATCATGTGTGTTCCGTGTTATTTGTTTCATAATATCCTTGAGTAAATCAATGCCCTTGAAAGTTTGAGATACAGTCACCCATGCAACCATTTCGAAGTGTTGTTTGACTATAGATGATGTGTATACTTTTCTTGCTAGTGTTGTCTTGCCCGCTCCACCCATGGCAACCATGGAAATGGCACTAAGCATTTTTTCTTTGCCTACTAATTTGTCCACTATTGTTTTGTGCTCATCCTCAAAACCAACCATGACATCTGAATTTTCAAGCACAACACCAAAATCATTGAGAAACTGATCATGAACTATAACAATATTATTCAAATCAATTTTCAGATGTTCTGCACACTGAAAGATCTCATTGAGCTTCCTTCTTATGCGTTGAATTTCAATACCAATTTTACGAAGGGTGGCCAAGTCACCCGGCAGGCGAGCATACCTAGAAATGGCACCCATGAATCCCTTCTTCTTCTTGAGTCCATTTCTCTTCTCCATGTAGTCAGCAGCTTCGATGATATTCTCCGCATCATACGCTGCAGCTCTAATTTGGTTCACCAAAACAGCAACGCTTGCATTTCCTGATCTCTGTTTGTTATCAGCGTCTTTTAGGTAGGCCTGTAGCCGCATCAGCTCATCTTTCAAGAAGGCAACTTCAAGGGTGACTCCACATAGAAATCTGGTCTCCTGAACCGCAAGATTGCCCACGTTGCCAAGCACGCTGCTAACAGCCGACTGCGCCATTACTCCTTGGCTCCGTGACTCTGCTCCTCCCTCTGATAGGTAATGCTTTATCAGAGTCGAGCTGCAAGAATTTCCACTTGTGTGGCTACTGATTATTTGTAGAACATGTCTAGTGCGAGCCCTGCACTTTTCTAGTAGAGGAAAAGTGACAAGAGAAAATTGAGAACACTCACTGATGGAGGTGGAGGGTGGCTTCGTCCAACTGCTGGTTTGCTTTGCACGACACAGTATGTTGCTCTGTTCCAGCCAGCAGCAGGACGCACAACGCCGCCCAGCTTCACCGTGCTATCTCACGACAAATTATGAAAGGAGTGGCTGGAGAGAGGGAGTAATACAAGAAAATTTGTGACTATCCTTGTCTAAATTGACAAGTAGTAGTATAAAGTTTCGATCGTGAAGGATATGGCTATCAGTAAAGAGAGACGGGTCTAGATGTGTGACTGTGAGAGCGATATTGTTGAATCAGTCACATGCTTATCGCATTCTTCTCGGTTCCTCTGTCATGTCGTGTTGGAGAAGATCGAAAAGGCAGCAGCCCCACGGTAAGATGTCACGACACGTCACCTACCTATGGCGCTACGGGCTGAGAGGCGGGCCGGAAGGCGTCGGGCCCTGCGCACGGCACAACTGGAGAACAGGCCCAAGGTTGGAGACGACCATGGCATCGACTACTAAGTCAACCTCGACGCAGCTCACGGGGCATGTCTGATGTATGAATTCATAGAACCCTGCTGGGTCTCGTTCTCTCCTCCCTCCTCCGAACCTGCGTGTTCGTGATTCTGCTCGTGCGTGACGCCGAGCGTGTATCGGATCGATCTAGACACTCAAACTCGGCAATTCAGTAGCCAATTCTATCCTAGAACCCTTACATCTAGTATCAGAGCCTCCGATCTGAAGTTTCCACAAATTATTTCTCCAATTCGTTTCGATTTCGAGTCGACGGCGAATTCGGGTTGATTGGGGCGCAGGGGTTGGGATCTCCCGTGAAATCCCTCTGGTATGCCTCCTCCCCGCGGCGACGGTGTCGGAGCTGCCCACCTCGGGCGGAACCACGGCGGCGAAGGCAGCGGTAGACTGCTTGGGGCGAAATCTAGTGGGGATCGAGCGGTTGGGGCAGAATTCGTCTGTTCTGGTAAAATTCCGGCTCGACAGCTAGGTTCATTCACCATTGGGGGCGCATCTCGCAGGTGGCGGCAGGCGTTGGCTTCAACAGACGCGGTCTGGGGGAAGTGCGAAGAAGTGGTCATGGAGCAAGTCCAAGCGGATCTGGTGGAGTTGCCTAAGCAAGGCGCGGAGACCGCTACCTCGATCCAATCCATCTCCGACACTCTGAAGAACCTGAACCGGTGGATGCCACAAGTGGATTCCACGGTGAAGGAGCTCAGGAAGACGATGGACGAGGTGGGAGCAAGAGTGACAGCGCTGGAGGCTGCACCTACACTACCTCCAGTCAACATCACTCGGCCTGAATGGCACGGCGACGACACCATGAACCAGGGTACCGTGACTGTTGCCTCACGGGAGACACCTGCCCTGGACAAGGGTACGCGAACAACTCCACATACTCCTGTCCGTTTTGATTTAGGCGAACCATCAGATACTTATGTTCATACACCTCATTTTGGATCACGACACACTCATGGTAGATCATCTAGACCACCTAAAACTGAGTTTCCACGCTTTGATAGGTAGGTGACGTGTCGTGACATAAGAGTTGCAGGCCTTTCTTCTCACCGGTCAGAGAAGCTGTTGAATGTTCTCAACCTATTAAGCACCAGCGAGTCCACTTTGCTAATTGCATTTTTCAGTCTTCGCTTTGAGAAATTGTTGTGGCTGCTGCTATTGAACAAGAGAAGAGGAGAAAGGCACGTCATAAATCAGCTGATAAAACAATACATTAACATGTCACAAATCAGGAAATATATGGAATAGGTACATCTCACAGCATCGTGCGACTAGTTGAAGAACACACATTTTTATTATAGTTAAATGGAAATGCATAATTAACGAAGTGATTAGAAATGGCTAACTAGATGAACGATCTCAGCTTACGTAGTAGCTTGCGTTGTGCGGTAGCCTTTGATTTTTTGATTTGACAAGTAGTAATATTTCATTAGCTAATTAAGACTATCACTATGGGGAAAACATTGACATGTGAGATGTGACTATGACTACGGGAGGCAAAACGGTGAAGAGAGACACAAATTCTTCTGAGATACTGTGAGTAGTAAGTGTCAAGTTTCATGCACAGGGCAAGAGAAATCTCATGTATGACTCAAGAGACCTATACATGAACAAAGAGAGGGCAACATGAATTTTTGAATAAATTGTGATATTCAACACTCAAACTCGAGACCTAAAATCTGATACATGCCAAGTTTCATGCACTAGACACGCAATTAAAAATTCACTAGACAAATCACATATACACTTTCAACGCTAATCGAATTAATCCTTATTTCTTTGCGTTGTTTCTATTAGCACCTCTTCAACTGCAGAAGATTATTTTGGTTTCAAGCTAGAGGCGTCTCCGACTCCAGGGAAAGAAGAAGGACCAATCTAGGGGTTGTTTCTGCCATTAGTCCCGACGCACACGAGCACCATCGGCTCTTCTGTCAGAGGTAGAAATGTGGTTCCATGTTCCTCTCATACCTACCGTTCGATGTTGCTCTCAACTAATAATGATGCAGTATAAAGGGAATTAGGGATACATCAAGCCACCTGTCCACTTGCATTTCCGGTCACTGAGGTAGGCCACTCTGTGATGCTGAAACTGATACTCCTTCTGTTCCAAATTAGATGACTTTCATTTGTCTAAAAGTGGATGTATTTATACTTGTAACATGTCTACATACATGCACATGTGGGCAAGTGGAAGTCATTAATTTGAAACGGAGGGAGTAGTAGTATGGTCCATTATCTACAAAGATCCGGCTAATCAGGTCCCATGAGCTAGTTACTCGATGATTGCTGACTGCGATGCATGCGACAACTACTCCTTTCATCATCCCATTCATATATCTGACTCAATAATAGATGTGGGGTGTTAATAAATTAATTAGAGAAAGCATTGTGCGACGCATGCCATATATGTAAGGTTGTCATACAAACTTTCTGCAAAAAGGTGCAGCAAATTCCCGGCTGTATATATACACAGCTCTGCGGATTACCGGAGCAATCTGAAGCAAAACCCTGATCTGCATGACAAACTTTGTGCAGTTTGTGAACGCAGAAATCAAATAAAGGGATAACAAGAAGAAAGCCTCCTACACTTGAGTCTGAAACTTTGTATGGAGTGAGAGTATCACGATCCATAACAACCGCCAAACAGTAAAGCCACATAAAAATAACTCGACAGTAAGGGAAATTCGTTTCGGAACTGGGGTCCAGATGCTCTCGATCTATATCTGGGTCATTCAGTTTACTCGGGATCTGCACACTTCTCTGTATTTGAGTTCGTATTGTGACTGGTGTGTCCATTTTGGAACAGTAGCCTGGCCACGGCCAGACATCATTTATTGAACAAGCAGACGTTGGCCGAGCTGATGGTACTAGACGATTACGCCGTTTTTGGACCATCCACTAACACCTGGACCGGCATCTCCGTAATCCCTTGGTAGTCCATCCTCTACACTTTCACGTTCAGATAAAGACAGCCATGGCCACGCACTTGATCGGCGGAGCCCCTCATGAGTCATGACGACGCGCCCCGGCGACCGCGAGGGACAGCACTGCCATGTGTCTGCTAGTGTGTCACCGCCCGGTCCGATCAGGCCATGTACTGCGACACGAATTCGCTGGCTATGGAGTCGACAGCGCCGTCGGCCTTGCGGAGCGCCCGCTCCATGACATGCCTCGTGGCGCCCCTCTTGCCAACCTCCCGCCGCCACACCTTGACTGTGTCGTCCGCGGAGCCGGTTAACGCCAGCTCATACGTCGACCTAGACATTAACACTGGCTGTTCCTTGAAGCTCGACACTGAAAATTGCATCATCGAATTCTCTGCTGCGACTTCTTCACTGCCTTTTCAGCAAGAACAGCTACGCCAAGTACACACCCGAGAGTACAACTTGATGCTAACAGCAAAGGGAATACAAGAATGGGACCCTGGAATTCTAACACCCTCTTCCATGTATCTCTGGCCGCAAGGTTTGACTGCAAGGATTGCAACTGAAAAGCCTTTGTCTTGGTTGCCAATTCCAGAGCTAACCAAATGGCAAAGTCAAGTGACCAGTGCTTCTTTTGTATGGGATCCTCGTACTATGTTACTCTCATACAAATGCAAATGGTGGTTACTGTACACGGAAGAAAAGATCAATTGGCTCACAGAAATCAAGTGCTATGGAGTTGCTCTTTGGTTGATCCATTTTCAACCTCCTTGTCAAGGTTAAATTAATTCTCGAGGATACTTTCAATCTCCCTTGGACAATTCTATGCACTAATGCAAGAATTTCCAGAAATTCCATGCAAACAATTCTCAGCCTGGTTGGCACCAAGACATCAGGTTCTATGGAATTACTCCTTGGTTAATGAATTTAAAGGTGAAAAGTTTCTGAAGAAACTTGCTCCATTGGTGACCAATGGTCTCAAGGGGGGAGTAATGTCAGGGATTATTATGCGTATGTAATAGTGAGTTAGTAGTTGTGAGGGTATATTAGGTATTCTACCTATGTTGGCATCTATTAGTTGGCTAGATCTTTATATAGCCATCATTGTATCATGTGATCTCAAACAAGAAATATAAACCCTAATTGTTATCTTATTTTCCTGCAATTTATCTTAGATTTAATTCCTGCAATTTATCACTTTTATCTCCAATTCCCCTCAAATCCTTGTTCTTGCTGATCATCCTCATGTCAGATCCATCGGGGTCCTGACACAGCGTCGCCTGTGCGGACCAGGACGGGATGGAGCTGGCCACACTCTACATCGGCGGTAGGTCGGCCTCGGCCGGTCAGTTCTGCACCGGGCCGGCCGTGGGCACAAAGATCCCAAGGCGACGTAGCAGAGGTGCTGATGTGGGATCCCAGGGCCGAGGTCGTCACAGCCATGGACTCCGACGGCAGACCATCAGCCCCCTCGCCGGCGGGAGCAGAGTTCGTGCTCTGCGCTCGTTCTCACGCCGAGATCTACAGGTACAAAACATCGACCCTCTTTGATCTGCTATTATCGGTAACAGCAAGATGAGATGTACTGATGCGTTGCTCTGTTTTTCTAAAATAGAGATTTTACTGATTTCTAGTGTGCCGCTCTATGTGCACTTTGCATGACGCCGGAAAGGCTGGGTGCCACGGGACCATTGACGACCCCAGCGCGCTGATGTGGGATCCCAGGGCCGAGGTTGTCGTATCCATGGAGTTCGACGATGGACCAGCGCCCCCCTCGCCGGAACGGATTTGATTCCCTACGTTGCCCGATGCTGAGATCTGCAGGTATCGATACTATCCTTCTCCCTGCTGTGTCATTATTCAAGTATCACCTTAAGCTGTAACAGCAAGATCAGTTTGACTATGAGATGCGATCCAGGCTTAAATCTGTTTTCTAAAACAGAGATTTGTTTGCTGATTTTTAGTGTGCAGCTTCATGTGCACTTTGCACAAATGGCTACGTATACATGGATATATTTCACGATCAGTTTGAGATGCATGCAAGATCGACTCTATCCTCCTCTTTTTTCTGTTATTATTGCATAACATTAAGCAGTAACAGCAACATAAGTTTGAGATACCTTTGAGGCGTTGCTCTTTTTCTAAAACAGAGATTTCTTGTGATCTATAGTGTGTGGCTTTATGTGCCCTTTCCATGAATGACTTCTTATGTTTGAATAGCTTTCACAATCGATTAGATTATCCTGGCAGTCAGTGGCGGAGCTAGCGATTTGTCGAAGCCTGGGCACACAACAAGCAAAATAATTAAATCTCAAAATTTCAACCGTTCAAACACCACTGAAATGATGCTTCATAGAACAAAACGTAGTTTTTCATAGATCAAAGATGTGCAAAAACTGGATGTCACTAGTACTAGCTACAGACATACGGTACTTAAATTTTGAAGAACCGACATCAAAAGTTGAACATAGCAATCTCCAATGCAGCAAAGCGATTCACAATCAATAAGCAGGCAAACAAGAACAACCGTAGGGGCCAGCCTGAAGCAAATGGGCTAGGCAATGGGCCTGTGGTCTGTTACTAAAGACCAAACAAATAGGCTGAGGGCCCAAGGAAGTGCCTATCTGGCCCATCTTGGGAAAGACTCGTCTTTTCCAGTGCCGTTCACGATTCCTCTCGTTCTATGAAGTTCCGCCGCCGTCGGAGCTCTCCGGCGACCAAGCATGCCACGGAACAGAGCCCGGGCACGTGCCCAGGGCGGAGGGATGGTAAATTCGCCACTACTAGCAGTTGTTTTGGTTAGTATATGCGCTTGGAAATTTGCAGACTTTCCTCAAAGTCTTTGTCCTAGTCAAATTAACGTGCTATATATGCATATTGAACAGGTAACGGCTGCAAGGGCGATTTGGCGCGGGAGACACAGAGATTGAGTGGGGTCAGCTCGCCGTCGGGTGGCGACCACCGTTGTGCTCTTGCAATCGACGGCCAGCACCTCTGCCACACCATGTGCCCTCCTGCTCGGGCCTCCCCGCCGCCTCGACCGAGATCCTAGAGGCCTGTGAGCACCCCTTCCCAGACCTAGCTCACGACCCAAGATGTTACTGCTCCTGAGGTGGTTCTCCCGGAATGAGATCCAGTGCCTTGCCATGGACAAGGCACCCATGAACAACACCATGCCTTGAGCACCTTTTCTAGCCGTTGGATCAACAATTGATGGGGATAGATGAACATGAACAGTCGAGTGCTACAGGAACATATACAGGACATCCGCTACAGAGCACGTGCTACAGCGTCGCCAAACAGTGCATCTGCTACAGTCGCTGCTGCTGTTTAAATCGTGTCCATCTATTGTCAATCTAACGGCCAAATCAGCAAGGCACAATACTGTTCATTGGTGCCTTGACCATGGCAAGGCATCGGATCTCAGTCCGGTTCTCCCATAGGGAGGTATAAATCCCTCATTTTCAAGTGTTGTTTTTGGCAAAGCACCATGGCTGTAGCAGCACCTAAAGTCTTTCGTTTGTTGGCAGGCCTTCTGATTACCTCGGACCAGCAACACTATGCGCATTCGTAGTCAAGAGAGCTCACACGTATTTCCTCCGTTCCAAATTAATTGAATTCTATATATCTAGAATTCAATTAATTTGGAACGGATGGAGTACTTGATTGGCGACATTTTTTTAACAAGAAAACATGCATGACATACACTAGTAGGAAAAGGCTTATATCCACCAGCGTACCGCTGGCGGACAACGTCTTCGTCCGCCAGCGCTACGACCGCTGGCGGGCGGTTTTTCCTGTCCGACAGTGGTTCTGGACGTACCGCTGGGGACAACAGAACATCTCGCCAGCGGTAGGAACAGGAATCTGGGACGAGGCGGGGCAAACTACCGCTGGCGGGCACAATACGCGCCCGCCAGAGGTATTAAACGTACCGCTGGCGGACGATAGACAGGGCCCGCTAGTGGTAGTTTCCGTGGCTGAGCTCAGATGGGAAAAAAATGGGGACAGTACCGCTGGCGGGCTGACGAAATAGTACGCCAGCGCTCCGTTCAGTACCGCTGGCGGGCACGCTGAAGCGTCCGCCAGCGGTAACCTGGGAAGTAACATATACGTGCGGCCGCACGTACCACCCTTGCTCACTTATTGCACTTCACTCTTCTCTCTCTTAGCTCGAGTTTCCCCCATTTGTGGCTCATTTCCTCCATGAAATTAATCACTTTTAGCCAACAAAAAGTGATTTAGTTGATAGATCCCACTAGATCTCTCCCCCACATCCAACTTTGACCAAAAGAAATCCACTCAAGTCACTCAGATCTCAAGATCAAGATTTCATCTTCGGCCGACTTCCGCGGTTATTTTGACGTGTGTTTTAACATTCTTAGGGTGATCTTTTACCGATATAAGTTAAAACACATTCTTAAAATTAATTTGGTCGGATAAATGCGCCCGCCGTAACCATGCGAAATGCTGGATTAAAAATGGCTTGGAATGTGTGAAATTGAGTTGTGATGAATAAATTTGTGTTGTGATGTGTGAAAATTAATGAGGGTGCCAATACCATGCCGGAATGTTGATTCATTTTCCGTTTCGGCAACTTTTGGCACTCTCCTTGGGTCCTATTTGTAGGAAGGTCATGGCGAATTTTTTCGTGAAATAAACCCGATAAAATATTAAATGGTGCTTAATTATTGTCTTGATTATACAACGTAACATGTCGTGAATACATACTTGAGACACACGACGGAAGACATGCTGCAGAATAAGCGCAAAGATATACAGTGTCCGTGTCGCGCATGCAAACTCGAGGTCGGCATCAGTCCATTTACCGGAACTTTGCTGGAACACCTGCTCTTCCGTGGTTTCATGGATGGCCACACTCGTTGGTTAACAGATGATGAACATGATGGAAATGATGGTGCGCCGGAAGGAAATAATCAGGATCAAGGGCAGCAAGACAATAACAACGAGGGGCCAGAACACGAAGAGCCTGATCCGGATCCCGTGCAACATGATGAAGTAGAAGAAGACACACGGACACCGCTAACTTCAGTCGTGCGGGACCCTCATCTAACAGAATTGTTTCTTCAGAAGACGGCTAACAGGGAATCTAAGCTGGCGCAATTGGAGAAAGATTCAAATACTCCGTTGTATCCAGGCTGCGACCCAGAAGCTTCCCGCTTGAAAGTATCGCTTGATTTTCTGCAGATGAAGACAAGACACAAATTGAGCGATATAAGCGTCGACGCTAACCTGGAATATTTGCACGGTATCCTTCCGAAGGGCAACACGTGTCCTAAAAGTTGTGACGAAGCCAAGAAAGTCGTGTGCCCCTTTGATTTACCGCACGAGAGGTACCATGTGTGCATCTTCGATTGCTACATATTTCGGAAAGAGGACGAGGGAATGACCAAATGTCCAGTGTGCAATGCCAATCGATACAAGACCGGGAAGAAAGCCCCTCGCAAAGTTGTGTGGTACTTTCCGCTCATTCCTCGTCTGCAGCGATATTTCGCAGACCGTAAGGAAGCAAAGCTTATGCGCTGGCACGCGGAAAGAAAGGCGGCAGTGGTGCAAGATTCAGACCGGAGTGAAAAGATAATTCTGACACACCCTTCGGATGCAAGCCAGTGGAAAGCATTAGACTCTTTCGATGCAGACTTTGGAGACGAGCCAAGGAATATCAGATTGGGTTGCAGCACCGACGGTCTCAATCCGTTTGGCAACCAGAGCAGTTCACACAGCACGTGGCCCGTGTTTGTATGGATATACAACCTACCTCCCTGGTTGTGTATGAAAAGGAAGTACATACACATGAGCATGCTAATTCAAGGGCCGAAACAACCTGGCAGCGACATCAATCTGTATCTGAAGCTACTGAAAGATGAGCTAGACACGTTATGGTCGTCCCAAGGGGTTCCCACTTGGGACGCCGTCGCAGAAGATTATTTCCCTATGAGAGCTGCCTTGTTGTGTACAGTGCACGATTTGCCCGGCTACGCATATGTTGCCGGCCAGGTGTGCCACGGATATTTCGGATGTGTCAGGTGCCTGGATGATCCGACATACCTCCAGCTGAAGAAAGACGGTTCTTCGAAAACCGTCTACATAGGCCATCGAAGGTGGCTAGACGATGAAGACCCATGGAGATGGCGTGGAGACCTTTTCAACGGTAAAGATGAGCTCCGAGAACCTCCACTTAAGAAGAGCGGCGATGACATTTACGAGTTGCTGAATGAATGGCAAGAGTGCCCTGAGCCGGGAAAGAAGCGAAAGGCGCCAAAACCGCTCTGTGGTGTTTGGAAGACGAGGTCTGTGTTTTGGGACTTGCCATACTGGCCCATCTACACTACGCCAAATTGCCTTGATCTAATGCATGTGACGAAGAATGTGTTCGAGAGTATGTTTGGCACTGTACTCCACATGGCGGACAGGACCAAAGATGGGCCAAAAGCAAGATTGGACCTTAAACATATGGACATCAGGAAAGAGCTTCATGCGCAGCGCAAAAATGTGGTAGACGACCAGTTGGATGAGGAGATGGACGGTCACAATGCCAAAAGGGTTAAGAAGAATGACTATTACTGTCCCCCCTCTGCTTCACTCTTAGTCCAAAGGAGGTCGAACAATTGATGAAGTGCCTTCTAGGAGTCAAAGTGCCTTTGGGTTACTCGGGGCTGATAAGCAGATTCTTAGACTGGCAGAAAAAGAATTTCAGCGGTATGAAGTCTCATGATTGTCACGTGATGATGACACAGATATTCCCAGTTGCGATCCGAGGGATAATGGACAAGCACGTCCGTGAGACCCTTTTTGGACTCTGTAACTTCTTTGACGTGATCTCTCGAAAGTCAATCACCGCAAAGAGACTCTCAACGCTGCAGGAAGAGATTGTTGTGATACTATGCGAGCTTGAGATGTACTTCCCGCCCGCATTCTTTGATATTTGCGTGCATTTGTTGGTCCACATCGTGGATGATATCATTCATCTCGGACCGTTGTTTCTCCACAACATGATGGCGTTCGAAAGGATGAATGGGGTCATAAAAGGATTTGTTCGTAACAGGGCCCGTCCGGATGGAAGCATCGTTCAAGGCTTTCTCACTGAAGAGTGCATCTCTTTCTGCACGAATCATCTGGAGATAATTGATAACCCTGTTGGTTTGCCCCCAAACAAGCACTTTGGCAAGTTAGGTGGGTCAGGTCACAAAAATGGCGCGGGACTTACATGTGGGCTTCAGTAAGAGAATGGCCGACTTTAAGAGGGCAAACTTAGTAGCTCTCCAACACCTTCAAATGGTCGATACTTGGGTGCAAAAGCACAAACTGGAGATTAAGCAGAAGTACATTAGCCAGGGCAGGCAAAGGACCGAAGGAGAAATAATCAGAGAGCACAACTCCTCTTTCTTGAGTTGGTTCAAAGATGAGCTTGTCGCTCCGCCAACGGATGATGCAGAAGGTAGATGGTTATACGACTTGTCACGTGGCCCCGCCCCCAACCTCGCGACATTTCAAGCATATGATATCAACGGGTTCACTTTCTACACAGAGGCAAAGGACAAAACTTCTGACTATCAAAATTCAGGGGTAACAATGCTATCTTACGTCGGTGACAAAAAGTTCAGATACTACGGAAGGATAGAGGACATCTGGGAGCTTAACTACTCTGGAGAGAAGGTGCCGATGTTCCGTGTGAGATGGGCTAGGTTATCCACCGTGAAAAAGGAAGACCAATACTTCACCACCATGGTTTTACCGGAAGCCGGCACTTCATCAAGCAGCACGAACGTCACCGCACAAAATGAGCCATGGGTATTGGCTAAGCACGTGTCTCAGTGCTTCTTCATAACCGACCCGTCAAAGCCTAGCCGTGTAGTCGTGAGGAGAGGCAAAAGAAACATCATTGGAATGGATGGAATCGCGAACGAGGACGACTTCGACCAGTACGGTGACCCTAATATTGAAGATGATGAAGATGATGATAACACGCCATACACATCAAGAAGAAGCAGAACCACGCTACCCACGAGAGGAGGTCTTCCATTCTTAAGAAGAGGTCATAATGTGGGGCTGAATTATGTAGCTAAGACCACCAAGAAAGGCAAGAAGAAGGCCAAACGCTAAGAGAAAAGCGCGAGACACATGCATGTGTGTTATTGTAAAAAGTTGTAATTTAATTAAGATGTTTTGAACAATGTGATGTGTATGAATATTTATTTATATACACACAACTATTTATTTATATACGCACAACTATACTAGAAAATACTAAATAATAACAAAAAACAGAATAAAAAACAAAACAGAAAATTTTAAAACATACCGCTGGCGGATAAATCTTTCCGTCCGCCAGCGGTAACCATATACCGCTGGCGGACACCTGGCCCGTCCGCCAGCGGTAAGTGTGGCCGGCCCACTTACCGGCCGGTCGGGCCGCTCTCTTTCCATCTTCCCATTCTTCCCCCACCCGCGCCCGGCCTCCTCTCTAACCCTAACCCCGCGCCGCCGCCGCGCCGCCCGGCCTCCGAACCGCCCCGCCGCCCACATTCGCCGCCGCCGTCGACCGCCGCCCCGATTCGCCGCCCCGCGCCGCCCCGACTCGCCTCCCCGCGCCGCCCCGACTTAGCCGCCCGCGCCGCCTCCGCGCCGCCCGCCGCCCACATTCGCCGCCGCCGCGCCGTCGACCCCGCCCCCCCCCCACCGCCCCGATTCGCCGCCCGCGCCGCCCCGACTCGCCTCCCCGCGCCGCCCCGACTTAGCCGCCCGCGCCGCCCCACCCCGCGCCGCCCCGATTCGCCGCGCCTACTCGCCGCCTCCCCGACCGCCGCCGTCGCCGGCCTACTCCTCCACGCCGCCGCGCCCCTCCCGGTGAGCTCACCCGCCGCCTCCTTCCTCCCCTCCCACCGTTAACCGCCGTGCACGGAAGGTGTTTGTTGAAATGCCATTACTATTTTTTACCCCTTATTTGTGGTTAGTGGTGACAATATGAAGTATGCATGTGAATATGGTTGCGGATGTGATTCGGTGGTGGTTGTGATGTGATTCGGAAATGCCGATTTTGGTGGTTGTGATGAATATAAAATGTTTGCAGGTACCCTTGAGTCCCTTGAGATTGCCGGAACGTTGATTAGCTTCCGTTTCGGCAAATTCGGGTACTCCATATCTCGTAATTGTAGCAAAGGTCATGCCAAAAAAATTCGTGAATTTTTTCGTTATACTAAAGTTCGACTTTTCTCGTTAGTGTGAACATGGCGGACAACGACGAGGCCGGCGGTTCTCATATACAAGACGAGGATCCGATGCAGGCGTTCATAGAGAACGAACTCAGAAATACCTTCAAATCCATGTTCTTCCTATCTTGCCAAGTAGGAAACCAAGTAGGACCTCCCCCCATGATCGGCTACGGGTGCGGCAACTCTATCACCAATTTGGTTCCTATCTTGCCAAATCATGGGACGCCAGAAGATGCGCCGGTGAACAAGCCTAAGAAGGCACGTAAAAGATACAAGAAAACAAAATTGGACGACTCCACCGTCCCACCGGAGCAGGGGACTGAATCCCGGTTTGTGGACAGGATACCCATCAAGGACTGGCATAAGATGCATCACTTGGGTAGATCGATCCTGCCGGCGGATCGTGTCAAACAGTTGAGAGGACATTTGTTGGACCTACATGAGGTTGTTCTTGTTGTGGAGAGGAAACTTCTCGACCAAGAAGCTCCAACATATCCCCTTTTCATTGCAAATGTACCAGAACGGTTGGGCTTTGTCAGGGAAAATGGCGCAGACCTGCTCTTTGTGAGATTTGATGATATCTTCGCAGTGTACCATAGTCTTCCGCTCCACCCATCCATAGTCCGTCTTGTTGCGCTCCAAATGGCGCACCAAATCAAAATGGAGAATACCCCCGGCATAGTGATGGTTGACCCCTACTACATGCAAGAAATGTTCGTGAACAACCCTGAGGGTAGGAAATCCGCGACCGGTTATCTCCAAAAGCTCTTCCTCGACAATGCGTCGAGCCCGCCGTGCTCATTTCTCTTGCCTTATTTTCCCGAGTAAGTCATGCCTACCTGTCATAACATGCTTCCACAGATTTCCATCGTTGAATTTGCGTCTACAATGGTGATGTTTTGCGCAGAAACAAACACGGCACCCTCATCCACTTGGACATGGAACGCTTAGCTGCCTTGTATCTCGATAGCGGGGATCGCTATGAAGACAGGGCGGAGTCTAAGCGGGACTACACCGACATCAAGATTGTTCTGAATAATGCTCTCCACGGCTACGCCATGAAGGGTGGCCCGATTTTAAAAACAAGAAAGTCAGAGGATGGAAGGTTTAGGTTCGCGCACCGAACGTATTTCCCCTGCATGAAGCAGGATTCAAGTAGTTGGATGGAGTCATGGTACCTCCTCTATCAAATGAGGTGGTTTTTAAAGTTTCAACGACGAGGCCAATTTATTTCTCGTGATTTCAACGCATGGGTTGCAAGACTAAAGGACTCCGCTGATTATGTTATCAGAGCCGAGTTCCGATACATTCAGAACATGATCGCGCGAATCATCATGTGTGACGTCCTAGATCAAGATGGACAATTCTACTACGGCTTACAACCACCAGCTAATGCCGATATAGAAAGGCGCTTAAGCTATTCGGGTGATGACAGGCCATTCAACTCGTTAAATGGTTGTGAACCATTCCCGTAGATACCAGAGAGAAGGTGATCGAGGAACAAATCTTTATTCTGTCTTATGTACACAACTCGTTAGATGCATGCATGCTTAGTTAATTTTTTGTTTGCTTTAATCTTTCTTCTCTCTTATGTACACAAATCTTTTTTCTTACAACTCTTATTTGACTTGTAATTTTATATGCGTCTTGTGTACAGAGAAATGGGGAAGTGGTATGTGGTGTACAAAGGTCGTGTTCCAGGAGTATATGAAAAGTGGGAAGACTGTAAAAAGCAAGTGAACGAGTTCAAAGACAACAACCACAAGAGCTACAAGACTAAAGCGGAGGCGGAAGCTAGGTATGCCAACCATCTACTTGAGGAAGAAAAGACGAACCGGATGATGACGTCCAACATCATCGTGAACAACCACAACATTTACGAAAGTAAAGCGGAGACAGAAGCTAGATATTTGCATCACCTGCTTGCGGAAGAGAGGAAGAACCGGATGAAGTCCAACTTCATCGTGATCCCCTTCTTACTGATCATTATTGTCATTCTCTTGTATAAGATTGTGTTTTAGATGACAGTAGTAATCCATTTGGAAAACTTCCGTGTATGAATTAATCTATCGACATGTATTCGTGTGTGACAACTTTTGACGCGTTTGTATGTGAAATTTCTATGTTATTATCATTTTCGTCGCCTGTACCTCAATATCCTGTATTTATATTTGATATGCTGCTGGAATACGTTATTTAAAAAAAAAATACCACGAAAAATGTACCGCTGGCGGACACAGAGGCGTACCGCTGGCGGACAGCTCTCTCAGAACTCCAACCAGCGAGGCGTACCGCTGGCGGCCGAAGTATCTTATCGCTGGCGGCCGCTGCTGCACGCCAGCGCTGCCTATCCTCGCGCTGGCGGGCGGAAATTGTGCCCGCCAGCGGTAACGATCGTTACCGCTGGCGGACGGCCGCCCGCCAGCGGTAAATCGTTACCACTGGCGTAATCACCGCTGGCGTGCGCCGCCCGGCAGCGGTAGACCATTTCCGTCCGCCAGCGGTAGGCCTTTTCCTACTAGTGATATTTGTCGGTATACGTACACACACCACGTATAATAACCTCACCACGAAGACGTAGGTAGGATGTCACAAATGCACGATGGAGTTCTAACGCAGCTGATCCTGCTGCGAGCTTACTTAAGTCTGCATGATTTGAGATTTCACATGGTCGGGTAGGCGGTGTCGAGCGTGATGCCGCAGAGCCCGGAGCCTCCGACGTCGCGGCGCAACCGGATGTAGCCGGCCTCGCCCCATGCCTGTCCCCACGAGTTCTTGACGATCCAGTACTTGACCCCCGTGGCGGCGTCGGTGCCGTAGCCGACGGCGGTGACGGCGTGGCTCATCTGGATCCCGCAGGGGCCCGAGAAGACGCCGCTCTTGTAGAACTGCATGCTGCTGGGGACCTCGATGGCCACGCCGATGGGCTGCCTCGCGACGGCGCTCTGCAGGGCCAGCTCGTTCTTGGGCGGGACGGCAGAATGGCCGGAGATGGTGACGACGGACTTGACGCGGTTGCAGGTGCCTCTCGCCGCCTTGTACGGGTACCCCGCCTGTGTGGTGAGGCCCTTGTTCTCGATGATCCACTGGAAGGCCCTTTTATAGTAACCTTTGTTGCACCCGCCGTCGTACTGGTCGCAGTCCACCAGCTGCTGCTCCGACAGGGGCACCAGCTTCCCCGTCTTGATGAAGTGGAGGCTCTCGATCGTCGCCACCGCCGCGAACGCCCAGCAGCTGACTGCACCCCGGTCCAGGGACAAAATCATGAAATTAGCTAGAGGAGAGGCCGTACTAGTTGAGTTGAAATGGATATTCAGGTCATCTTAATTATTAATTTACGTACAGCAATCCGAGCCTTGGTTCTTAACCGGCACCACGGCGCCTTTGGCCCTCCAGTCCACGCTGGCCGGAGGTGGAGCCTCCAAGGAGTTGTCCCCGCCGCCAGACGACCACAGGCCGTCAGCCTCGGCGGTCGTCGAGATGAACGACTCAGTGCGATGGCCGGTGTCGTACGACGACGCATACTTCGCCAGGAACTCCTCCTGGGTGAGGTCGGCGAACTGGTTCTCGCCGAGCTGGTAGGTGAGGTCGCCGCGCCGGTTGGTGGCGTCGATGTACTCCACGTTGCTGCGGTACACCTCGAAGCGCCACAGCTTCTCCTCCACGCTCAGGTACGAACGGTTGTGAGTGGCCTGCCACTGGTGGAACCTGTCCATCATCAGCATGTCACCGGCGTCGAGGCGGCCGCCGGACGCCGCAGGGAAGGCAGCGAACAGGCCGCGCATGAGCAGAACTACTACAGCGATCGCCGGCCATGTGCCGCCAGCCATGTCGATCGATCTACAGCTGCTCTTCTGCTTGAGCATGCAAGTGTAGACGCGTTTATATAGTGCGATGCACCTACTAGTTGAGGAATGGTAACGATCGGCGTTTTCTCTTGTAGCTTGCAGTATGTGCATGGCTTGGCACACGAAAGAAGAGTTGGTTAGGTTTCCCTGCCGAGCACACTAACTCAGCAGGGCCGGACACCGGTTTGTAAACTAACTAGTGCACCTTGTCGCCTTCCCAATTCTGTGAACATTTCGTCTTCTAGCAAAACGGTTTTTCCACACCCAATTGGACCCGCACGGTTTATCTAGACCATTCAATTTACATTTAACAGTAGTTCGTATTTTTTATATTTAGAATCTTCACCTCTAATGGTTAATGTATAATCCGAACTTTTTGTCAAACGTGTGATCTATTTATGTTAATGCATCATTCAAAAAGAAATTGTGAATGCGTGGTCCCAATTTTTATTAATGTGTGATCAAACTTTTTGTTAATGCATAATCCGAATTTTTCACGAATGTATGATCCTTTTTTGTTAATACATAATTACATTTTTTTCCAGAAATTCACTTTGGCACCCGGTGCATATGCACCCGGGATTTGAAAACATATTTGAAAATGTCAAAAAAATCTGAAATAAAATTTTGCGGATACATCTTCATATTTTATGTGTTCACAAAGTCATTTCACCAAAAACCGATATATTTTGTGTCTTGTGTAAAAAAGACAAAAAAAAGTGTCGTGAAAAGCCTTATTTTAGCACCAAATTTTGTCTTTTTTATACAAGTCACAAAAAATGTCAGTTTTTCGTGAAACGACTTCGTGAACACATAACTTGTTAAGATCTATGCGCGGATATTTTTTTCAATTTTTTTGACATTTCAAAGTATGTGCAAAATGTATTTTAAATAAAGTATGCATATGCACCCGGGAGCCAAAACACCACTTTTTTTAAAATACATAATCCCAATTTGGGGTTTTAAAATACTGTATGTAGAGAGTTGAGATGTTTGACTATCAAACTACTGCACAAATCTTAAAGAGATGTAAAGCCTTGTTGGTCCAACTAGGTATGGATTTGTATTTTTGGTCTTCTTTATGTCGATACAGTGAATATATTAATATCAAGCGGATATCAATTACACCCGACCTCTGCAATAACATTATATTAAGAGATAGTGGAGACATTAAGGATGCACACAGCCAAAAAAATAAAGAAAAATAAAAAGCCTCACCGAACTGATCAGTGGGAACTATCACCACCAAAGGCCACACCCGGACTGCAAAAGGATGCTCCAAGAATGAAGCCTACCTTCGTCGTCTGAACATAAATCATTGGTTTTCACCCGAAGAAAATCCGACTGAATTCCCTTCAATTAGGAGATCTACCATTACCAGGTACAACCAGTGAATGTCAAACCTAGAATTTTCACTCCGAAAGTCAAGACTTTGTGCCCAAGAGCACCGTAAATAAATCTCCATCAAAATACACAAATAAAGAAGAAGAAAAAAGGAATAGCAGAGAGAGGTCGAATGTACCGTGTTACCATTCTAATTGCAGTTTGTTTCACACTACGCATGTACACCCAAAAAACATAGAGCAAAGAAAATTTACGGGGTAACTTGGGGAGAAAAGGAACTTCAACCAGCTGACATTCCTGTGGTTTCAAGCCCATCTTCCTCGTGCAAAACTGAATCAGTTAGCCACATCAAAAGATATAAGGGAGAAACTTTCATCTCTGCATCAAAATCTCTACCTAATAATAAAGGAAGCAAGACTTCCTTCGTTTGGTACTGTGAGGACCCCGGATTAAGTACCCGAGATACTCGTTATGTTTCCTGCAACAATCCCGTGATCAGTCTGTTGCTGCACATAACTCGAATTGGTATCACAGAACATCCATAAATACCGAATAGAAATACTTACGTGATTGAAGTCATAAGCTTCAACAGGTACTTGCAGCGGAAAACCACCAAACAACGTGGAGCCCAAGTCATTCGCCTTAACCCTACAGGCAGCTGACTGGGAAGTGCCCTAGTTCGCAAAGACGCCAGTGAACTCCTCTTCTTCGAACTGCTTCTTCTTCCAAAATCTGGCTAAGACAATAGCCAGGGACGAAACCAATATGAGTACATTTGATTGTACTCGCAAACTACCCCAACTTGAGCATGCACTAGTTTTGATAATCTTTCAATAATACCTTTATTTTTAGAACAAAACATCTCTATATCGTTATTGAAAAGGGAAGAGTAGATCTTTTAATCTTGTGGAAGACAAAACATTTTGGAAAGTAATTTCTCAATACCGGGTTGGAAACAACCCTTTTTGGAAAGTAGTTTTCTCACTATTTTTGGTTGAAAAAGGTAAGAATTCTCTTTTAAAACTTTTCCTCGAAAATCACCGTCTTGTCCACAGCCCCATCCTGGTCACTTATTTTCCAGCAACATCATACCACCCCCTCGGTATAGTTGCCTAAAACAATCTTCACTTCATTTTCCTTTCAAACTCAAAACTTTGTAAAACTTGCACATGGCCTTAGTAGTTCTTCCCAACTGTCCATATCCGAGGACTCGGCTATTCGAATAGTTTTACCCTCTGCAGAGGTAGCACGCTTTTCCCACACCCATCCGGTCACTCATCGTGTCAGCCACGTCCCGCCATACCAGAGGTAGGCGAAGTTGAGTTCCCGGCCATAGCCTGTCCTTTGCTCATACTAGTATAGGACCCTGCCGCTACGACACTTTCCACCGACACTCAAATCCTCAGAAACTAAGTGTGGGGACTCGTAGTTCTGCCCGGCGGACCCAAGGGAGCCCTTCAATCCTCTTCCTCCGACACGCTCATACCGGCTTCCGGTAGACTACAATGAAGAGGACCCAGGTCAGGGGGTAGGTCCTCAGACCATCCCCTCATGGAACGAGGTTCTCCTCGTTATTGAGGCATCCAGTACTAACACGAGCAAATTATATGACTACGCCCTTGCCCATATGTGGGTAAATGTGGTCGCACAGGTTATTGGTTGTTCGGTAAGTACCAGGACACAATGTGCATTTTTCAGAAACATCACCATTCACCACTTCTCAATTTCATCACCGACATCTCGGCATACCATAATTCATCCAAGGATTTTCAAAGGAGTTTTGAATAAACAATGTTTTTCCCATCCTATAGTTTTATTTAAACAAACTGATATTTCTACATAGAGTGGCAAAATAGTTTTTCATAAACTTTTGAAAAGGTTTTCACAATCATTTCCAATTCTCATAGCAAAATACTTTTAGTCAAACTTGGGTGGTTCGTAATCCCACCAAAAGATTTTCATAGAAGGCTTTGGAGTAAAACAAATTCATTTCGAAATCGTTGTAGACCATTGACACCTCTATATCGGGTGTCTCAAGAATCTACTTGTATTTTGGAAAAGGGTTTTCAAAGTCATAGCTGCCGTGGCAAACACCACATAAATCATTTATGCTAGTTATAGTAAAACAGGTAAATCAAAATAGATGTATATAGGTGCAAGCTCAGTGAAGTAGCTTGCCTGGTTTTCAGCATAATGTCCTTGGCCTTCTTCTCACTGATTAAGGAAATAAACTCCGAGTCTTCTCAATCTTGGGTCGTGTTTACCCGTGTTATAAATTTGGGATGTTACAAATCCTTCCCCCCTTAAAAATAAATCTCGTCCTCGAGATTTGCCCAGGGGTACAGGGGAGATACGAGGGCAAAATTTTTATTTTAGAAAAGCTGTATATTCCCTTTCGTGTATACACAGGTTTTGAAAAACAATAGGGTTTTTCTTTAAAATACCCAGAGCTGTGCCACCAATAATTGGCTTATGGACACAGTGGGTTTGGTTTATCCGAAGAATTAATTTTGCAGGGGTTTTTACTGGAAAAGCGAGGGATAAAGGATAGAGGGACACGGGGGTTTAACTGCTGTCTCACTGGCAGGTGGGGCCGGGGTCCACCTGGTGGTCTCTCTTCCTTTTCTTCTCTTCTTCTTCTTCCTCGCTCGCCCTGGTTCCGCACTCGCCCCGTTTTCAGTGCGCAGAGCACTCATCCGTGGCACTGCTGCGCGTGCGGTCTGTCGACGCAGCGGCAGACACGGCTTTGGGACACGACGCTTAGATGGTTTCGCGCCATGGAGGCGAGTACTGCTCGCGATTCCACCACTTTCCCGCGCAACGCGGTGTCGAGGAGCGGCACCGAGCTCCTGGTTATAAATTGGAAATCTCCGAGGCTTTTCTCCTCCTCATCTCCACCATGGGTCTTATTCACGCCTTCTTCAAAGCCTACTACGAGATGCTGGAGAGAGCGGGCTTCATCGAACATGTCCTCATCGTCGTGCTCTTCGGGATCTCGTTGTCGGTGGTGGCCGCACTGCTGTTTGCGGCAGTAGTTGTCTTGATTTTTGGCTTTTGCAGTTGGTGGGCTGACGCTGGTGATGCTGCTGCGGCGGCAGAAGAGCCAGCGGCGCCGGAGGTGCCAGTTGTGGGGGAGGGGCCAGCTGCAGTGGAGGAGCACGCAATGGTGGAGGAGCAGGTTGCAGCGCCGGTGGAGGAGGTGGTCGATCTTCGTGATGGAGGTGAGCAGGCTGTCCGAGCCGTCCGTCGCCGTCGGGTGGCGCGCGACTCGGCTCTGAGTGAGCCAGGCTCATCCTCTGGTAGTGCCAGGGAGCTCGAGAGGGAGTAGAGATCTCTGGGGTGCCGTTGCATCCGGGCTGAGTGCTGGCTGTGTTGTGTGTAGGAGTAGAACTTGTAGCCTCGGTTTCTTTCTGAATTTCTCGCTTCTGTACTGAACTCCGTGATTGTTTCAATCTTGTCTTTGCTGATGACTGGGACAAGATCTGCATTGTCGAAACTTTCTCGGTTGCCACAACTCTGGTCTTGCAGCACAGATAGGATGCAGGGTACTAAAATAATCTTGTTTTAGTGAGAAAATATATTTTTAGGGAAATAACACTGCATTATATGGTCTCAACCACTGGCAGTGGTAGCATAGCATTTCAACCATATAGGTTGAACACAACAACTAAAAACACCCTACAAGAAGTCCTTCTGTGTTCCAGCGAGCATTGACTCCCAGCAAGCATTCTACGGCTTGCGAGGGTTACATCTCGTGGAGGCTCGGGCCCCTTTCTTTAACATGCAAAATGCACAAGGTTCATATTGGGTGAGGAACCTTGTGGGAGAAGCATGTAGGAAACCACACACAAAATAATTTGCATAATACAAAATAGTACCATTTAAAGTTTGCATTAATTCCCAGGGGCATGCGTCTGGGGTCACATACGGTTCCTGGTTTAAGTGATCTGTTGTTTCTTTTTAAAACTTTTAACTGAAGAAAAAGCATGACATTTCATCAGGTGTCAACCAAGTGGTTAACAAGATGATAAGAACACCAAGTTTTTATTCCGGGCTGATTTAACATCAGCCGGGAAACAGACAACAACCTTGCATTACAAGAAACACGAGAAAACAAACAACAAGCAAACAACAGACTAACAACTTTGTTGCTCCACACGCACAAACATACAAACGCTGGTCAGGCTGACTGAACCTGGGTCTATTCTGCCTAAGAGGTTCTAGGAGTCGGGGAAGCGCGGCCGAGACAAAGAGTGGTGTCCACATCTCCATCTTCCACGGGGTAGGGAACTACAGACACGCCTTCGGAGACTACACCTTGCTCCTGGGGTGGCTGCTGAACTCGGGCTAGGGCTTGCGTCACAGATGCATCAACATTATGGTCCAGCAAATCATCTAGGATCGACTGTCTTGCTTCCTGAGCTTGCCCACGGTGGGAGGTGGGTAGGTTCCTTGCTCGACTTAGTTCCAGGTGGGCTCGACCAAGGTGGCGCCTTGTAATTATGAGTTCCGCCATCAGGGAGTGGAAAAATCTTGTCATTGAGGCTCCGTAAGTAACCAGGGTGATTACGGCAGGGTCGACTTCCCTACCGATGGGAATTTGAGCAGGCTCCACTCCAAGCGGAGGAGTGACGGGAAGAAGTTGGAAAGCTCGACTCTGCGCCATCGCCGGTTCTGCATACCGGAGACGGACAAGGCCTTCCCAGGCTGCTACCTGGAGGGCTTGATCTAGAGTAGGCATGCTCCTACCATGGATCAAGTAGGCCTGACCTGTGCCCAACGGACACGAGTTGATGTGCACGTCGACTTGGAATTCACGCCCCGCAGGCGGGAGGGAGTTCTCTAACACCACATATCGGGGGCGAGCAGGGTTAGCAAGAATATGGCAGACGGCCTTCCAAAGCATCAGTGGAAACCCGCCATGATCTTCGGCAGTGGTTTCCAGAATGACCCTGGGGTTTGCCATTGGGTGGCTTTGGCTCGGGAGAAAGGATAAGAACACGGGATTCCTGCCTCAGGGGAGTTGGGTTGCTATGGACGGTGAGTGAGGGTGGATATAGATGGCAGATGGAACGGGACCTTATATAGGCTAGGTTGTGTCGGCTCCTTTCTATTGGAAGAACCTGGTGAGCGTCTCTCAGGTAGTGGGGACAAGTCTTACTGTACTCTACTGTGAACTGACGCCTGGCCATGCCGGTTAGGCAGGGATGGGTCAAATCCGTTGACTCACTGTAGGGGAACGTCACAAACAAACAATAAACACACAAGGTATATGTGGTATCGGTGTACGCCTAATACTCGTGATAGTGGGTAGTATACTAAAGTTCCCTAGGGGCCTTGGTTATAATTAGTTGACGAAGTCTCCATTTCATCACCTCGGGCTTCAACTGGTATACTTGGGATTGGGGTTGCCACTGGAGTAGAATGGTTGACGTTGAATGAAAGTCTTCAGAAGTCTCTTGCCTTGTTGATATCGATGAGATTGGCATTTGTAGATCAACCACCTTGAATGTTGAACCTTCAAAATGGGGGCTTCCTCTCGTAGGTGTTAGCTAATTAGGCCTCCTTTGGGTTCATCGTCAAGTATTTTGAACAGGTACAAGAGAGTAGAAAAATTCTTGGAAAATCTTAAAATAGAAGGGTGAGACTCGGAAATATTTGAGAAGATTGAGAAGAGTGGGCGTCATCTTTGGACTTCCCTAGATAAAGATATATTTTTGGTATTAAATATTTTTAGCAAAATATTTTCCTTCATAACTAACGTCCATGCTAACTAAGGTCTGTTACAGTCAGGATGGCTCTGATACCAAGTCTGTGAGGACCCCGGATTAAGTACCCGAGATACTCGTTATGTTTCCTGCAACAATCCCGTGATCAGTCTGTTGCTGCACATAACTCGAATTGGTATCACAGAACATCCATAAATACCGAATAGAAATACTTACGTGATTGAAGTCATAAGCTTCAACAGGTACTTGCAGCGGAAAACCACCAAACAACGTGGAGCCCAAGTCATTCGCCTTAACCCTACAGGCAGCTGACTGGGAAGTGCCCTAGTTCGCAAAGACGCCAGTGAACTCCTCTTCTTCGAACTGCTTCTTCTTCCAAAATCTGGCTAAGACAATAGCCAGGGACGAAACCAATATGAGTACATTTGATTGTACTCGCAAACTACCCCAACTTGAGCATGCACTAGTTTTGATAATCTTTCAATAATACCTTTATTTTTAGAACAAAACATCTCTATATCGTTATTGAAAAGGGAAGAGTAGATCTTTTAATCTTGTTGAAGACAAAACATTTTGGAAAGTAATTTCTCAATACCGGGGTTGGAAACAACCCTTTTTGGAAAGTAGTTTTCTCACTATTTTTGGTTGAAAAAGGTAAGAATTCTCTTTTAAAACTTTTCCTCGAAAATCACCGTCTTGTCCACAGCCCCATCCTGGTCACTTATTTTCCAGCAACATCATACCACCCCCTCGGTATAGTTGCCTAAAACAATCTTCACTTCATTTTCCTTTCAAACTCAAAACTTTGTAAAACTTGCACATGGCCTTAGTAGTTCTTCCCAACTGTCCATATCCGAGGACTCGGCTATTCGAATAGTTTTACCCTCTGCAGAGGTAGCACGCTTTTCCCACACCCATCCGGTCACTCATCGTGTCAGCCACGTCCCGCCATACCAGAGGTAGGCGAAGTTGAGTTCCCGGCCATAGCCTGTCCTTTGCTCATACTAGTATAGGACCCTGCCGCTACGACACTTTCCACCGACACTCAAATCCTCAGAAACTAAGTGTGGGGACTCGTAGTTCTGCCCGGCGGACCCAAGGGAGCCCTTCAATCCTCTTCCTCCGACACGCTCATACCGGCTTCCGGTAGACTACAATGAAGAGGACCCAGGTCAGGGGGTAGGTCCTCAGACCATCCCCTCATGGAACGAGGTTCTCCTCGTTATTGAGGCATCCAGTACTAACACGAGCAAATTATATGACTACGCCCTTGCCCATATGTGGGTAAATGTGGTCGCACAGGTTATTGGTTGTTCGGTAAGTACCAGGACACAATGTGCATTTTTCAGAAACATCACCATTCACCACTTCTCAATTTCATCACCGACATCTCGGCATACCATAATTCATCCAAGGATTTTCAAAGGAGTTTTGAATAAACAATGTTTTTCCCATCCTATAGTTTTATTTAAACAAACTGATATTTCTACATAGAGTGGCAAAATAGTTTTTCATAAACTTTTGAAAAGGTTTTCACAATCATTTCCAATTCTCATAGCAAAATACTTTTAGTCAAACTTGGGTGGTTCGTAATCCCACCAAAAGATTTTCATAGAAGGCTTTGGAGTAAAACAAATTCATTTCGAAATCGTTGTAGACCATTGACACCTCTATATCGGGTGTCTCAAGAATCTACTTGTATTTTGGAAAAGGGTTTTCAAAGTCATAGCTTTCGTGGCAAACACCACATAAATCATTTATGCTAGTTATAGTAAAACAGGTAAATCAAAATAGATGTATATAGGTGCAAGCTCAGTGAAGTAGCTTGCCTGGTTTTCAGCATAATGTCCTTGGCCTTCTTCTCACTGATTAAGAAATAAACTCCGAGTCTTCTCAAATAAATCCTTTCCAAAGACCACTCCGGTACCGGCATTATCTAGCGTCGCAAACAGGGAATAACAACACTCAATACATCAAACAAAACCACAAGTGGTGCACAAACAAATAACAACCACAAGCATCAAACTAATTATTCAAGCAACAAACTAGGATCTACACCATAAGGGTCTTTTACAAATCAGGGTTTAACACTTCTACACAAGTGAGGGCCAAATAATAGGTAGCAAGGGCTGGCATGCTACCATATCAGTAGCTAAGAAATGCTACTGATGTTCAAACATCATTTCTAAAATCATGCACACAAATGATTTTATTTGCAAACAATTCCTAAAAGTTAGGAAATTCGAGGAACTATCCATACTAGGGATATTATTCCCTAATAAACACTAGCAACACTAAACTCTTCCTAACATGTTATCAAACCAGTAGCAATATGACATGCTACTGGTGATCTAGCAATACTAACTAAACAACCGTCACACTAAAGATTTTCTACTAAAACAAGCCCTATTAACTAGGAGAATCTAGGAAAATACTACCCTAGTAATATTAACACTAGATAACTAAATGCAACACTAAACCTTTTTCCAAAATGCTATAATACAGAGCTAACACACTCCTAGTAGATAGTATCACATCTATAGAGGCTAGGAAACACATTTACAACCATAACATTACAATACAACAATTAATAAAGGTCTTATACAAATAGGCAGAAAGGCCTAAAACTTATAATTAGCACCACAGTCAATCAGTGACTCCTAAATTCAAACCAAGCTAGGGATATGTTTCCCTACACACATAGGAGACAATCCAATTGGATTTACTCCAAAAATCAATTCACAAAAATCATAAAAGTGCTACTGGTGTGTTTACAAGAATCAATAGAACTTTTGTTTTAAGCATCCAAAACACATGAGACCAATTCCTACTGAATGGTAATGTGAAGAGCTTTCTAAAACATTTTGATTCACAAATTTTTGAGTAACCAAACTCAAGTTATTAAGAAAACAGTGTTTCAGATCAGTGATAAGAAAACATTTATCAACCTACAATAATTCATATTTTTCAGATCTGCAAGTTGCACACGTCTCTAAACTTATAACATTACTACTGTGATTTTTGGTTTGGCCGGATTTGCACTTAAACTATTTTAAAACTATTTAAACTAGAGGTCCAGAAACAAATCTAGAAGTAAAAGAATAAACAACCTTAAAAAAAAGGCAGTGGGCTGGATCTGGCTGGAGTTGGGCTGTGCCGTGAGGGAGGAAGCCCAGCTCGCGGCCCACGAGCTTGAGCGAAGCGGTACGGGCTGGCTTCTCCTTCCTCGACACGAGCAGGGCACGGACGCGGCGCTGCCGGAGCGCGGCGAGGATGGCGACGGCGGCTCCGACGTCCTGAAAAGAAATGGGGTGCCTATGAGAGAGAACACGGCAAGGGGAGCACGTGTGCACAAAAATGGCGGAGAAAGGTGGCCTGTGCCCACCGCGAGCTTGCTCGCACGTCCGCGGCCGGAGGAGAAGAGGATCGGACGGCGACGGCGATCCCGGGCTTCCCTCTTCGATTCCTCGCGCAGAGAGGGGGAGTAGGGCATGGCGAAGATGCTGGTGGTCAGGGATTTGGAGGGGGAGCTCTCTATCGCCGGCGAGGCGCGTCGGCGACTTCGGCCATGGTTCGGGTTCAATGGAAGCAAAGTGAGAGAGGAAGTGAGGGGAGGAAATGAGTGAGGGGGTGAGGGAGCAGAGGGGTGCGCGGCTTCTTATCATCTCCTCCTCAGCAAGGAGGAACGGGGCCACGGCGTTGACGAAGAGGAGAGCACGGCATCGACGGGTGCGCAACACGGCGGCCGTGCCGTGCCGCGTTGCCGCAGCAGAGGGGAAGTGACAAGGGGGAGCAGAGGAGGCAGCGTGCGGTGCTTCTTCGTTTCCTTCAGGGCGTGGCGTGCGTCAGGCGAGAGCCACGGGTGAGCACGGCGAGCGGCGACCACGGCATCGCCGGCGTGGGAAGCACGGCGTCGTGCCGGGCACAGAGGTCAACGGAGTTTTTGCAAAACGCCCCCTAAACTCTTTTTCCTCTCACGGATAGGTCCTCGGCTAAAATCCTTTATTTCCTTTTTGAAATCAGTAGGGTTTCCAGAATTTATTTGAGGGGTTTAAACACTTTACAAAAATTAGAGAAAATTCATGTAGCCTCCCCTATATATGAGGAAGCTCCACAAAAATTGGTTTTACAAAATAAAATGTTTTGCTCCATTTTTGTTCATAGGATTTAAATAAACCATTTTTGGAAATTAATAATTTGAGACTCCTTTAATATTTAAAACCAGTGGTAAAATAGTTTGTAGAACCTTTGGAGCTTTCTTGACAAATATGATATCTTCAAATAAGTTTTATTTTCATAGAGAAAACATTTGTTTTGAGGAAATAGAGAAAATGGGAGGGAATTTATTTATGAAGATCATTTTAACTCATGACCTTCATTTCTTTAAAAGAAGGGAGGGGTTTGTTTTTAAATCAACAAGTAGGTTTACTAGAGGAGGGAGTAATATGAAATGGAGAGAAGTATCATTTCATCTCCCTTTCTAGAATTTTGATAAAGAAAGTATATTGGTTTTCATAAAAATAGAGGAATAGGTAAAGAGGGAGTTTTATTGAAATCATCTCCCTAGGTTTTAGGAGTTTAACTTGGGGTGCATAATTGTAGAGGATTGTTCCTCTTCAAGTCACACTCCAAATTTGGTGGCCAAGGGTGTCCTAATTTAGTAATAACACCACTGAGGAATTATCCTCACAGCAATAACACAACAATAGTATCAGCACAACAATATCAGCAACACAACAATATCCACATCTCAAACAAGACCACACACTTCAAACCACCAGAATAAATCACACACCTTTTTCCATAACTAACAATGCTACTTTGTAAAAATGGTCACACTCAATTATGACAAGATGTTGTTTAAGGGATAGACCACCCATAACTTAATAGTTTTTAAAATGGTTTGATCAGGAGAAATATGTGAGGTAATATATTTCCCACTAGTATTTCTTTTAAAACTGAGCTGAAACATAGGAGTTTTTAAAAATAGGAATTTGGAATTGTCAAGGTGGAAGAAAGGATAGGAGATCACAGATAGCTCTCCATACTTTATAAGCATGAAATTTTTGGGAAATACTTTTACTGTCTCAATTTAAAGGATATTTTATTTGTTGCTAAAACCAAATCATTGTGGAAATAAACTTTTGGCCAACATAAGAATGAAAAGATATATGGAATATATTCTTGTCATAACATGGTCACCAGTGTTGTAAATATATTTTTACTTAGGTTGATTTCTTGAGTTGACATTTACTAGTCAACCAATCACAACCAACAAGTTACACGAGGTTAACAGAACAAGATAAGGGAAAACACAATCATTTGTGAAGCAATTCAAAAAGTTTTTGTTGGTTCTGAATCTTGGGTCGTGTTTACCCGTGTTATAAATTTGGGATGTTACAGGTACGTCGGTCGTTTTGCAAAACCCCCCCTGACAAATAGAGAAATCAACCCGTAGTCCATGGATCAAAGGAGGCTGCACCGCGCCGTTTTACAGAAAGACCCCTGACGAATACGGAAATTAACCCGCCCCCCCCCCCCCCCCCCCCCCCCCCGCCGCCTCCCTCCTCAAACCAGCCCGCTTCCTCTCCCTGCCCCTCCCGCGCTCGCTCCCGGCCCGCCGCGGCCTGCACCTCCTCCGCCCCTCGCCCCTCCGTGCCCCGCGCCTCCGTTGCCAGGCAACGACACCCCGCCTCCCGCCCCTCTCCTCCTCCTCGCCGCCTCGGCTGCCCCACGCCCTCCTCGACGCGCTCAAGCGGTTCCTCCTCGACTCCCTCGCGGCACTCAAGAAGCCCGCTTTGGCCCTCCTCCTCGCCGGCGTGCTGCTCGCGGCCGCCGCGGGGCCCCACCACGTCGCGGCGCTGGCCGCCTCCGACGGCCGCTTCGGCAGGTCCGCCTTCTCCTCCTCGCGGTCGTCGTCATCATATTCCCGGTCCTCCTACGGCTACACCGCGCCGGCGCCCAGGGGAGGGTACTCCTCCGCGCCCTTCTACTCCCCCTCGCCCTTCGTGTCCGCCGGCCTCGTCTTCGGCATCGGCTTCGGCGGCTCCGGCTTCCTCTTGACCCTCGTCGGCTTCGCGGCGTTTCTGTACCTTGGGGGTTTCCTCACCGACTCGTCCGGTGGCGGGAGCATGCTCACCGACACGCAGAAGACCACCGTCCTCAAGCTGCAGGTTTCTTCTGGTTCTTCTTGTTCATGCCCTCTGGTGTCTAGACTGATTTCTTGCATGAGTAACTGATTCAAATGAATTGATGGTAGATTGACGGACTCCACACTTTATATATGTTAGCACGGAAGAAAATATGCAAATGAATTGATGGTAGATTGGCTATTGTAAAATGTGAACCACTTCTTCAAATGAACTGATGATAGATTGGGTTGTAAAAAAACCAATTCACACCATTTCTATGTGTTGGCTAAACCATTGGTCGAGTTCTCAAAGAAACAAAATGAACATTGATTGAGCATGGTCTCGTTAACTATACACTACCATCCTTGACTAGGATTGATATTCGTGGCTATTTGGTTGTAAAATTTTCTGACTGTTCCGCAGTGCTAACTTCTTGAATTTAGGATCCATCGAAGGGAAAGCGGCGTAGAAACTGTATGAAAACTAAAAACCGTCCTGAATCAATGTTTTTTCACGGTGAACATATGAGGAGTAATATGCCATTTCAGCGAAGTTAAACCTTAATAATTTATTTAACCTAGGCCTTTGATGCCTCTCTGCTTTTTTATTTATTTCTGAGAGAGTAACTATCTAAAGATAGATGCATCCAAGGGGCTGAATGTTGTTAATGAAGATGCTGGAATTTTTTCACACCTCTATACATTAATCGTTCGAAACGAAAAATAAATAAACAAATAGATGCAATAGATAAGAAAGGATGCAACGGGATAAATAGGTTCACTTATAATCTGCTCTCATATTTACAGATTAAACTTCGGGCAGTTAGCCACGTCGTTGGTGGTCATGGATTTTCAGTGTTACAATGGAGACGAAAAGGTTTCCCGAAGTTTATTCGAGAACCTTGATTAAAAATTTGAACATGCCATCTTCTTCCGATATGGAGGTTTCCAATTCATTTCTTTTCCTTTTAGCTGTTGGTTTTATTCCCTGCAGGTTCTTTGCTAGGACACTTTGGCGCCACGTAGTTCTTAACTCTTGAGAGCGCCGTTTTGGCTCCCGGGAGCATATATTTTCAAAAAAAAATCTTCTGACAGGAAATTTGTCATTTTTGTACAGGGCGCGTATGATGTCATTTCGGCGCGAAAAAAAACACGGTGGTGCGTACCATGGTCAGGTACGTGCATGTTGTTTTTCAGATTTTTTTGATAAGTTTTCAAATTTTAATTTTTTTTTGAAAATACCGGAAGCATATGCTCCCGGGTGCCAATGCGAATTTCCGTTAACTCTTGTAGTTTTGTTGCACAATACTCCTGGATAATGATCCAAATGACGCATCATTTCGATTACTTCTTCAACAACTTATGGTCTACTCTACATTTACACAGTGCAAACATTAGTGGTTTTACTAAGCAGGCATTTTCCTGTTTTCTACCCGTTGCAACGCTCGGGCCCTTTTCCTAGTCCTATCTAAAAAGCGAATTTATGCATGAACCTACTCCTAACCAAAAATTCGCTCTGCCTGAACTACAGTGTCAATTTACTCGTATTCAGGTTTCAGCACCCACGCCGTGCCGCCCGCGCCTCGCTGCAAGGTCGCTATCTCCTTCAACAGATTCTTGAAAACCAGCATGTCCTTGGGCTGTATCCTGTTCTTGAAATGCTCCGTCAGGCTCGTCGAGCTGGCGGAGCCGCCATTCTGCTGTATGTAGGTACACAGCTGGCGGATCAGCACCTCAGGCTGCACGATCATGCTCCTGCTAGTAGAAGAAGAGCTCGACGATGTTGTGCGCCCGTTCCCTGCTGCTGAGCCCGCTATACGGTTGGAGGCCGGGCCCAGGCTGAGCTGATGTTCCAGCGCGTCTGAAGCCGCTCCCTCTCGCGTGCCCCGGATCTTGGCCAGAAGTTCGGCCGAGGACAGCGCTTTGCCATGTAGGGCGCCCACCTGGAGACTTTGTTGAACCCTGCCGCTGTTCGAACCTTCCGACGATGGCTGCGAGGAACTGACGAGCTGGGTGTTGAGTGTTGACCCGAATTTCCTGCGCACGGAGGACGGCGCCCCAGCAGCACCAGATCTTCCAGTCCACGTGGGAACAGCAAAGCTGTCACGGCTTCTCAGCATCCGTGACTGGCGTAATGCTTCGGCTGCCCTCTGAGCCACCTGTGAAGCCTCTGCTTCTAGACGCATCTTCTCATCGTCGTTGGCACTCATTATGGCATCATGATTTACCGCACTCTGCAAGTAGAAAACTGGGTGTTATTTACCAAATAAGAGAAAAAAAACGAAGGCTACGAACTTCCCATACGGATCAGAACATATTTCTTACATGAATGCCCTGAGCAGCAAAAAGAGATTTCAGGATGTTGGATTCTTCGTCCGCCTGGTCAGAGTTGAGGTCTGTTCTCCCTTCTCCTCCAGCAGATGAACATGGTTCAGCCTCTGCGCTGGTTGGCAAAGCTGAAGATAGCTCGCCTCGCTGCTCCTCATTTGGAACCCCAATATTCACATCGTCGGACAATTGCCCAAAGATACTTGATGTTTCAGTTGAGCCATTCCTGTCCTCGTCTTGCAACGTGAACAAATCCTTCATGTCTCTGGCTTTGAAGAATCTTTTCTGCTGAGGGTTTTTCAGTACTTTGTTTGTGAGGAAATGCTTGTATATCTGTCGGTGGTAGACTTTCTCCTCTATTGTCCCACGTGTGATCAATCTGTATACCGTCACATCTCTTTTTTGCCCAATTCGCCATGCTCGTTCCCTAGCCTAGTAGTCCACACAAAGTTTAATCAGGTTAGCATCGTCACTTTGTCAGAAGCTAGGACATAAAACAACAGTAGATTATGCTTGCAGCTGTATTGGTAGAGCATGATTCACAATTATTCATATACCATACCATGTCAGCACTAACCGCCATCCAGTTTTCTATGTCAACAATATCTTCAAAGTCCATTAAGGCGACATTCATATAAAACCTTAATGGAGTTCTGTCAATGCATCTACGGCAACATGCTACAGGATTATAGGTGCATAAACATACACAGGGCAGAGAAAACAACACATGGACTGTACCTGCATGTCCGTTGAAGGGTTCCAGTCAGGGTCAAATATAATGACTCTGTTTGCACCGACCAAATTTGTACCCAACCCACCGACTTTTGTGGTCAGAATGAAAATGAAGATTTCATCTGTGTTGTTGAACTCATCAATGAGTGCCATCCTTTGCCTTGGAGGTGTAAGTCCATCCATTCTCCGATACTGGTACTCACGGACAGTCAAGAAGTTCTCCAAAATGTCAAGCATCTGTTGAGTCTGAGCAAAAAGAAGAACGCGATGGCCTTGGTCTTTCCAGACTTTAAGGACCTGCTCAACCACTTTCATCTTTCCACTTCTTTCAGGATTCCCATAGTCAGGATTCTGAGCGGCATGTTCTCTCTCAAGAAGATCAGGATGATTGCATATCTTCCTTAGGACATCAATCCCATAAAGGGAGTTCCTGTTACCATCAAATATTTGTTCCACCTCTGAGCTAGCAAGAAATGCACGATAAGTATTACGTTGCTCTGAAGTTAAACTGCAGAAAAGAACATGCTCCGTCTTTTTGGGAAGCTGTGCATTGACATCCGCTTTCATTCTCCTAAGAAGATATGGCATGATCAAGTCGCGCAGGACAACAGCACATCTATACGCCGTGGACACTTGCAATGGTGTTGCATTAGCATACCCGCCGACAGTAATTGGGACAGAGAACTCGGTCTCAAACACAGGCAGGACACCTAGTTTTCCAGGGAACACGAAATCAAAGAGAGACCAAAGTTCCGAGAGTTTATTCTGAATAGGCGCCCCTGTCATGATTATCCTGTGCACAGTCTGCAATTGCTTGCACACCAGAGTTACTTCAGCATTGGGATTCCTTATGCGGTGACCCTCATCCAACACAGCATATCCCCATTCTATATCAAGCAACTTCTCCCTTACGATTCTTAGCTGCTCGTATGTAGTCAGAAGCAAACCTGATCCTGAATTCACAATGCGTGAAATCAAATCATCCCACTTTTTTGCAGGCTTCGCACGTGGAACCTCTTCCTGATCGCTATCCCAAGAAACTTCACTCTCAGAATCACTGTATCTCTTGCCCTTTTTACTTGAACTGTTTGCAGAATCATGTAAGATCTCAACTTTGAATTTTGGATACCACTTACTAGCCTCCCTTTTCCACTGCTGCAAAAGGGTGACAGGACAGACAACGATACTAGCCTTGTACATACCACTGTCATGCAAAGCACCAAGAAACGACAAGACCTGCACAGTCTTGCCTAGGCCCATTTCATCGCCAATTATTCCACCAGCCCTTTGACAATGCAACTCCCATAACCACTGCACTCCCACTTTTTGATAGTCAAACAGTTGTCCGTAAACTGAGCCAGGAATTCTCAAACCACCTTCAAGGATGACCGGAGGCAACCCATCAGACCCTTCTATAACTTCATCTTCGTTCTCAGAAACTGATGCTGATGCAGCTGCATCTCCCACATCCTCATCTGCAACTGCACAAACCAAACATGATAAGTCCACTGCAGTATCCTGATACAAAGTAGTAGCAAATAAGAAAACTGACTGCATTTTCCATGTGCACTAGAACAAACACTAAAGCCAAAAAAGATCTGAATACTGAAGAGGCCTTGGCAAGCATACCATCGAGTAACGACTCCTTCCTTGAGTTGGCTTTCATCCATTTCTTGGCAGGCAGTGGCCTCTTGGTCTTCCTCCTTCGTCTTTTATTTTCCTGCTCGTCTGAACCGGGAGGTGCAGTGCGTTTTAAAGGCATTCCAAGTCTCTGAAACGGAGCAGTCGGTGCGTCCAGCCTAGGCAGGGAGTCCGCGTCAAGCAATTTGGTGGTCGGGCGGTTTTGCGCCATTTGGTGCATCGCTTGAGCAACCTTAGCGATGCTGGACGCTTCCACGGTTTCCTCCGCCTGCTCTGTGGAACCATTTTGCCTGCGTGAAGGACCAGGTTGCTCGACGCGCTTCTCAAAGCCCTTCAACCTGTGGAACGGTGTCAGCAGACCCTTCCTGATCAGCTCTTCCCTTTCCTACAGAACAGACTGCAACATCAGCAGACAGACAAACATAACAATAGTACTCCAAAGTGTTAGGCTATAAACACTCACAGTCTCCATGAACCCCGCAGAAGCTCCATCGAGCACCGCATCGAAATCATTATCATCATCATAGGTCACTGTTTTCAACCGACGAGGCAAATCCTTCTTCTTGAGCCCTCCAGCCGGCAGCTTCAGCGACTTCTTCCGCCTCGGCTCATCCTCAACCAGCATCGCCAGCATCTTATCTTTTTTCTTGTTGCTCGGCCCAGACGTGCCTGCAGGTTCCGACTCCAGTATCTCCCTCTGAATCTGCGCCTTGGCCCTCTTGAGGCTCCTGAGCCGCTCGGCGGCCAGCACCTGCTGGAGCGCTCCTCCCTGAGGGGCATCTTCACCAGCATTCTCCTCCTCCTCGTTATCTTTCTTCTTCTTCTTCTTGTCCTCCGTGTGGCCGCTGCTTTTCTTCTTTCCGGCGGCGGCGGCGTGTTTGGCGGCCCCTCCAATGGTGGAAGCCACGGCATCGATCTCGAGCTGCACGGAGCGCAGCCTCTGGTGCAGCTTGGCCTGGGCATCGTCCTGAGGCGTCGTCGGCAGGTCGCTCTCCTGCCCACCGTCCCCCGGCGGCGACCCAGCATCACGCTGCTGCTGCTTTGGGTCAGTTTTCGCCTGCAGAACGGAACTCGATGAGAAGAAATCTCCATGTAACAGTTAGTACTAGCCTGTTCTCTCGCGTGCACTAGACAAGAATGAACGGATGGATGGACAGTAATGAGGACGCTTGAGTGCCTGTGACAGGATCTTCCTCTCGATGTCGTCGGTGGTGGCGGAGGTGACGCCGAGGCTGTAGAGCAGGCGCTGGTCGCCTTCTTCGTCTTCCTCCATGGCTATGGGGATCAACAGGAAGAAGTCGCCTACCTAGAGGCGAGCACAGGGAGTTAACTTGGTAGGTTGGTTCAGTCGAATTCGTCTAACAATACCAAACAGTAGGCCTTGGGGGCGGATCTAGGTGGAAATCTCGGGGGCCAGTGGGGATGGGAACCAGCTCGTACCTCGAACTCCGGTTGGTGCGGGGGCGCCGGGCGCGGCGAGGAGAAAGGGGAACGGCGACGTCGGAGGGGACGGCGGCAGGTCTAGGGCACGCGCGCCGGCGGGAGGGATTTGGTGGGTCGGGCCGTCGGGGGAGAGTAGGAAGGTAGGGCAAGGGGACGGGACGGCGGAATCGATCGACGGCGATGAACCCGAATTTGGGGGGAGGAGGCGGAGAGGCAGAGGTGGAAGACGACCCGTACCCCTCGTCCCCTCTAGTCGGTTCGGTTCATCAGAAGAAAAGAATAGAGAGAATTCCTTATTTGGCCCTGGCTGAAGTTTGCCTTCCTTTTTTTGGCCCTGGCAAATTTTTTCTTCCTTTCATGACCCACAAAGTTTGGTTGGTTCCTTATTTGGCCCTCTAGTACAATTTAAGCACTAAGATGACTATTTTGCCCCTGTTGCAATATGTGACGAAATTGCACTAAAAAAGCTGTGATATACTAGTTGGTTATTAAAAAAACGACCCCCACTGTGGCTGGCACCAGCGCACCAGTGCACGCTTTATTTGAAATTTTTGAAATTTGAATTTTTGAGTTTCAAGAAAAATCTCAAATTTATTCCGGAAATTACTCCAATTTACACAACTCCAAAAAAATTGATATTAAATAGGCACAAACATAGAGACAATCCGCAGGCACGCCAGAAATTTCAGCCCAAAATACATTGTATTTTGGGAGATACAAAAAAGACAAATTTCTGACAGACTATACGTACACTATACGCCTATATAATGTCAGATTTTTGTTTTTTTTCACAGCCCAAAATAAAACGAGTTTGTGCCCGAAACATTGCACGTACATCCCAAGCATATACATGTATTTCCGGAATAAATTTGAGATTTTTTTGAAACTCAAAAATTCAAATTTCGAAATTTTCAAATAAAAATTGCACGGGTGCGCCGGTGCCAGCCACAGTGGGGGTCGTTGGCACGATCAGCAGAAGTTCAGCACTGAGGTTGCCGATTTTTTTTTAATAACCAACTAGTATATCACAGTTTTTTTAGTGCAATTTCGTCACATATTGCAGCAGGGGCAAAATGGTCATCTTAGTGCTTAAATTGTACTAGAGGGCCAAATAAGGAACCAACCAAACTTTGTGGGTCATGAAAGGAAGAAAAAATTTGCCAGGGCCAAAAAAGGAAGGCAAACTTCAGCCAGGGCCAAATAAGGAATTCTCTCAAAAGAATAACCTTTTTCCCCTTGACAACACCCCCCGAGCTTGGCAGAGACGGCCGCTAGTCTCTCCCCTTTCTCCTCTCTAGAAGCCAGGCGAAAGGGAGGCGAAACTTTTTCCCCCGCTCCTCGCCGGCGAGGCTGTGGGTTCTCCCCCTCCGTCCGTCGCTCCGACGGCGGCGCGAGGGGGGGGGGGACCCCGGGTCCTCGATCTGGCGTTGTAGATAGGGTGGCGTGTGTTTCCAGCGGAGGCGTTTCGGTGGTGGCGGCGGCTCCGCATCGAATAAGTGTTCCGGCGTCCCAGCTCCATCTCGGCGGCGTCCTCGAGGGATTGCTCGGAGGGGTCTTCCGGCGCTCCTGTCGGGTCTGGCCAGCAAGACGACGGCGCCGTCCAGACCATGTCCTTTTGTGCTTCGGGTCCGTCGTCGTCACGACAGAGTTCTCCGCCTCTGGTCGTGGACCCGTGAGCTTGTACAGGAGCCTGCTCTTGCTGTCCTTGCCCTTGTGTGGATGCAGGTCCTGGCGCCGCTTCCTTCCGACGACGCCGATCTGACAGCCGGCCGGAATCGGGGTGAGTCCCCTGCCGACGCGCTTCCCTTCGTCTTCGGTTCCTGGCGCCTGTGCCAGGCGGCATATGCGGCGACTACAACGAGGCGAGGTCCTCTAAAGGTTCCTACCGGCGAACCAGCTGCGGCAGACGGGCGCCTTGGCGTTGCCTCCGGCGAGACGGCGCGGCCTTCGTGTGCGGTGGCCGATCGGGCGTGGTGTAGAGGTCCCCTTGGTCTTAGTAGCTATTTTTTCTTCTTTCAGGGACTTTTCTGTAAAGTAGTGACAGCTAGTCAAATTCTGGATAGATCTTGTAATGTTGGTTTCCTTGATTAATAATATCCAGATATTGGGCTCAAATAAAAAAAGAATAACCTTTTGTTCCTAGTTCGTACAAAAAACATGAGAAAATATCCCTACAAAACATGAGAAATTTGGCTACATATATTTTATTTGCAACTATTTTCTGGAGGTATTTGTGCAAAAAAAAAAAATTCAAGGTAATATGTTTCTCATTGAAAAATAAAGAACAGTATACAAAGAAGCATGTACACACCAATCTTACAGATCTACAAAGATAGGATAGACCTATGACAAACCAAACCAACGTCTATCCCTCTTCTTCAGGCACCACCGCAGCAGCCACCAAAGTGAAGCGTGACAGATCACCTCTTCATCCGAGCTCGACGCGGCTCCATCGTTGCTCAGCAACTTTTCGGACCTCCAAAGTAGTTTGCCATAGGACAATCCATTGTCGTTGAAAGAATCAGACCGGAGCAGCACGACCCCAGACACGACATCGAACTTCAGAACCGGCACCCCCGCACGACGACATCGGAGTAGGGAACCAGAACCGTCAACCTCTAACCACAAACCCAGCACAAGATGCACCATCTTCCGTCTGTCACTAGCACGAACAACCGTCTGCACGTACTCCTGGATAAATCCTTTCTGCTCCACCATGTCACTGGAGACAACGCCGCAACAACGGGGACAAAGCAGGAGGAAAGACTCATCTGATGAAGTCGCCGCCTCCCCGACACCATCCAAGAACCCTAAAACCACCGTCCTGGAAGATTGGCAAGCACACGGTGCCACCAACTCCAAGACGCTGCCATGAAGGACATCGCCGGTGTGAGATTAGAGTTTAGCTAGATTTATTTGTCTGGGCGCCGCTCCCACCACCCACCACCACCCAACGGCATACCAAAAGAGACAAAATCTAACCCTAACTATTAGTCCAGAACAGAGGAGATAGGACTAGGACCAGCGTCCTGGCCGGTGGAGATTGGGAGGAGCTGGCCGCCGCCACCTATGTAGCGAGTCGCAATTATATATGGCTTTGTTCCCAACTATTTCGGTATAATACACGTATGGCCGTTATGTCCTCTCGTATAATGTCAGCGAGTAGGGATGCACCGCAACAGAATCAAAAAGGTTTTCAAAGTTTCAGCAAAATCTCCTTGTGATTTGTCAAAGTCGATGACGACGAACGAAGAACATAAACAAGTACAGTAATAACCAAAAGGTTCAAAATTAGAAAAGGTGCAGAATCGGGCATGCGAACCACCAGAAACAAGTAAATCTTCAGTCCATGCCAACGACCAGCTACAAATAGGGAAGAGCTAAATGGATGATAGAGATAAGTGTCTTAATTTTTGCCTGCCTTCGCGCTGCCATCAGGATCAGGTAGATGAACGCTAGCAAAATACAGAATGAATTCCATGCACCAACCATAAAGAAAAAATTGGGATCCGAACCCTTCAAAACAAGACTAAGACACAATTGAACTGAAAAGGGTAGATGCAGCATGTTGGAGAGCCAACACGCTCAAGCTAGATTGGGTGCTAACAAGAGTATATTTCTGTCTGTTGGCAAACAACCAAGGCTACTATTACTACTTAGTACTCCATACTACGGAACGACGGCCGATTAAGCATTCTAACCGATGCTTTCAGTTCACCTCCAACTCCACTCGAGAGTTCCTCCTACTGGCCGGGCAAACCCAACAATCGATACCGGATAAACCTTTTTCATCTACTACCAGCGATCATCATCCAAGTGCACCACGAGTGCTTCCAGCTCCACAACACCGCTGACAAGCTCCAGTAAACAGCCTGTGCAGGGACCAAAACATCTCCTTCCATTTTCAGCATCTCTAATTCATCTCCAGCTCTTCTTTTACTTGGGTTTCCGTGCCGCGCCGTCGGTTATCTCGACGCCAGGCAAGCGCAGCGCGTTCGCAAACATCCTCTTCGCCGCGCCAGCCTGCTCTTTCTTCAGCGTCTCAGCGCTGACGTTAGACGTGTGATGGTTTTGGGTAGTAGACAGGTTCCGCGGATCCCCACCAGGTGAGCCCGGGTCGCATCTCCCAGCATACGGCTTGTTCTGCTGCTTGTCTGAACGTTTCGTCCATTTACCGGCTTCTTCTCTCTGTTCTTCACCACGTTGGCCCTCTCCTTTGGATCTTCGACTCTTTTACCGAGTGCGTGCGAGATCATCCGCTGAGCAACGGCCGGAACGTGCCTAGGTTTTGCCACTGACGTGTCCTTTCCCATGGCCTCATGTGTAGAGAAGATCCGCTCGCGAGCAGCTCGATAAGCAGCTTCCCTCTCCTTGAGTGACGCTGCTGAATGTGGCACTGACCGCTGCGAAGGCTTCGCATCTGAAAGAAACAGGCTATCTGGTTACTTCTTTGTTTTCCAAATCTACAGGCTTAACTGTCAAAGTATGCCAAGATTTCAAGCCGATTACAGTTCGAAAATACAGCTATACAAGATGTTCGGCTGAAAGGTGGTCGTTTACCTGTATCAGTGTTCAGACGCAGGCTTTCAACAGAAATAGCATCCAGGACATCTTCTGCCTCATAAGTTTTCTGAAGATCTGCTAGAAGCCAATGTTAATTAGCAACTAAATACAAACTATATACAGCTGGTAAGCGGCAAAAGGCCCCTAAAACTAGCTAAATGCAGGGTTACTGGCTAAACTGTACATAAACATCTGAGATAGCTAGAAGCGTCGTATTGCAGATTACTGTCTAAACTGTACTTAAGAAATTGTGATCGGATTTGCCACAAATTTTAAGCGTGCACAAGCACAGACGCTTGTTTTGTTTCACCCAGATTTTAACCCTTTCTTTGGCAAGTGTTGCTTATTAGCCATGGCACAGGAAATATATTTGACCATTGCAAAGGACTGGCCAGTACTCTTTACTTCCTGAGTAGAGCTCACTCTCAGGAAGAAGCCTCAAACTATTTGTTTCAAAAAGGCATCTGAGCGATCAATAGATGATACAGCAAATAAATGCATGAAGAATGATTTACCTGTCTCATTTTTCGCTAGCAAGACAGAAGCTGAAGGACCATCACTGTCGTCATACTTCCACAACACATCACTTACAAGGACAGGAGGGCTGCAATAAATATAAATAACATAACTAAATTTAAAACAAGGGTAACATAGTAACTGCTCCAAATTTAGCCAACCAACAATGTGTAGCAGAGTATTCGAGTTAAATATACAGTGGGTAAAAAAATAGCAAGAGCAGCAACAAAAGGTGACCCTGCCATGAAGCAGGCATCACATAACAAGCACGTGTTCTTTTCTTGCATTTAGTAAAGTGAGCACTGGCAATGAGACACCCTGCTGGAACAAACTAGCATTTGAACGTATACATTTAGGTCAATCGAGTCAAACAAGAAAGGTTTATCATGGTTTAATATAGTACAGCAGAAACAAGGGACACCAGGTTAAAAGACGACACACAGAAACAGAAAACCCATGAGGATATTTGGCGACATACATGGCTGTTTCAGGGCAGCGTTGGAGAACTAAATGGCGATCATCACCCTCACCAACAGATTCATGGGCGAACCTAGGAACAACAATTAATCATCAAAGGTTTGGTTACTGTGATATATTATCCAGCGACTTAAGTACGCCATGAGAGCGAAGCAGATGGGCATGAATGGAATAGGAAGGAGTACCCGTAGATGTCAGCAAGGCGATGCAAGAGAAGGCGGTTGTATGAGCTGGTGGGCTGGAGTTCTATGGTGTTCCTCTCAACTGTCCCGCGATGTGTACCTGTCGTGCCTCGATCATGCTCGCCGTCATCGTCGTCGCGGTACTGGTTTTGTAGGAGGGTGACGAAGAACTCCTCGGTGGAGAGGACGAGGTGCTTGCTGAAGAGGTTGTCCTTGACGAGCGAGGCCAGCTCCTCAATCTGCTCCACCAGAAGCAACAATAACAGGTAAGGTAAAGCATACTCTGCCACAGTCACAGGAGGTAGAAACGTAGTCATATATCTCTGTGCAGCTAGTCTGGTAAGGGACAATGAATTTACCATTGCAAACTGGGTGGTGTCCATCCCCCGCACCCCTGAAATTCAGCTACGATGGATCTTGCGCTGCGCACATGAAAAAGAAGGAATTGAAGCAAATAATGGACATCAACACTTGTCATGATTTCTGCAAGCATCACTATAACATCGAAAAATAGTAAGTATTGATATTTGTGTCCATCATTAAAATTCCTGTACATTTGACTAAATCATGCAAGTACTAGTTTCCTTAGCCATATCTGAACCCGTTTCACGAAATATTCTTTCATTCAGCAGACAAAAGCACAAGAGGGCATCTGCACTTCAGAAGAATGCTAGTAATAGTGTGGTACAGTAAGTGAAAGCAGCACCAGCAAACATGTGAAAAAGAATGAGCATCTCAGCAAAGCAGCCTTGAAATGATCGTAACAAACATAGACGGAAAAGACAACAAGCTGGAGCATAGCTCAGCATAGAAATGCCACCTGAAATTGCTACATACTATTCATGGTTGTACGATTGCTAGGGTCTAAAATCTCGACTCCCGTTTTGTACCTTCCCAAAACAAAAAGGATGCATAGATAGATGTATATATCCAGTGTTCTCGACAAAACAAAACAGGGCCTAGAAATTTATGGTAATAAGAGCAGGAGAATAGGAGATAGCTTATGGTGAATGCTCAGACAAACAACACAGTCCCTTGCTACTTCAATCTGTCAGCACTTGCTTGATTAATTGAATGTTTTGTCATTACAAGCAAATGAAATTAGCTAGCACGTCCACCAAATAGCTAGTAACTTTTTACAGAAACATACAGTTCCACTCATCAATCCCTCCATAGTTTCAGCAGCAAATGAAATTGGAAGACAGACAGAGAAAAACAGTCCTTCCATGATTTGGCTGATGGAGTGAAGCTCTCAGCCTCTCAGGGCACCTCGATGTAGCTCGGGGGCGGCGGCCCTGGGCGGGAAGAGCATAGCTAGCGGGGGCGGGTTTGGGGAAACCGGAGGGAGGGGGGAGAGGAGGGGAGGCATACCGGAGAGAATCGCCGGACCGGAGAAGGAGGCGGCGGCCACGGAGCCGCGAGCACAGCCTCGAGCCGTCTAATCCGCTGGGATGGCGGCGCGCGGCGTGAGGTTGAGGTGGGTGGGGATTGAGGCTGCGGCACGGCGGCGCGGTGGTAGGCAGGACTCGGCTCGACTGCTTCGGAGGAAATAGAGGCCAAGAGTTTGGCAGTATTTTTCCTACCTTTTTACCGGCTAAAATAAGATTTTATTTCCTTTTATTTTTCGGAGTTCCATAAATAGATACAACACATTAGGGTTCTTTTGATTCATAGGATAGAAAATGTATATGAATAGGAAATTTGTAGGATTGGAATGTCATGTCCACTTGAATCCTATGGAAATAGCAAGTCCCTTTGATTGTAGTGAAGGAATTTTCCATTAGGGATGAGCTAATGTTTTTTTCCTATAGGATTTGCACTATAAGATTCCTATAGGAACAATTCCTATGGATACGATCCTTTGAATCAAACACTTTCTATAGGAAAATTTCCTATAGGATTCAATCCTATAAGAATCTTTATGATATTCCTTTGAATCAAATGGTCCCTAAAAAGGCAAATTTTTGGTCAATATTGCAAAATTATTCCGAATGTCTGTAGAATTTTAAGAATTATGACATCGTTGAAGTGGGGGGATTGAGACGGCGTCGCGGCGGTAGGCAGCCAGGCAAGACTCGACACCCTCGGAGTCGGAGGAAACAAAGGCCAAGAGTTTGGGAGTATTTTTCCTCCCTTTTTACTGGCTAAAATAAGATATTTTATCTCCTTTTATTTTTCGGGGTTTCATAAATAGATACAACACATAAAAAAGGCAAATGCTTAGTGAAACATCTAATAAAACATGAAAGGGCCTGTCACCTTTTGCTACATTTTCAACACGCTAATCTGACAAAAAACATACGTGCTTTGTAACGTGTTGAAACATCGTATGCAACATCCGCATATCTCAAATTTCACTGACCTCCAATGGAGGTTGGAGACACTGGATCTTCGTTGATTTGGACTCGCCAACAATGATTCCGCCCCCTAGAGGACCGTCGAAACCAGATCGGGTGAGCCCCGACGAAATCCACTCATGGTCGTTTTCTTCACTAGGTCTGATGACATGTAGGGAACTCGCCTCCATTAAAAGCTCTACAACGACATCCATGGCGAGCTCGCCGGGCTTCACGTGTGGCGCCACACGAGGAGCACCCGACGAGGACGATGGGAGGAGTAGCGGTTGCATCAGTTGGAGTAGTAGATGGAGGAGCAGGGGCCGCAACTTTCAGAGGAGGAAGGGTTGATGTAGACAACAACAAACAAATACGCTCGATTGAGAACTAAAGTTTATCGAATTAATAGGAATATTTTTTCTTCAACAAATTAAGGCACATGACACGAATCGAATATAAGATTACACAACATTATACAAGCGCAATCATACAGAAAATTCAGTATAGCCTTACATTGAGCGAAGGGGAAACAAGGTGTACAAAAAATGGAAACGCACAATCGAAGACATGTGATTTGTTTCCCGGAGTTTGAGTTGTTGGCACCAATTGTACATCTCCGTTTGGACATCCCTCAACTTTAAAACATACATAAGAATAAATCTTTAATAAAAATTAATAAATAGAGTTTGGCAGCATGGTTTACATTATTAATCATGTGCAACGTTTTTTTGCGGGTAAATCATGTGCAACTTTAACAGGTGGATTTACATTAACATTATTTGTCATTTTTGTACAAGACAATGCTAGTTAGTTGTGCATCATTTTTTAGTACATTATTTTTGCGCATGCACGGAACCAAGCATAATTTCCAACTTGTGATATGTATATTGGTCGAATACGATTATTTTCTCAGCGGGACTTTTTACTTCTTTTTATCATGTGTACTCAATAAAAGGAATGACATAACATCCAATAAAAAATTGGAAAATAAAAATACTTCCAACATTCAACTAGTACAATAATCTTATCGTATTCAAAATGGAAAGTGGTCTCGTTCTACTTATACACGCACTAGCGTTTGTTGAGTTCAATGTATATTTATTCTAGAATATTCCTTGTAGATATTATTATATCTAATATTCTCTTGTTATTTTGGTGAGATATTAGTGGTAGTAAAGGGAATGCAGACTTCATGCACCCGAGCACCAGCGAGGCCTAGTGCATTTTTCTTAAGATTATAAATTGAGTTTCAAAAAAATCAAATCTTTTTCATTGGATACATACGCGTGGTCTGTACATATATGGAAATTTTCGGTGCAAAAAAACTTATTCCTAGATATAGAAAAATAACAAAATTGTGGACACAATATAGAGAAAAATTGTGGGTGTATTTGTCAGTAATTTCTCTTTTTTGTGTAGCCCCAAATACAATGGTTTTTTTTTTACGATTTCTTTTTTGCATACACACATAATGTGTATATGTATTTGTGTACCAAATTTCAAAAAACATTGCGACCTAAATGTATGGTGTTCAAATTTTTCAACAAACAAGCTCCAGTGAGCTCACGTGCCACTACAGATTTTTGTATAAAAGTAAGCAAGACATAAAAGTTGCCCAAAGGAATTTTGGGTCAGACTCCGTTTGGATGTAGACAATCAAAGGCTTGGGTGCTAGTACCATGTCCTCGATGTGTGTGGAGGTTGCCCATTCATGCATAGATAAGAATAGAGAGAGGAGCGGATAAAATATTTTTATTTTTATAAAGGGAATATGTTGAATATCGATTACATCCAGCCTCTCAACTAACAAGATGTCTGAAGACATGTAGAATGCACACAACCAAAAAAAGAAAATAAAAATAGAAAAAGACCACACCACGGGGATCAATCACTCGCAGCAGCAACACTCTAAGTATCGCCGAGCTAGAGGATGGCACCACTAGAGGTGATGTGGGCGGTGGTTAACCTGCGCCGACACACTGCTTCCGTAGGTCTTGCGCGGATCTGTTTCGTAAAAGAAGCGAGGGGTGGAAAGCGAGATGACACGCAATGTCAAGCTCTTTGGCTCTGAATTGAGCCTATGTCAAATTTGTCTTTCAGGCCAGGAGCTCAATATCAAGGCCGTATTCCACGAGCGAATGCAGCGACCATCCAAACGCCTTCAATTTGGTGGAAGCAATTGCCAATACCCAATTCCTCCCCTCAATGCATCTATAGGCCATGAAGGATATTGCAAGTCACATGGATTAATGAATGAATTGTGGAAAAAGGAAAAGGAGATCTACTCACACACATTCATAATCCATTCGCATAGCCAAAAAAAAGAATCATATGTGTCAGTGAAATCAACATATTGCAAGTTCACAAACTACCTACCATTGTTTAATTTTTCTCCTTTGACATAGAATCATATTGGAAAACAAAAGAATTTTTGGTTATGGCCGGGTCGCGTGTATCAACCAATACAAAATTCTTCTTGAAGATTTGTTTCCCATACATGCACCTAAGGATGAGTAGACCTACTTCAGTGCCCCATTTCCCTGACTCTCGATATCAGTCGCTCCATGCATGTGGTATTATGCACAAAAGTTATGCTTTCCTAAAAAAGTGCAGTAGGATTCAACAAATCAAATGTATCAGTAGAAACACAAGGAGATGCTACAAGGAGTCACTAAAAATTACGGGGAACCATGGGGAGAATACATCATTGAAACGTCGGGCGACTGAACACTTCTAGCCCTTGGATCAAGTTGCTAGGAACCCAGGTGTACATCACAAACTTTTCACTTGTAAACAACAGAATTGATATGCTTAATATGAACCAGAGATGCAGTCCAGTGGATACCATACATAATGCTCATCCTTGACCAAGAAACGCTGAATTTTCAGCATTCTTGTTTCCTCGTCATGGAGCCTCTTTGTCCGAGCTTCGCACAGAAAAGCACGATTACTAATTATCCAAACATTTGCTTAAACTGATTTTCCTCTAAGAAAATCCAGAAGTGATAAACTGCAATCGCTGACAGACAATTAAGCTTAGAGGGAGGGAGGAAGAGTATGGTGGAAGATCCGTTGGGATGCTAGTTGTTGTGAGCTCTTTGTTGTCTCTTGCTCTGTCCGGAATCGCAGATTCTTCTGAAGGTGTTTGGCGAAATCGCAGGCCTATACATAGATACCAAGTTGGTATTTCTTCTTGATGAGCAAGGAACAAGGAGTAAAGGAAGGAGCAATGTGTTTGAAATTCAAGTATTTTATCATGTATCTTGTTTATAAGATGAATTATTTTCCTTATATATATGCAACCGATGACGTCAACCGACTGAAACTAGCAGTTGTTGTTTCCATTGCTTGTGTGTTCAGTTTGGGTCTTGGCTGGTTGGTAGGTAGGTATTGTCGGGTCCATATCTTATCTGCTCTTGGTTTCTTTCCTACAGATTTGTCCCACGCTCAAGCAGGAGGCCAATCTTGGTAGTATAATCTTCTAATCTTGTTTGTTAGAATATCTCCGTCGCTGTAGCAAAATGAGGAGGTGATCACTCATAGTAATCAGTTACTTTGTGTGCTTAAATTTTTATCTAATACTTATACTTCTATAAGAAGGTAAGACTTGGTGGACCATCTAAATACAGTTAGGCATTTCAAACTACTCCCTCTTAATTCCATATATTTCATAATATATATCTATAAAAATGTTTCTTTTTGCTAGGGCTGCGATCTTTGCAGTTGTGCATTTTCAGTGAAATGCTCAAATTTTTTGGCCGCTTGTAGGTCATATGTGAAGTGATAATGGCTGGGTTGACTAGACGTTAGATGTGACTGAGATTTCAGAAAAAAGAATCCACGCCACAAATAGACACCTCCTAATTTTACTCTCCACAACAAATTGCCCACGTCAATGGCCACTAGAGTAATGACACTAGAGTAGAGACGACGAGCACGTCCGGGCCGATGTTGACGGCGCGTGATCTGTTCAATGTAGTAAAGTATATTTGTAAAAACGTGCATTGTGGGTTTGCTCAATACTACACACTTCATGTTGATTAGCTGGTGCTGAATTACTGGTCAGAGTAAAGATTAAAGAGAGGGAGAGCTGGATTCTTCTTCTTCTTCTTTCGCCATCCAGCGCAGCCGAGCACAGCAGGCATCCGATTCCGATTCCAATTCCAGCCCCAAACCCTAAGCTCAAGAAATCCAATCCAATACATCGTCTCCACCTTGCTGCACCTATCCATGTGATTGCTTTGAGGCACAGCTCAGACGAAGCAGCAGCGGGCCAGCAGCCAGCCATGGCGGCGGCGTGCGCGGCGGCGGCGCGGATGTTCGCCTACAACGCGACCCTCTGCGCGTGCGACCCGGGCTACTACCTCTCCCCCAACGGCACCGCCTGCGTCTCCCTCCCCACCTCGGGCGGCGGCGGCGGCGGCGCCTTCTCCGACTGGCAGGTGGGCGCCGTCGGGGCCGGGTCCCGCAACCAGACCCTCTACTTCCTCGCCCCCGTCTTCTCCCTCGACGCCATCCGCCGCCTCACCCAGTCCCAGGCCGTCCTCCTCTTCATCGCGTTCCTCACGCTCCTCTCCTGGCTCGCCTTCTGCGCCACGGCCAGGCTCGCCGGCCGCCACCACGCCGCCGCCAGCGGCACCAGGAGGAGGTTCTTCCGGGCCCGCTTCTGGATCAGCAGGCTCGACTGCATCTTCGACACCCAGCACTGGGCGGTCAGTAACTCGCCATTATCCCCACAAGATCACATTTTTTTCTCATTCTTGTGCGTCGTCAAGAACTAAGCAAAGGAATTTAGAACAAAATTACTGTTTACTGCTTCGATTGCTTCGCCTGTGCGTTTCGGATTGCTTCCACGCGTTTCCTCCTGCTTTTCCCCTCCTGGTCGGCTGCCTCCATGTGGTCAATTGGGGTTGTCTTCCATGGAGAGTTTTCCCTTTCTTTGCCATGGGAAAATTTCCATTCTTTGCCCGTTCCTTCGCTTGCAAGTTGTCCGATACACGTTGCAACAGATTATCATAGTATATCCTTGTGAAATTCTGAAAGTAAAAAAGTTGCATTGGTTGTTGTCCTAATCTAGGCTGACCAGCAAGTGCTGAAGAAAAGGAAGACAGAGCTGGGTGGAACATGCTCCGTCGCCGCCCTCATACTCTTCATCGGATTAGTCACCGTGTAAGTCAGCCGTCAGGTTCAGCAAAACTTTCCACTCAACTCGAACTGAACTGCAATCGTCCTTCCACAGGCTGTTGTACCAGGCCATCAAGAAGCGCAACGTGGAGGTGCACCGGGTGAAGCCGGCCAACGCTCCCGACCTCGTGTCGTTCGTCAACGACATCGAGTTCCACATCACCACAGTCTCAGCCATGTCCTGCGCACAGCTGGTCCGGCCGTCGACGATCGCGATGGGGACGCCCGGGTTCATGGACTTCAGGGTGCTGCCCCTCTCGACGCTCTTCACCTCCACCTGCCAGAACACCAGCCAGGGGCCATCGATTACACTCAAGTGCGACCGCTGCAGGATGCCTCCGAGAGACCACTACGTGTCCTGGCAGTTTGTCGACCGTCCAGGGCACCCGGCTGCTGCGGTCGGCTTCCAGTTCAACCTGACTACAAAGCAGACCGGAGACAACGAGCACGTGAGCTTCGTCAGCGGGACCATAGACTCGGACAACTATGGTGATGAGAAGCTCAAGACGTTCAGAGGTCGAGACTCCAACGTGCTCAAGATCCAGCTGTTTCCCCAGATATACAACAAACTTCATGACTTGAAGCTCTTGCAGCCACTGCTTCAGGATTTCAATCAAGGGTCTACCTTCTCGGACGTCGGTAGCTTGAATGCTTCCCTGCAGAACCCTAGAGATGGAGTCATAAACACTACGCTCTACATAAGTTATCTCTCGGACTACATCGTGGAGATTAGCAATGAAAGCGTCTTAGGCCCAGGTGAGTCTCAGCTGAGCATTTCTGTTTCCAGTTCATTTAGTTGCCAAGTCTTTTTGCCGTGCGCACTATCTCCTAATAACCAATTTCTTATGAATTGTGATAGCAATATTACTTCAGGTTGAACAACTAAATACCATATGAGTAGTCTCAAAACATTTTCCGCCATTATAGGTCTTTTAAATCCTAGAGGACCTAAGCTCATAGTAACCAATTTATTTAGTGGCAAAGTCTTTTTGCTGTGCGCACTATCTTATAGTAACCAATTTGTTATGGATTATGATAGCAACATTACTTCAGATTGAACAACTAAATGCCATATGAATAGTCTCAACATTTTCCTCCATTATAGGTTATCCAAATCCTAGAGGACCTGGATTAATGTGTAGCTAACTGCATTTGATGTGTATTTAGCTGTTTGATATGTTAAAAATTTAGACATAGCTCACATAGTTATAGTTTAAACTGGTCAAGCTACTGCAGATAAAATGCATAAGTCTTTCTGCTTTTAGGTTTTAGCATATAGGAATTTTGGTTCCAGAACCTAATGGGTTTCACTTAGTACAACCTTGCTGCTTTGTTGCTACATAATGACTGAAAGGACCTTAACCCTGAATTCCTGACGTAGTAAAATATCCTGCATTTCTTCTCCAGATATGAAAGTATTTATCCAGAAGTAACTTCTAGGTTCAATATTTGACGAGATGTTTTTTTTACATCCTTGCACACCAAACCAACCAAAACAAACAAGAAACAATTAGTTTTTACCCCCCTTAGCTACATATTGTGGTTCCATTCGAAAAAGTTGGCCCAAGTGCCCAACATAACTGACTGGCAGTTGGCAGCTGAATCTGAACTGCAGCTAATTCGTGTATTTCACATTTCTATCATCTAACGGTGAGTATTACCTGCAGTTAGTATACTGGCGAGTATTGGTGGCCTTTATGCCTTCAGTGTAGCGATATTTCTCTGCCTCATGGCTCAAGTAAGTCATCGCGAAAACTTTACTGTATTAGTAGTGTCTGAACTCTGAACTTTGCCAATACTTTTCCATTTGTTATCAAGGCAGCTACAAATAACTTCAACAACGCCGAACATAGTAACACAATTCCTGATTGGTGTTGCTGTATCTTTCATCCATGTGATATTTTTTCTGTTAAATGATATTATCATTTTGGTAGTATGATGACAGAGCTTTTGGCTTTGTGGCACTTAAAAGGAATAATAACACAGCGACATGTAAACTGATTTGGCGTTCAACCAATTACTATTTGGCCTTTTCAGTGTGAAGCTAGGATAAAGAAACTCCGTGATGAAGATGCAAGAATGCTGGAAATTCTGAGCAAACAACGTGCACACCGGAATTGGGATAAGGTGAAGCATGTCTTTGTCAAACAATAAGCATTATGTATGGTATACGCGGTGCTGCACCTCTGGTCCATATTAAGTGTATTGGATTCGGCTGTTTGCAGGTGAGAAAGTTTGTGATGTATACATGGGGGCCTAGCAACTTGGATCCAAGTGACAAAAGTGGCAAGTGGCCTGAAGGTTCGATGATGGATTCTCTCCATGGATCCTTCCACAAGAAGAGAAAACCGACTAGACGAGCCGCCTCGAATGCCAACAGGATGATGAGAGTTCCTGGTGACATGGTAAATTAAATTTCTCTTTCCAGTAACTTCTTGTGCTTCTACCGATACATTTGCTGTTTGATGTAGTAGAATATGTGCACACAAACAAACATGTGCTATACTAGTTTTGGAATGTGGTTTGTCCTTCCATTCTACTTGTCGAATCCTAGTTGTACTTTATATTTATGAAGTTCTGGTATTCTTAACTTTTTGTGCAATAACATGGCACACAGGGAGCAATCGACATCGAAAGTGTTGGGGAGATGCAACATTCAAGGAGTTCCAGACAGCCTTGAGTGATGACGCACCCGAATGGAAGAATCCGGCAGGAAGAAGTTATGTACTGGTTCAGACACGCAACCGACCATAGCCGGAGATTCTTTTCTTCGTCAATATGATTCTATGTCAAAGGAAGAAATTGTACAGCTGTAGGTATAGTCTGTTAACTTGCAGTAGGCTGTTTTCATTAGGCAGGCCGATTCTTTTTCTGTGAGTATGTGATGAATGGATTAATTGATGTACGCCACTGGAGAACCTTTTTCTTTTCGGCTATTCATTCATCCTTGTGAACTTGCTATAGCCTGGAATATGGCATTTTCACATGAGAAAGGCTGGGATTATATGGATCAACTGCTAGCTAGCTCTTATGTTCTCAGTGTCCCCAACTGTTTCTGAAAGTTTGGAAATGTAACAAGTCTTTCCAAGCAAAGGAAAAATGAATTGTCAATTAAATTGCCAGGTTATTTCTGATGGATCGACTCGGCCCAAAGTATCCGATTTGATGCGGAGAAAGAAATTTGGCATTACTTTGACAGGAAACTTGGCATCACTTTGACAGGAAATGGGCTTCCCCCATTGTTTCCCAGTAAAAAAAGAATACAAAAATAGACTATGATTATCAGAATAAACTCTTGCCTAGCAAAACTAAATTGTTTGCCAAAGTTAGTGTAGTTATTGCTCCTTCCATGGATTTTGCACCACATTAGTTAGGGAGACGCAGCTGAAAGTAACATAGAGAAGAAAATTATGAACTGGGTTATTTTATATCGCATTATTGAACTGAATGAGATTTTAAACTCTCCACTTCTCTTTGAAACCGCAGTTCGGTCACATGTGTCACACAGTTAGATCGATAGCACGTCTCGAGTGATTAAATTTCTCGTCGAGAAGCATCTTGGAAGTGTCATGTCCACATCGATCAACATCTTTTTCCTTTCTCAAAATATGTACTTGGGTATGGAGATGGGCATTATTACAATGATGGTTAGCAATGTTGAAACTAGAATGTTGTAAATGCAAAAAATAATATGTCCACCATCGGATCCAGATTGTCCCTGTAGTTGTAAGAAAACAATGTTCGATGTAGAAGCCCCAAATACAACATAGAAGCGTATACACATCTGTTTTTATGAGATAAAATTCTACTTAAGCGTCAAACAAGAGGCTGATTCCAAGTAGGTAGGAATACAACACTCTCCTAATGATCCGAAATGGTTGGTGCTTAACGTAAGGGGAACTCAATAGTACAAACGTTTGATACACGAAAACCACATGTACGTGGATGGTAGTGAGAGATTCTATTGGCGAGATTACACTGACTGCTTCCTGGTCATTGCATTTCTTTAAAAAGTTCAGTATTGGGTAAGTTACAAGTTGCCGAGAAGGAATCGATCTTTCCTTTCAATGGTCGTAGTTGCCAATAATCCTAGAGTTGTATCAAGAGTGATTCCTCAATAAAACAAATGGGATTTTTTTAGGGAGTGCTGAACGCGGTGTACAAAGGGTTCGCTTTCGCTGATCGATCGGCGCCAGTCTTTCCTGCTGTGAATTTCCCAGGTCAAGAGGGGCCCTTTCCTTCTACCTTACCGAACCCATTCACATGCCCGAATTTTCTCGGTACATGCTAATATAATCAATGATGTGTGTATCTCACTAACATGCAATAGAGAGGTTAACTGCAAATACTGGTAGATATAAGAAAGTTCAGTCTTTATGTAGCTACTTACGGGAGAATCGTGGTGGTAGAACTATACATGGTTTGGTTTGGTCATGTCGAGCTGAACTAGAATCAACTCGAACGGCTGACAGCACTCTTCCAATTTCTTAACATCTATTACCACGTAAAAAATAGATAGGTTTTTGTTTATTTCGGATAAACTTGTTTTGCAACTTTTGTGCAGGAAAATAGACATGAAAAGTACTTACCAAATGATGTGCACAAAAATATGGTCAAATAAACAGGGTTGCTAGAATTCATGGGAATGTCAAACATGACATTACAAGATCTATCTCATGATAATGTTCGCTTGCTATTATCTATTGTTAACAAACATCCACAGAAAACACATCTTTTTTTGCTAGTAAAACTTATGCAGTGTTTTTTTGGCATGCTAGATAAATATTCGCCGATTGTAATCCAACAAAAAATGTTACAAACCCGTACTGCTTATGGTACAAAATATTGCTACCTTCTACCAAAGTTTGATGATAAAGTTATCATTGTAATGTCAATGTGTGGAAACACGTGCATTTTGGACAAGATGTAGTATATAACTATGAAATTCTGTTGCGCATGTTTGCTTTTTTGGATAAAATATTGTATATAACTATAATAACTTTGTTGCACATGCCCGCTACTATTTGGATACAGCTTAGAAATATTGTATGTAAGCTACACTTAGCACAAACCCATCAGGTTACACTAACTTGCACGTTATTAATACATAAACATTATACTAGCAAACCCATCATGTTACCTGACCCGCCCGACGCCCTCCCGATAGCGCCTAGAGTTGTTGAGAATATGAAAAAAAAAAGTATCCACAAAAGGTTTGCCCCGTGACATTAGGAGCGAGAGCTCGCCCTCCGTCAATTTGGAAGAACAAGGAAGAGTTAGTGGGTGAGGGGTGGGGTGGTGTGGAGGCGAAAGTTTCACACCATTTCTTCCAACTATCCAGAACTTCTATCTTTTCCTCGGTGAAACAAGAATCCGTTTTGTTCAAACAAAAGCGTGACTATATGCAACTCAACTGAGTACAAAAATGACAATTTTTCGAACGACTATCTTTTTGTGGGTTACTTACAAAAAATTAAATGTCTGATCTACAGAAAAATGTAATAGAAAACTAGCCCCAATGCCAAATTTATGAACCATATTAGTTGCTTAAATTTGCTTTTATTGTGCAACTAGAAATGTAATAGGAAAAGTCCTTTTGGAGTCTACCTCCTCCTCCGGACACATTGTACAAAAGCATGCCTACATGGATATGGTGCCATAAGACCATGCACAATTGTGATTGGTACAAACAAGGAAGTGGATGCCTTGAATCCTTTAGTGAAAATCGATTCTGAAGCAGTCCAATCTTATTTTTTTAGCTAGCTTATTCGCAAAGCCATCTCTCTCTCTCTCTCTCTCTCTCTCTCTCTTTTCTCTATTGCGTGTGGGCGAATTTCCTTATTAATATCCTAATTTGCTGACCTCCACGGTTTGGAACCGAAGTCAATAAGTCAACTAGTCTCCAACCGTTTTTTCACCACACTAGAGATGGTCTAAGTTCTTTGGTCACGAGTTTAAGTGGTGATCTTCCATTCATACGGCCAATTTGAACTAGTTGGTCGCTCAGGCTACCTTATTTCCTATTACAATTTTTTGGGATGAGATACCTTTATGATCGCCCTCCACCCTTTTGAGTGATATTCGTAATTTGAGCCGGGGAAACTGAATACACGAAAGAAACATTAGTTGCCTTCCAAACTAACAATTTGGAGGACAAACTTTATGAATAAAAATCTCAATCTCGTAAGTAAACGGTGGCAAGAACAAAAATACAAAGGTTGCTCATGCCTTTGGAAGGTGGCCCAATGTGGACCAGATGATGCTCATAATGAAACCGTTCCAGACGTGTGGCAGAGAGCGGGTACATATGCCGAACACTAAGCGTGGAGCCTCTAGATCCCGAATGCAAGAGGCGAACGTTGCTTCCATGATGAATCAAAGTACATTGTGGCTACTAGAGCTGCAAAAGAGGGCGTTTATTACATGCCTAGCAGGACATTGCTCATGTCGCCAGTAAAGAATCCTGTCCTAGCTTGAAACAACCGGCAAAGTGTTAGCACGAGCAAAGGCAAGCACCAAGCTTGCTGGTCCTTACATACACGGTTCCATAGCCCACACGCGGCTTGTTCGCCCCCACTCTCCATCGTCGCGCCGCCGTCGTGACACCTACTGCCACAAAAGAAGCTCTAGTGCTCCCTCCGTGCTCGCGGTCCCGGCCGTCGACGTCCATGGTAAAAAGCTGCCTCCAGGAGCTCTGCACCACCTTCTGTTCCTGCCTCCTCCCACCGCGCTCCCCTCCACACCCACCCATGGCCACCATCACGCACCGCACCGTGGAGCTGAGCACGGGCGTGCACCTCCACGTCGCGGAGGCCGGCCCACCCTCCGGCGCCGGCGCACCCACGGTCCTGCTCCTCCACGGCTTCCCGGAGCTGTGGTACGCGTGGCGGCACCAGATGCCTGCGCTGGCCGCCGCGGGCTACCGCGCCGTGGCCCCCGACATGCGCGGCTACGGCGGCTCCGACGCCCCGCCCGACGCCGGGCAGTACACGGCACTGCACGTCGTCGGCGACCTAGTGGCGCTTCTGGACGCGCTGGGCGAGAAGCAGGTGTTTGTGGTGGCGCACGACTGGGGCGCCGTCATCGCCTGGAACCTGTGCCTGTTCCGGCCGGACAGGGTGCGGGCGCTGGTGGCGCTCAGCGTCCCGTTCACTCCCCGGAGCCCGACGAGGAGGCCCGTCGACGGGTTGAAGGCGCTCTACGGCGACGAGTACTACATCTGCCGCATCCAGGTGCGTCCGTAGGTACATGCAAAATATACCACAGGCCAGCATCAAAAATTTGAAAAGAGCTATCCACTGTTGGGATTTCATTTTTTGGCCGATGGGAAACCATGTCAACCATGACCAAGTTTTACAAATTTCAAGACATAATTTTTATTGGCGACGAACTAACCATGCCTAGGGTACCGTGTATATATATTCTCCTTCTACAGTTAGCTTTTGCTTCTTTTCTATTGCACAACACTGCTTTATTCACGTGCGGTTACTTTTTTTTTCAAGAACACACAAGTTGTGTGTCTTCTTTATTAGGATAGAGAAATCACAATTACAAGAGTACCACCGCAAGGATGGAACAAACTGTTTGATTCCCGTCGATACACATCGGTAAAGCCATTGATGTGGTGTGGCCATTCCACAACTAAAAGAAACTAAAGCCATTGATTGTAATTCATAAACTGTCCCTAGAGTTTCATGTGAAAACACCATGACCGATCGAGATGGTGCTAATTTGCAGGAGCCTGGAGCAATCGAAGCTGAATTCGCATGCCTCGGTACAGAGCAGGTGCTAAGAAAGTTTTTCTCTTATCGAACTCCTGGCCCGATGTTCATCCCGAAGAGCGGGTGGGGATCACCGGATGATAAGTTGCCCTTGCCGAGCTGGATCACGGAGGAGGACATCAAGTACTACGCTTCTGAGTTCGACAAGACTGGTTTCACCGGGGGTTGAACTACTACCGTGCCTTGAACAAGTAATAAAGCTGCTTACTTTGGACTCCTTTTCAGATTCTATGGTATATACGTGCTTTAGTTATTACTGCAAAGTAAATTTGAAAACTTAATTATGATGGTAAAAATAATAGACCTGAATAAATTCAAACCAAAGACTCAAATTTACAATCTTATTCAAAACATTTAACAATTATATTTTGCAGCATAATATATATTTTATACAATGTGAATCCTCACAATCGTAGACCTCTAATGGTAAAAAACCAGAAGACCCAAACTTAATTACAATGTTACTCATAACTTTTTGATTAATATCATGTTGCGTGATAATATTTTCTTAAATTCTACGTTTTTTTCCAGAGAAATAAGGAATGTATTTGGATATCCAAATAATATTTTTCCTATAAATATTTAGTAGCCTTGAAATTGAATCCTATATAGTTTAAATATTACTAAATTATGATAAAATTTAACTTGATACATTCTTATTAAAAATCATACAATTTACAGTTTATTAAATAAGTAAGAAATGGATTTCTTGAAATTTGATGGAGTTGCAAAAAATATTTCCAAGATTGTCAAACTTTCCGTGTGCGTGTTCATTCTGGCAACAGAAGATGTGGGTTAAGGGGATGTGTAATAAAATCATTATGTATGCTAAAAAGAAGAAAATAAATTAAATTTGGAATCTATACATACTTCGTAGAAACTTGAGGGGCAATTAATTATTCATAGTGTTTGTCAATGTGTTATCCAATGTTCCTAATTTGTCAACAATAACACCGGGTAGTGTATTATACTAATTAAACAAACATTATACTTTGTCAGCACTTCACTCGTAGAATTAGAATTACCATATGACTTCCAAAATGAATTTTAAGTAAATATTTCTAGGATAACAACCATATTTCGTCCATGTTTAGGACATGGGAGCTAACATCGCCATGGGTGGGAGCTGAGATAAAGGTGCCAACCAAGTTCATTGTTGGTGATTTGGATTTGACATATCACACTCCAGGCATACAAGAATTCATTCACAAAGGTGGACTCAAGAAGTTTGTTCCATTGCTAGATGATGTGGTGGTAATGAAAGATGTTGGGCATTTCATAAATGAAGAGAAACCAGAGGAAGTTAGTGCACATATACTCAACTTCATTCAGAAATTCAAGTGAAATGAGATATAACGGGTACACGGTCAAAGTGTACATTAATGTTGGAACTGATATCCAACATACGGAGTATTTAGTTGCTGTGTTACTTTAATTCAACATTAACTATTTAACCATATGGTTTCAAGCTCAGTAATTTTGTGTCATTTGTAATGTTAAGTGCAACCTTTAACATTCAGGTTTTCATGTTATGCACATCTTGTTCCTTTTTTTTCAGCCATAGCTTATACATAAAGTTTCAATAAATTGTATTGGATGTCTTAGAGTTATTTATGTCACTTTGCAACTACCTGTTCGCACATGACCACGTTACCGTGTACTCTCGACGTCGACATGGATAATGTCAATGATACCAGAAGCACGCATAGCACCGTACATATGTACAAGCCCACCATGCCTAGATGGTACAATGCAAGGAAACCTCCACGGCGCACAAGTAGGGCTAGGCAAGGTCACGCTCACGGGCGCAACTCCATCATTGTCTATCGCTCCTACCTCTCTTCTGGGCGAGCGCTGGGATTTTAGTTCATCCCCCGTCTAGTGATTCGTTCGAATGGTGGCCGGAAAAGTTAGTGGCCATCCTAGATCCTTTGCTCAGCTGGCATCATCTCCTCCTTGTATTCATATTCCTTTGGTTGATACTTCCTATTCGAAGGTGATGATTTTTAGAAAAAACTAGAGATCCAAATGGAGGAGTCTGAGCATTTATTTATAAACAAGCGAGACACAAGTGCAAGATTTTGCCATGAACGGTAGACCATTGGAGACGAACATTAATAATGAAGTCTATTGATGCAAAATGATCCTGCAAAAAAGATGTGTGAGATAAATTCTTCCATCAACCACAATATGTATCCATGGCTAGGTACTTAATGTTTATGTACGATCGATCAATTTATTATATATATGATATCCTTGCTTCAAAAATTGCACCACCATTATCTCCTACCCCAAGTTTTCTCAAAACAAGGAGAGAGAGAGAGGCACAATCTAACCTCAGAATTGGAGGTGTTAGGAAGGGGCATCAATACGTAGGTGTTCTTAGTAGACACGGAAGGCAACCAACTAGATGCGCTGTCACCTAAATATGATGAATACGCCATTAGGAATGGTTGCTCACAGAAGAGATGAGTGCACGAGAAGACAATAAGGTGATGAAGAAGGCACAGAGGGTCATGGCCCGAAAAACGTAAGAGGATGATTATCCTAATGCTTCTCACGTTGAACTTTCCCATCTTTCTACGGGTACACTATTGTTAGTAATATCACATATTGGAGCACCATTGACGGGAGCGGGTAAAATGCCCTTTTCCATCAATACAACCCTGTCGACTGCAATTTCACGTTGCAATTCAAAGTTTCTCGAGCTGCTGGAGCTTATTGCGGTGAGGCGGCCGCCTCGAACCCCTCTTCCTTTTCGCTTAGAGGAGCATGATGAACACACGGGGTGAAATATTACTAGTAGTAATGTGCATGTCTGACATTAAACTTTTTCCTCATAGAAGAGTGTATTTTCATCACCGGACCACATTTTTTTACAAAAAGTGATAAAATCATTCATACGCACCTTGATGCTTTGACAATAGGGCGATTTGAGATACATGAGTTTCTGAATATTTTCTTCCCTTGAGATCTTTGCCACTCTTTTGTCATTTTTGTGTAGTTCAAAATACAAAGTATTTGAAGTTGAGTTTTGACACGTCTGTAGAATACACCAATGGCTACATTCGATTTTTTTTTAGAATGTTTTGAAACTTATAAATATTTGTTTCTATTTTTCTAAAAGGCCAGGATCACTGGTGCCCGGGAGAACAAAATCTCTACTGCATTTATTACACCTAACTTAGCATGATATGTTACTAGTTGGGGTAGTGGTAAAGGCACACCGTTCACTCACTAAAGTATCGCGTTCGAATCTCGGCATAATCCAGAAAACAAAATCAAGTAGTGGCGATCACGTGTATCCAAAGCCAACATAGAGAAGATTTATTTCTATTAATTAAGAGACTGCCATCGTGTATCCACCTGTTTGAACACTTTGCAGCGTGGAGCAAGGTCAAAAAGGTCTAGTTCACTTCTATGATGTGGATATCTTTTTCCCAGGAACCATTGCACATACAACTCCGGATGCAACCTGGTTAATATCGGTGGTTTAGAACTAATATTCGTTTATTTTGTGGACAGCCTCAGTGCAGCGTGATGTCGAACCACAGAACCCCGACCAGGGTAGGTGGTTGATTTTGTAGGATTTATTTAGGACCAGCTCCAATAAAGAAACAAACGATGAGGCGAATCAATCGTGTAAAGGAATGCTCACGCTGGAGTTGTGGATCAGTTGTTGGACGTTCGGTGGCCAAACTGTACTTTTCTGGTTTTATGTTTTACAACCATGGGATAGAGCAGGTTTGCCAAACCAAACCGGTTTGCAAACTGCTAATATTGTTTATAATAATTAAGAGTCGAAAGGTCTGACCACCAACTAATATAAACATTCTTAACCAACCACATTTTACTTTGATAAAAGTCGCTTTATTAAACTCAAAGTTCGCATCGAGCCGATTACAGTTTAAAGGAGCTCACACCCAACCTCTACATATTTAGGATGCACATAGCCACAAAATAAGAACAAACAACAGAAAATCGACACAATAGAAACACCGAAATACAGCCAACCGCCCGATCTGGCTGCTAACTAATCTAACTAATAAACATGCCACAACTAACCACTCTTTTCGATAAAAGGTGTCACTTATTAAACTCAAAAGTTCGAGGCGATACCACTGCCTAACTAAACACACTGATATTTTTCCCTTCATAGAAATAGAAAAAATATCATAAGGTTATACGCTTCCAAAAATTCTCCACTGCAATTCATGAGGTTAGACTGATCTGATGCATTCGGCTTATAGTGAAAAGCTTAACAGTCATCAGACTAACAAGATGAGCATCGTTAATTTTACATTGGGGAAATTGTGACAATCAGCACACTTAGTCTAAGCAGCCGAGAAGGAGATGAATGGTGCGTCGGATGTGAAGCACCAGAAAACTGTCGTCTCGTTTAGCGGATCCTCTGAAGCAAGATCAGCGCGTAGAGGTCAGATCCACGCGTCAAATTGGCAGGAAAATGCTAACCACAAATCTGAAAAGTGCATCTAGAAAGTATGGAAACAACATTGCCATAAAAAACTCAAGGAAATATTAAACCCTCTTCAACTAAAATCGTTCAAAACCTGAACATAGACATCATGTGGCCGCCTGATTTCCGCTTCTTTTTTTAATGAGCATTGCTCCTCCAATCCAAAGGAACAAATAACTGTTTCCATACAATCAGCGATATGATAAACAAAAAAGGTGTGCAAGTCCAGCAAGTCGTTTCCATGCCGCCTTATTTATTCCAGCAAACAGCCTAATAAAGTGGTCAGAGTTCAAGCTTCAGCCTGCATCTGCTCACACTCCTCTCTGATGGACTGGAACAGCACCGATGACAGGTAACGCTCACCGAAGCTCGGGAAGATAACCTGCAATGGCGTCCACAGGAAACAGCACTGTCATTCGATGTTGCGAAAGAAGAAATCTGGCTCCAAACTACGCAATGTCGCTGTACGCTTAATTACCACTATCAGCTTCCCAGCGTTTTCTGGTCTCTTGGCGACCTTTATGGCCGCCGCGGCTGCTGCACCCGACGAGATCCCGACCTGCACAGCATCCATACATGCATAGCTTCAGCATTCATAACAAAAAGCAAACTCCTGCTTCACGACTACAGATATAAATGCAACAGCCGTACATTGTCATGACAGACTGACTCATGATTTTTCTAATATTAGATTACGCGCTGATGTCCTACACCCTGGCATCTCCTACACTGAAGGTGGATATGGTGGACCGTGACACAATTGTACTTGGATGCATTATACATATGGCAGCATTGAGATGCAGAAAAGGAGCAAGTACACTGGCTCAAACATGGTGCCTATCTCAAGTCATTATATCTAGAAGATCTATAAAGAAGCCTGCCAGGTGCTTCCACTTAAATAGCAAGCCAAGCGGGAAAACAGGCTTTGATTAGGATACTGTGAGTCATTATTTGCCTGCTTTTCTTTAAGCATATGAGCATTTTAAACAAAACGACAATATCTCACATAGAACGCCACATCAAATATAATGTATTTATTGACCCCACAAAAAATATGCACCAACATGTGAAATTACAGTACCAGCAATCCTTCCTGAAGAGCCAACTGCTTTGCTGTCTCAACAGCCTCGTCACTTGATATCTAGAACATAAACAGAACGTAATCAGAGATAAAAATAAGAAAAGAAAACGTCACAGTAATAATCGAGGAAAGTAGAACGACACAACAATTCCAACATATACAGTACCAGCAGAAAGAAGGGGTGATTATTGGCTGATGCAAGGACAGATTCACAGAACTGAAGACGTAAAGACACAGGTGGAATAGATAAGACTGGAATAAGCTCTGACCTCTATTACTTCGTTGAGAACATCACTGTCCAAGTTCCTTGGAACAAATCCCGCTCCAATGCCTTGAATCTTATGTGGGCCTGCACAAGTGGGGTAACAGTTGTAAGGGAAAGAACATAAGTTTGACAAGCTCAGAGGAGGTCTGACAGCAAAACATACCAGGTTTTCCACCAGAGAGTATGTTACTTTCAGTAGGCTCGACACCAATGACCTAGAAACACGTAACTGTATGAGGACTATATGTATGGTGCATATAACAGAGTACATTTTGTTGGGAAAGTTTTGAAGAAACCTTGATTTCAGGATTTTTCTCCTTGAGGAAACGGCCAGCACCAGATATTGTCCCGCCTGTTCCGATTCCACCAATGAATATATCCACCTTGCCTTTTGAGTCCTCCCAGATTTCTGGCCCAGTAGTCTCATAATGTACCTGATTGAAAATCGGGCAAGCAGGTCAGACATGGCTAGAAGGCACATAGATAGATAGAGGAATGCAGCTATCTGCCCTTGTTACCTTTGGGTTGGCAGGGTTGTCAAACTGCTCAAGCATGTATGAGTTAGGTGTCTTGTTCAAAATCTCTGTAGCTTTATCCAAGGCCCCTTTCATCCCCTTTGCAGCATCCGTAAGGACAAGTTCAGCGCCAAAGGCTTTGAGCAGAACTCTCCTCTCCATGCTCATGGAAGTGGGCATTGTCAGTATCAACTTGTATCCCTGGAGGCAGCAATGAAAGCAAGACCGATGCCTGTATTCCCACTTGTTGCTTCCACCAAGACACTCTGAGCGTAGAACACGAAATAATAATTCTTAGTAAAATAGATGCAACATTTGAAACCAAGCGAGCGGGCGTGTTGGCATAAAGACAGAAGCTGTTATGAATCACCTTTCCGGGTGTTATCAAGCCCTTCTCTTCGGCGTCGGATATCATGCTGATCCCTATCCTGAAACATATAACCGGCCGGGAAGCACGTTTAGCTGCTTGGTCCATCCATCATCAAGGGAAAGAAACTGAAACAGAAGAGGAAGATAAGAAGAACTTTGATGCAAACCTGTCCTTGACACTGCAGCAGGGCTCCATGATCTCGAGCTTGGCGGCGATGTTGGCGACGCAGCCGTCGGCGATCTTGTTGAGGTACACCATGGGCGTCTTGCCGATGAGCTGCCATCACATCTAACAAAATCTCCTCAGACAGGTGCCCTATCTTCTGAGACGCGGTGCTGTGTTTAATGAATTTGTGCGTGTGTTGAACTCGGACGATATGATCTACTCGTAGTAATTGAAGGGAGGAAGGCGCAGAGTGAATCTGTAATGGTCTAAAGTTGACTGTGGGTCTGTGGCGTCAGTCAGTTGACTAATTGAATCCTAGGTCTGCTACGACTGGGCAGCAGGCGGTGGAGCGAGTGGAGTGGGGGCGGTAGGTGGTGCTTGTTACCTGGGTGACGTCGTCGGCGATGTTGAGGCCCTCGACCTCGGTGGCTAGGGCGTGGCGCCTCCATGCCGGGGAGACGGAGTTGGTGGCGTTGCTGACGGCGAGGAGGGGGATTCTGCGGGCGAGCGGCGGCAGGACGAAGGCCTGTCGCGCGTACGCCGGGCGGGCGGGCGAGAAGCCGAACTGGGCCTGGGAGGCGGCGGTGGCGGCGGCGGCGACGGCGGGCGGTGACCACGGCGCCATTCTCGCTCGCTTCAGGTGGCCTCTGGGTCTCCGAGGGGATGGAATGGAATCGATTCGGATGGAGCGGATGGCCTGCTTTCCTTTTCGTATTGTACCATTTTCTTTGTGACGAAAAATACAAGAAAGTAGACGTTGATGGATGTATTAGGACGGGAGACTGGGCTTAATTCATTCCTTTTGCCTCCCATTCCGAAAATATCTAATTCGTACTACTATATTATTCTGTTTTCTTTTTTGCGACTTATGATTCTGTTTTATTTGTTTCTATCGAAGAAGACTGTTTAGGTATTATGCATGAGACCCCTACCATATCTAGGGGTGTGCAAAAAATGACACCGGCCAAACCGTGGTAAACCGGCTGGGGAGACTACTAGTTCATTTCTCTTCACAAATCAAATCCTCACATCCAGATATTGCTTTCGAGATTTCGAAGGACGATTTGTTGCAGCTACTTCTACTTTTCTCCCAAATATTGCCTCGGCGGGTGCGGTAGAGGCAATAGCTATGAAGGAAGGGTTAGCACTTGCTAATCGCTTCGGATGCAATGATGTTGTAGCAGAATCGGATTCCTTAGAGGTTATTGAAGCTTGCTCGGGTGAAGAAGCGTGGTGGGGTGATTCTTCTGCAACTTTTGCTGATTGTATCGATCTTGCGTCTCAAATTGGTAGAGTGTCCTTTAAGCATTGCCCGAGGGAAGCAACAAATGAAGTTGCCCATGAACTAGCTAGGTCCTGTTTTATTGATAGAAGATGTGTAATTGGGTCGATGAACCCCCTAGTTTTATTCTTGGCAAACTCATAAACGATGTAACGATTGTGGATGCTTAAAAGCAGCAAGTTTCATACGCACTCTTTTTCTTACCAGGATAGCTAAAGGGACTGGAATTTTTTTAATGAGGCGGCTTGCTGGCTTAATATATTGATATTATAGTTTTAGAAAAAAAATCCTCACATCCAGTTTAGTACAAAAAAAGTGGACTAAGCGCAAACCTGTCAAACCGTGAAACCGGTTTTGCATACCCCTAACCATATGACCATCGATATGTCATACGTAACCTTGTAATTATGGTGCAAAGGCGGTGTCTCTCGGAGACCCGCACCCTGCACCTCCCCCACATGATAAGGGTATTGCTCGCCTCTGGCTCACTCAACGTCGCCTTTTCCGCCGCGACTAGCCGTGGTGTCGCCAGCTCCATCGATGTGGACGGCGGTGTGGTGTGTCGACTCTAACGAGGTGGGAGCATATGGATTATTTTGGATCACCCCCTCGAGGACTCACGCAATTTTTGTTCCCACAGTGAGAATGAACCTTTCTGTAAGATAAGATTAGTGCCTCTATAGATTGAAAAACATCGTTTATCTTGTCAATGGAACAAAGGAGCATATTCCCGGCCGTATGCTTACATATGAGGTGGCTTTGCATGGTTTCACGAGATCTGTGCTCCAAGTACCTCTGGTGTTTCGAAATGTTCAACATTGTTAAGTCCAATTTGCATAGGACGGTGTTTGGATAGTCACAGTACAGTTCACCGTTCATTTTACTGTGTGTTTCTGAACCAATGGTGCACACTGCAGGACGATGATTTTGGTGTGTATCACCGTTCATTCTTAAATCAGTGATCCACTACATTTTGATGTCCTAATTTTGATCATGCATGCAATTCTCAAAAATAAATTGAACAAATTGGAACTGTGGAAGGGCCCACTGACAGTGCTGCATGTCAAAAAATTCCGTCGCCGGGACTTGAACCCGGGTCTCTCGGGTGAGAGCCGAGTATCCTAACCACCTAGACTACGACGGATTTGTGTTACATCTTGGTAGGCATCCCTACACATACAGGATCTCCGGCAAATGAATGGTTTCAAACATACTGCGTCGTGCTGTATTGACTTGTGATCCACTACAAGAAAGTAGAAGTAGTCATACATAGGAAAAAATGCCCTTCAAAAAAATAAAATAGGAAAAATTCTGTCAGACGCTGACTCCTGCTAAATTGCTAAGCACAACCTGAAGCTCAGGTCGTAGTTATATTGCGAGTGCATGGATCAAACTAGCTATCAAACAGGCCCCTCGTTTTAAACATAGGACTGCTGAGCTAATAATGTCAGGATCAGCTATCTATACGTTAGTTGATTCGACCTATGCACATGTCAGTATTGTACTATCACATTCAGTAATGTCAGGATCTCAACTCTCTTTCTTATTCATTTTTTTTTTGGCGGCAAGGATCAAATTACATCAGCCCCTTCAGACTAAACACCTTACAAAAACCTGGATGACTAGCTAGCTAGTGCAACAATGCTACTGTACTTGGAGCACCTGATTAACCCTGCTAAACCAAATCGAGTGCAGTATCATGTGGAATATATCATACTTCACAGGCTTCGTATGCCACAGAAAGTGCCTCTGCACCTTCCTCACGTTGGACTGCATGGCCACGTACCGGCTCTCCGGAATGCCCAGCAGGATCTCCTTCAGCCTCGGCACGTCACTCTCGGGCACCACCACAGAGAACGCTGTCCAGTCGAGGGCGTCGTCGAAGGGCAGCACGAAGTTGTCAGCGATGATCACTGGCACGCACTCGTAGTAGATCGCCTCCACGATGCGCGGGCTGTTCACCTCGTACCCCATCGGGCAGATGCAGTACCTGCTCGACTTCATGTGCTGGACGTAGTTCATCCTCCTGGTGATCCGGCGTGGCAGCCGGCTGTATATTCGCATGTCTGCGTCCTTGCCTCCCCAGTGCTTGAGAAGGATGGGCCGGACTCGGCCGTGCATCTGCCCCGCGAAGAACGCGAGGATAGACCTCTTTGCGGCTGGTTTTCCACCGATGTCTCTTAGAGGTCTCCTTGGAGCTCTGACGAACGTTTCTGGAAGGGACACGTCTCTCCCATGGATGAATACTCCTTCTGAGAGGTCTGCATTACAGAGAGCTTTGATGGTGTTTTTTCGCAACTCATCATGCAATTTGGTCGTGTAAGGTCCCTGCAAGAAAGACCTGTAGTCAGGAACAGAATACTATTTTCATATGTGAATATCTGCTTTTCAGCAATTGATTAGAACCCAGGTGTACAATTTGCATAATCAAAATTCTTATAATTTTATACCACAATTCCAACATTCAAATGTGCAGGGGAGAGAACATACCCAGTCATGGCAAGCAACAAAAAATGATCAGCACCCTTCGTCCTATTCCAGTATAGAAACTTAGCGGAGATCAGATCTATGTAATTCTTCACAAATATAGACAGTGGTTCAAGTGTATTTGATCCAGGCACATAAAGATTATGCTCCAGCTGACGAGAACTATACGGCAGATAGAACAGATGAGCTCTGTTTGGATCTCTCACAACAAAATTCTGATCCCCCTCAAGCAATTTCATAAACCATCCCTCAGATGCATAAATGCCTTTCAACTCTGGAGAATGAAAAATGGGTTTTGCTCCATCATGGTATATATAAATCTTAAGAAGTCCTTCCATCAGTTCATAACTCCTGGAAAGCATGAGTTAAAAGCATCTATATTAAGCCAACTTTTGAACTGAAGCAAACTAAACATGATCTATTTTTATGGACAAAATGATAGTCTTACCTCTTAAAAATTGACACATTTCGGAATAGAGGCGCATACAAGTCCGGGTGACCAGATACCAACGGTGCATTAGCAATCTCTTTCTTTGCGTATATAAGCTCTTCATCTGCTGTGGTTGACCAAAGCGGTATCTGCCAAATCGACAACGCCACACAGCTTTTCATCTTTTGAATTTAGGCACCAAACATATCATTATAGAGAGGTTACAGAGGTATATCATTAACCTCTGGGTTTGGAGGTGGCACTGTACGTCCACTCATGTCAGGGCCCTCACTGATATCAGAGCTGCTTGTAGAATCACTGGAAATGGGCTTCACAAATATAGAAGTTAAAATCTGAACCTACAATTGCTAAAATTGTACTAAGCACTAGATATGTACCTCCTGGAGAAAAGGGGCTGATTCCTTTGGTAGATTTTCCTAATAAACAGTAACATCTCATTACAGGCTATAATATATAAGACATGGACATTCTATCTGTAATTCTGTATACAGAAGAGAACATAACATGCAGATACTTAGTATTGTGCATATATGTCCAACATACTTAGTACGAAAAATCCCATGCATTAGTGTAACAGGACAGTGTATAGCATGACATAACCTACAACGGAACAACAATACAGTACACGATTTAAAAAGTAAATGAGCATCGAATGCCACAGAAAGGAATATAACCTGCAGTGCCTAGCCCTAAGATAAGTAAAAATTTGAAGAGATGAATACCTTTATGTCCAGATGCTCGGGTTCCTCCATCGATCTATCATCAAAATTCTCCACCGGCGAAGGTGCAGGGGCCGAAAACATGGAGGGGGTTGCCGTAATCCTAGATATCAAACTTGTCTGCAAAAACAACAGTTTATTTTGTGCACTCAGATCCAGCTATAGCACACACTCCTATTCCACATAGAAACTTAGCACGTGTCGTTGAAATCACCCAATAAATTCGTAACAGCACTAGTACTATGAGAATGGTGCTACATTTCTGAAAACCTAACAGATTAGAGCATGGTGCTACATTTCTTCTCGCAAAGACTCCCCTTAGTTGAACATATTCTTTTTTAAGAAAAGAGTTGAGTCCATATAGTTTCACTACGAGTCCAAAGTGGACCAAATTTGAAGCGAGACTACGGGCGGCTACCATCACAACCATAGAAAGGAGGCAGGTTTTCTTCACGAGGCAGAAAATGCAGATCTTTGCCTGAAGGCTCAACACGCACCTCGTCGAGGAGGGAAGGAGGGGGCGCCCAGGCTGGCGGCAGCGAGGAACTCTCCGCGAAGCGCTCCGCGGCGGCCGCACGTGGCTCCTCGCGTGGTCTGGAGAGGAGGGAACCACCCACGAGTAAGGCGCGGCTGGGGGCCTCGGTGGTCGGAGCGGCCAGCAGAATCGCGGCGGCGACCACGGCGGGGCGCCGGGTGAGAAGCTTGCGCGGAAGAAGAGGGCGCGGGGAGGAAGGGTGGTGCGGCATTTCGGAGGCGGCGGCCGCCGGAGACGTGGCGGAGCAGAGAAGACGGCGGTGGGTAGGTAGTCAACGAGACCAGGACAGCGGTGAGCGGTGGGCGCGGAATTGACGGGTTTACCCTCCGTGACACACGGGTCATTGGTCAGTTAGTTTTGTAGGGCAGATAAAAAAATTAAGTATTGATGCTTAAGAAAAGGTCTGATTTAGGGACTGCCTAACGGTCAGCCAGCTGAAAATGCAATTCGCTCTCAGACACATTTTTCAGCTAACTAAAAAAAGGGTTCCCTTTGGAAAGGGAACCAGACAATCGTTCTAATTGTGACAAGTGTCGGTTTTTCTTCACATGATCCAATTTTGTTTGTCTGCATGTCTGCCATGTATCACAATTAGATTGAAAGTGGGGGAGTATGAGAGAGAAAGGAGGGCATGCACGTACGTGGGCATACATTTTTACCTTTTTGCCTTTTATTTTTCAAATCCGAATTTTAAAAACGAAATATCTTGAGAACCGTTTATCCAAATTACGAACCGTTTTCACTTTTGAGCTCCTCGCGTCGAGATCTTCAAAACTAGATTCCATGTTGATATGTTTCGACGAACTTTTTTTTTTGTACAACCGGTTATGTATAGTTGTACAACCTGTGTCTGTAGTTGTACAACCCAAACTGTGTATGTGTAGTTGTACAACCTGTGTCTGTCTAGTTGTACAACCTGCGTCTGTACAACCTGTGTCTGTCTAGTTGTACAACCTGCGTCTGTACAACCTGCGTCTGTACAACCTGTGTCTGTCTAGTTGTATAACCTGCGTCTGTACAACCTGTGTCTGTACAACATGTGTCTGTCTAGTTGTACAACTTGTGTCTGTACAACCTGTGTCTGTTTAGTTGTACAACCTGTGTCTGTACAAATTGTGTTTGTTTAGTTGTACAACCTGTGTCTGTACAACCTGTGTTGTGTAGTTGTACAACCTGTGTCTGTGTAGTTGTACAACCTGTGTCTGTACAACTGTCTTTTGTACAACCAATAGCTCATATTTTGTACTTTCCAACTTTTTTTGCATGTAAAACTATTATTTGTACATCTTTTAGTTTTTCCCTTTACATGTGTACCTTCCGATTGAATCAACTAGCAAGTATCGTTCCAATAAAATAAGCAACTAGCAAGCACGCGTGTGGCACCAACCACGCGTACGTACGTTCGCGCGTCCGGCCAGAACGACCTGCGGGGGATCCTACCTGAAGGTACACGCGCGGGAGCTAGTTATGAACCATACGCGCAGGGAGCCAGGGACCGCGCCTGGTACGGGGCTTTGTTTTTTCCAGCTGTACGTCGACCGATCGGCTAGCGCGGGGACCGCTGCTGCCGTGTCCAATTTCGTTTTCTCCTGCTTTTTTTTTACCAGATCCACGGGGTACAGCAGCCCACCACGTGGCACACTGTGACACTCTGAAATTTACCTTCGCGAAGGGAACCCTCTAGCTAGTCACACCCGACTCATTTACGTCTTTTGTCCTGTCCCATTTCAGTCCGCACCGAAAAAACCCAGTGTTGGCCCATTTTAGTCCCCACGGAAAAAACCAATGCTAGCCCGGCTTCAGTCCGGGTTTTTTTCTGCGTCCTGGTTTTTTAGCCCACGTATCGATAATTTTAGATACAAGGCACAAAGTGCCCAGCTTTAAATTAATAAAGCTAGTTACGGCAAGTATAACAAATGCTGCAAGAACAGCTTACAGGCAACGAATCAACAAGCAAACAGAAAATACAAAGAAAAAGCACTGCTTGATCATCGATGCCACCATCTGCCGACAAGGTCAGCACCATGGAGACACTGTGAAGCCAAACGCCGCCGGAGATCCTGCCTTCGTCACGTCCGCTGCTTGTCGAAGTCGAATGTCATTCGCCTCCACCTTCGAAGAAGACCCCTGTCTTCTCGTCCTGGCTCGAAGGACGCCGCACAATCAGAAGGCAGAGCCGCTCACCGAGAGCACGAAGAACAGGCACACCGATGTGCAGAGGGACAGAGTCAAGCACGGACGTCACAGCCCGCGAGCAACCCACAGACATCGCCGCCGGCACCGACAGCACGGCCAAACGCAGGCTATCGGACGCGGGCACGCACCAAAGACACGGCAGAAAGGAAGCAAGGGCCGCCATGGAAGGGCAGAGCTCAACCAGATCTTTGTCTCCCAACCAAAACACCAAGCTGCTGTCGCCGCAGAGGGGAACCCATTCCCCTCTCGCCCAGGCTCGAGGGTGCCGACCCGCAGACGGACAGCCCACCTGCGTCTGTTAGCAGCAAAGGAAGGAGCATCGGCCAAACCCGACAATAGCTCGCCACAGGAAACGCCGCCACTAGGAAACCACGAACAGCGCGCAGATCCACCACCTCCCCGTAGTCCAAGACGACGTCTTCAAGAAGAAACGCGACGCCGGAGCGCCGCCGCCGCCCGCTCAAAGGAGCTAGGGTTTTCACCCGGGCACAGGGGAGGAGAGCGGGAAGGAGCCAAACCTCATCGTCGCCTCCAAGGAGGGGATCGGCGTCGGAGACGTCGCCGACGACGCGGCCACCACAGCTGGCCGAGGATTTCTCCCGGCAGTCCCACGACCCAGCCAACACCGGAGGCGGGCCGAGATCTGTGTGGATCGAAGTCGCCGTCTTCAGATCTGGCGCCAGGGCTGACGGGGCGCCCTCCACGCCGTGTCCACGAACCACCGGTCCCCTCGCCGCCCGCACGGCCGAGAGAGACGGCCACCCAGCACCAGCCAGCGTGCCCCGCCGCCAGGGCCAACGCCGCCCTCACCTCGAGGCCGCCGCCCCAGACGCCAAAGCTCTCCGCGAGAGACGCGCAGCAGCGAGATCCCAATCGCCACCGTCCTTGGCAACCGCACGCCGGCTTTCCGGTGGATGCCTCTGGCGGCAGCGAGGAAGGGAAGGAGAGGAGGAGGCGCGAGGAGGCTAGGGTTTGGGAGGCCCCCGGTGTCGCCCCAGAGGAGCGACACGGGAGGCAGAGGAGGTCCTGAGAGTGCACATCCCCACGTATCGATCTGGAAATAGAGAAAAGAAACTACTAGTGATTATGGGCCTGAGCCTAACACCCAGACTTGAACTCTAACAGGAAGTGTCAGATATTCATTATTGAATATGCGTGGCAAAAAAAAAATGCCTTGGAAATACATAGATCGATACCATTTTCAACGTAAAATTGCTTGAGCCCCCAGTTGCAGTTTCATCAGTGTATTAATCTGGTGTACACACAGACTGGGCAAATAAATGAAAGACTACAGACTCGAAGCTGAAGATGAGATGCACAAAAACAAGAATGAAACTGGAGACAAATCAAAACAAAATACTAGAACACTGCAGTACAACAACTTTGTAACAAAACCGACATGTTTATATCATGAGAATTACACACGTTTTGATCATCTATACAAGTAGAGGAACAAATCCAACCGGGAAACAACTAAACCATCTAGCAGCATCTGATACAAATTACAGAGTTAAAAAATGGAACCATGTTTCATATCAAACAAACTATTCGATGTGCCCTATTCTGCTTCATGTCTCGGATTACCAAACACCAAGCACGAAAATGATCCTGCAGATTGTCATAGAAGAAGGTGCTCTCCCCTAGTGGTTCATGACCGAAGATGACTGAAAAAAACAAACAAACACGTAAGAAAGAATGGAGACTGAAAAACAATGATGAATTGAAAAATGAAGAAATAGAGACTGAGAACTGGCTAACATATCCTAAGAAACTGAGATAAAAACTGAAGTGGGCCAAACTAAGCAAAAGAAAGTAAGAAACTAAGGACTGAACCAAAGAGATAAAAGATAACTAAAAACAGAGAAAAAAGGATGAATGAAGAGACCTGAAACTGAATTAAAGATTGATGCAAAAACTGAAGAAAACCCAAGGAAATGAGAGACTCGAGAAAACAAGAACTGAGGAGAGTGAAGAAAGAAAAAAATTAAGAAATAACACTGAAGAATGAATCACTGACATAGCTGAGGTAATGAAGAATAAAATCAGAGAAGAAATAAGAGAAGAAATATGAGAATAAATCAGAAGATAATGAGGTAATGAATAAAGAACTGAAGATAATGAGGTAATGACACTAATACTGAAACACTGAGACTGAAGAAATGAGATAGACCAATGAAACAATGAGATATATCACTGAGATAAATGAAACTGAGGTAAAAAAATATTAATTAACTAAGAATTGAGACTGAAGCAATGAGATAGAGGACTGAAACACCGTGATATAGGACTGAGACTGAAACAATGAGATAGAGGACTGAGACACTAATACTGAACCACTGCAACTGAAGAAATGAGATAGACGAATGAAACAATGAGATATATCACTGAGATAAATGAAACCGAGGTAAAAAAATTATTAAATAATTGAGAATTGAGACTGAAGCAATGAATATAATTCACAGTTTTCGACTTCCTTCCTTTCGATTGAATATAATTCACAGTTTTTGACACGCCAGTCTTCGTGTGGCTGTGAACTAGCGCATAAAGATCAAATCACCTAGCTCGTTCAAGGTCACCAAGGTGAGCAATTAACTTGGTATCTATAGTATCACACTTGGAAGGGCAAAGGAAACAAGAAACATCAATTTGCATAAAGCAAACGAAGACTTGCTTGTCGGTCAATGCGTCTTTAGAAATCAACTTGTTACCAAAGAAAGTGATGTGAGGTGTTTCTGACAAGTTGAATAAAGACAAGAGGAACTCCAAACCACCAACACTGTCTTAGACCAAGTGTGACCCAGAATTTGGCAAACCAAGAACAACATGAAATGTGTCTTTTGGAAAACAAATTGTCTTGTCGCCGACAATAATCTCAGAGCAAACATTATCCACACACAAAGCAAGCCAGCATATAAAGGACGAAGGAAGATGTGTCTTGCATAAGGACAGAAGACACCCAAATCCAAACTTCTGAATTATATCTTTCTGCTCCAAGGTGAGCCGGCTTAAAACTTCAAAAAAAGTACTTGCCATGATATACTGAGTAGGACTCCTTCCCAACTAAATGTGATTTAGCCCTTTTGTTCTGGACATGAGATAAACAGTGAAAACGTATCTTAGACCAGGAAAACACGTACAACAAAATGAAAGAAACCGTGAAGCTACATCAGGAAAATGACGAATAGCAAACCTCTCTAAACAGGTCAGATTCACTGCAAAGTTTGGATAAGTCCCTCTTCAAGCTCTTGATGGCCTGCAAAAACAAAAGAAAAATAAGGTGAGCACAACAAAATGCACACCCCCAGTGGAATGAGAAAAACAGAAGTGCATCAAAAACATCTACCTGCTTACTGAAATAATCAAACACAATATTGTCCAAGGCCCTCTTCCTTTTTCGGTTACCAATACCCTGCAGAAACACACAAACCAAAAATGCAATCAGCTATGGATGGTCTAACAAAACAGGGAAAAACATAGGATAGCGGGTGAATGCTACATCGTCGCTGGATGAGTTATTTTCTTCACAGCTATCGAAGCCAGACGATGCAACATCAGAAACATCGGCCCAATGAGCGTGCGAGCGTGCTCCCCTGCGGCGAACAAAATTAACTAGTAAATGAGGAGCAAAACAACAAATGCATCTAAAAACTGCATTAAAAAGGGATGGATGGGTTATTAAACGATCATATGAGGCAGTACAAACATGACTACATGCAACTGCCCCAGATTATCTACAAAAAACACGAATTACACTGATACTAAAAACTAGATTTAGCTCTCCTATAGCATCGTTGTTGTATGATGTTGGTCGAAAAAACATCCAGTAAATCTACACATTTTAATCTACTCGACACTACAATCCCCAAATACAAAAATTACCCCTGAATCATCCATTCACGCTCTGATGCCATGGCACAACTAGACAGAGTACAACATCAAATCTACGATGGGGTAGTCAACAAATCAGGACAAAATTTACACCTATCGCACGATTCCGAACCGCTGGAACAAGCACAGCTAGACAGAGTACAAACATCAAATCTACGATGGAGGGTAGTCAACAAATCAGGACGAATTTACACCTATCGCACGATTCCGAACCGCTGGAATATAACGAACCAAGCAAATCGAGTAGAATCAGAGTGAAAAAGAGGACGAGATCGATGTCAGGACGAGGTCTCACAAACATACACAAAACAGAGCTCGTCGCTACAACCCTAATCAGGGGATAAGGCGGCGAACACGTACCTGCTACGTCGCCGACGGCGACGCTCAGAACCGGCTCCGCCGTGGGAAGCCCTGGAGACTCGACCACCTCCGGTGCCCATCAAGACCTCTCCCACCGCTAAGCTTCAACTGGTTGGGGGAGAATGAGTTGGTGGACGCGCGAAACAACACGCCGGCGAGGGGATCAGATGCGGGCTCGAGGGACGGGTAATGCCGGTGACGGCAGCCGCCGCCGTACCAGAAAAATCGTCTCGCCCCCGTCGCCTACCCAGTAGCCTTCGCTCAGATCTGGAGCGGAATCGAGCTTCGCTACGGTTACCTACGGTCACCGCCTGGGCACGAATTTCAAAAAATTGAACCGGTCCACCCGACCCCAATAAAACCAGAAAAAACCCGGACGGAACCGAGCCGGAAAAGAAGTCAACTGAGGATGTTCCAAGATGCGCGCCGGACAGAGAATGAACGGTTACAGATCTGTCTGAAAGCCAATTGCAAAATTAGATGGCTGAAAATTAGGAAATCTGCTGATTTATTATTTCAACTCATAAGGATTCTCTAAATGTGAATCTATTTAGCAAGAGACAAACTGTCCAAGGGGACATAATTTGATCGCATTTCAACCGGACTACTACATCGGCCAACTACTCTTTCCATACACAGTTATTTTCATGTCATGTGTAGATTTGGACTACAATGGTTTTTCCATCCGCTTTTTTAATACAAAATTATTTTCATGCCATGTGTAGATTTGGAAAACCATGGTGTAACAAGCTGGAGTGTACATTCTAAGCGCTCTCCTGTGCTTGTAATGAGGAACCATGAGATATGGCTTCGTGTACTCGTCTCTTGTCCTCCTTCCATCTTTGGGGTCGTGCTCACACAGTTGCAACCCCTCATGTAATCCTGCCAACAAGATTAAGCACAAGGGCAGTGAAAGGAAAGATGAGTTCTGTCAGTTGACCATTGCAAATAACACTCATGTAATCCTCTAAGAATAAATGCTTTTTCCGAAGCAAATCTCTTGTGTTTAACCTGTCTTGCAACAAACATAAAACATCCTATGCTTTTGTTTGGAAACACGACTTCCAAAGCTAGCCAAACGCACGGATAATCTATTCAGAATACTTGACATTCATTAGAAAAGCAGGCATTGGCCACTGAAAAACCATTATTCCATGCATATGTTCAAACATCATCTTTACCAGCCATAGGAGCCAGGTTTTATATTTCGTTTTGATTTTTCTTTCTCTCCCCTAACTGAGATTCACGAAATTCATGAAATTTTGAAGAAGTTTTTCAAGATTTTCGATCAGATTGAAAATCTAGAGATTTAATTCAATTAACAAAATTAATCAAGTTGAGGCTGGCTCGATCTCAACACCTAATATAGTTATATAGCACTGGTTACATCCTCCACTAAACTAATGCATAGCTGGTGACAGATACTTGCTTTTCTCTCTTACAATGATCATGTATAGGATTTTTCAAATTTAACCAAAATTTTGTTCAAGTTTATGTTTTCACACCCCTTACCAAAGATAGCCAATTATGGGAAATTTGTCCAAAATATCGATGATTTTCCCCCTGATAGGAGCATTAGAAATCAAAGTGCTAAAATCATGGAATTCCTCATATACCACGGTAGGAAACATGTACTTATCCACTGGTAGTAACTACCCCGTGTCCGCTCGACCTTTGAATGTGAACTAGCTGGTGCGTACAACGTATATCGATTGACAAGATACCTATCGTAATTCATGACATTAACCACATGGAAAATAAACACATGCTCTACGCGAACTACCAACATTTCACCACTGCAAATAATACTTTTCTCTACTATATAATACGAGAAGCGTTTCTTCCTTCGTCCGTTCCGTTCGGTGGTACGTCGTGGTCTACCTAACATCGCACGCTTGATAAACGGCTCACGCACGATCCGATCAGGATAAAAAACGATGGCCGTGTCCTTACGAACGACCCAGCGTAATCGGGTTGGAGTTCGACTCCATATCCGTGTCCTTCCGATCGACCCAGGAAGCAGCCCATGAAGCAGCCCACTTAACAAAAAGGAAATTAAATGTAGCCCAACGCTATTTGCTATATCCGACTCGGTTTAAAACTACTGATCAGCCAACGATATTTGCTATTAAAAAGGAACACGATCGCCTAGACCAGAACACAACAATCCACTCTGCACTATTCTCTCGACTTGCTCGCCGTGGCTCCGGAAGAGACGCGGCGGCGACAAGGAGCCGGAGGTGGCTAAGCAAAGGTATGTACGCTGCGCACCTCGTTTCGATCGATCGCCATGGCAATGCGTGCATGATCTTGAGCTAGCTTAATTGGCAGTCTGTGTAGTGAATGAGATTAAAGTTGCCCGCTAATTAGTTCAAGCTAGCTATGGTACGATGGCTGCTACCTAGGTGGTCATTTATGCGAGGCAGCCGTCGCAGTCATCTCTCAACTTGCCACGATGGAGACGGCCAATGCGCGGAAGAATCAGACAGTTAATCAAAGCACCCACGCCAGCCCTCTACGTATGTGCATGTGGGCATCGTTAGATGCATAAATATTACCCTTCTGCATGGGTGGGTGTGCAATGCAAACAATACTAGATGAATCAGTTAGATCGACTAAGCTAGCTTCAATAGGTGCATATTTCGCGGACTAAAGCTTAAACGTGTGCTGTAAGATCTAATCAAGTTTATCTTTTAATTGATGACAGATTTATGCAGTATGAAAAACACTGATGCAGACGAGGAATTTGGGACCCAATCTCCAATCATAGATGTCAAGGAGCAAAGAAGGAAAAAAGATAGACATAGGTACGCATGGATGACCAATGAAGAAAAAAAAGAAAAATTGGAAAGGCGTCGTGAAGCTTATCAGCAAAGCAAAACAATTAAGGATTTAACCCAGTTGTACGAAAAATGCACACGGCGGAGGAAGAAATATGCAGATTTAAAGGCTGAACAAAAGACAAAAAAATGCATGCGAGAAAAGCTGAAATATGCAAATATGCAGCCAGAACAAAAAAAAGCTAGAATTGAGCAAATTATAGCTAATCGTGAGTTTAGACGCAACACACCATGCAAAGAATCAATTGCGATGGTGAACCCTACATATGTCGAATCAGAAGAGGAAGTTAGTAGAAATAAGGCTAGAATAGAGCAAATTAGATCTAATCGTGAGTTTAGACACAACACGCCATGCAAAGAATCAATTGCAATGGTGAACCCTGCATATGTCGAATCAAAAGAGGAAGTTAGTAGATGTAGATCTTCGATGTATACCAAGAGATAATATGCGATCGATTTCAACCGATAGTTGTTTGTTATTCACTGCGGCCGTAGCAACGCACGTGTGTTCTTTTTATTTGAGGTGTCAAATCATGTACATATGCTTGCTCTGTATTTTCTGTTTCCAATTTTCAGAAATTGCAAGTGTACATATTTTGAGTTGGAGATGAACATATTCAGATTATGCATGTTGTAGTCTTGCAAGTTAGACACATAGGGCTATATTTTTGCCATTCTTTGGATGATTTTCTGGTACAAGAAATGAAATTCATATGACAATTATAGCATATCCCCGTTGCAACGCACGGGCAATTTGCTATATATATTTTTACTATATAATACTGTTAAGCGACCGTACGTACGTACGTCGCACGCTCGATAGAAAACAATTGCTAAACTAAACAAAAGTTTATCTCTCCGTCCGTCTAATCTTTCGTACGTGTCCGGCTCGAGCACGATCGACACAATCCTAAAACCATCGTAGGTGATGGCTAGACACGGCAACAGAGTCCAACTGGAACGCGATCGATACTGTCCTCAAATAGCCGCCACACGTGATCGATCAAACACCCAGCCAGAGGCTCGCCATGCCAGCGATGAGTGCTACGACTAATATGACGAAGACGATGACGAGTAGGGACTGGAGCCGTAGGAGGACGACGCCGGGCTGCTCGAGGAGGCCGCGCCGGCGGCGGCTCGTAATGGCAAGCGACAACGACTACTACGACGAAGACAAGGAGAGTAGGGATTGGAGCCAGACGATGCCGCGCTGCTCAAGGAGGCCATGCCGCCTTTGGTATAACTATTCAGTACTCACTTGCACATAGATGTGTCGGGCAGATTTCTATGGATATGGTTTAAATTGGCTTGATTAATATGTCTTTAGCAACATATCTATTTCTTTAAAAAACTTCATAACAATAGCTATTTTAAGGAAATAACTATTAAACTATGTTTCATATAACATTTATTCTCTGAGTATGTTTGATTTAGTCGATAACAAAAAACAAATTTAAAATTAAGCGGCAAAGAATAAATCAATTTATATAGATAATACAAATTTAAATAATAATAACACAATTACTAGATCAAACTAAAACATACTTTAAAATTATTTTAAAATTGTAATTTATTTATTTATCATTATCAATAAGTGGATAGTTGTGTTGTATCATTACTTTGTGCCCCTTCTTGATGAATTTTCTCTCTCCCGAACGCACGGGCATTTTGCTAGTCTTATTATATATAGCACTCAAACTTCACCATATATTGTAGGTATCACGTATTCACGTTACATCGATCATTTCATTCGGTTTTTGCTTTTTTTAGCACTGAAATTAGTACATCATGTATAGGGGATATCATGTAAATAATCAGGAAGATATGTTAGATAAGAACCAAGAGTAAAAAACATGTAGGAACAAGGGGCTTCCGGAACATGGGCAAAAGCACAAGTTATAGGGCCAGATGAAGTTTATCTAAAAGTTGCAGGGCGAGGGAGATGTATGGTAGATGCAGAACATACTTTCCATGAAGCGCCCTGTCGTGGCCGCATGCGGCTCCTCGCGGGACCTTGAGACAAGAGATCACCCACCAGTAGGGCGCGGCTTGGGGCCTTGGTGGTTGGAGCGTCCAGCAGAATTGCCGCTGCTGGCTGGCTGCAAGCACCGCGACGGCGGTGCAGCGACCACCGCGAGGCGCCAGATGAAAAGCTTGCGCGGGGGAGAAAGGCTCAAGGAGGATGCATGGTGCTGGAAATTATCTATTTGTCAACGACGTCAATACGTTGGGGGGGACACGTGTCCTCCCCAGCGCTGGAAATTATCTATCTATTTGAAGCTTCTTGACAATACACATTGGAAATACACATTCATTATTATTACACATGCTTCAAGGACCTCGACCAGTAAAGAAGAACACGGATCGTGTGTTTTTTCACATCACTAACAGTTACATAAAAGGGTACATTATTACACATCACTAATAGTTACATAAAAGGATACATTATTACACATCACTAACAGTTACATTACTACATAAACGGACCACACAGTTACATAAAAGGATTAGGAGGAACGGCGAGAGGAGCCAGCCCCGTTCGCGGCCGCCCGGTTCTCGCGCGCACGTTTGCGGCGGAGGGCAAGATCCATGGAGGATGAGTCTTTCAGCGCCCAATCCAGCTCGGAAACTTCCTTCGCCTTGAGCTGGCAGACAGTTCTGGCTCGCTGTACACGGTCGTCGTGGACGGACTGGAAGGAGGCTTCAAGGGCCTCCTGCATCTACGGCCCGCCGCACTCTTCCCCATGGTCGCTCCAGTCGAAGTCGTCGTCGTCGTCATCCTCCTCGTCGGGAGGGGCGGCGGCGACTGGTGGAGGTACGGCCGCGGATCCCCACGCCACCCCTGCGGCGTACGCATCCTCGTCGGGGTCAGGGACGTCGGACCACGCGCGCTCGTACGTCCTCCGCACCTCCTCCGGCACCGGAGCAGGAGGACGGTAGCAGGGCATTCCTCTCCACGTCGGGCTCGTGGGCTTACGGCGGGATAGGCTCCCGCGGTAGCGCCCAAGCGCGCTCTGCCGAGCACGCTCGACCTCGTCCAGAAGGCGCTGCGGCGGGCGTGGCGGATCCATCTCGTGTAGACGATGCGTTCGTGGCTAGGAATGGTGGATTAGGGTTTACCCCGTCGGCGACAATATATAAAGACCTCCAGGGCAGCGCTAGCGGAGGACACGTGGCTAGGGCAGCGCTGGGGGAGGACACGTGGCTAAGCCCGACTGTTACCAACCGGGACTAAAGAAGCACACGGATCGTGTGTTTCTTTCAAGCGCTTGTGAGACGTTGGATCAGGGGTGTGTTTCTTTTGAGGGATTGTGAGCTGTTGGATCAGCAGTATCACGACCACTTCGTGAGCCACATGACCCAGTTGGTGTTACCAGCCAGGACTAAAGAAGCACACGTACCCTATATATAGCCCCCCTCCCGGACATGTTCAGCACTCAGTGTCTACTCATTGTAGTTCATTTTGGCAGTACACGGGTAGCAGAGAGCAAGATTTCTCAGAGGCAGGAGTTCCTAGAGCGGACGCTGAAGGTGAACCCTCCCCTCGGTCGGATCCAAGCAGCGGCAAGGATCTCTGATGATTAGCAACATCCCCAACACTTCTTCGGATGGTTGCAAATCATCAGAAACGTCTTGCCGCTGTTTGGATCGAAGGCCGATTTGCCGTCTCATGACCACGCGATGATTTGCCGATTTGCCGGTCAGAGTGGCCACTGGAGAAGGTAGGCAGGGTTTAGATAAAAGATTTAATACATTATTACACATCAGCAACAACATCCCTATCTAGTGTTCACTTTTTCTTCTTGTGTGTCCCTTTCTTCTGATTGCGCCGTAGCCATGGACATTCTTCATCATTTAACACGATGCTTGGGTCAGTTTTCACTTTGAAGGGCGGAATTTCATCAAACTTATTGTAATCTTCTGACATGTCTGTCTTGTCCTCCACTCCCACGATGTTTCTTTTTCCTGAAAGAACTATGTGGCGCTTTGGCTCATCGTATGATGTACCGGCTTGCTTATCTTTTCTTTTTTTCGGTCTGGAAGACATGTCCTTCACATAGAAAACCTGAGCCACATCATTGGCTAGGACGAATGGCTCGGTGTGGTACGCAAGATTTTGAGATCCACTGTAGTCATTCCGTACCGCCGGTCTATCTCTACCCCGCTGACAGGTTGACCCATTTGCACTGAAACAAAGGGATCTTAAAAGAAGGTCCATAGTCAAGTTCCCATATCTGCTGTATGCAACCATAATATGTGTCCTTTGTCCCATCGTCGTTTGTTGCATCAAAGCGGACACCACTGTTTTGGTTAGTGCTCTTTTTGTCTTGGGTTTCCGTGTAAAATGTATTCCCATTTATCTCGTACCCTTGGAAAGTCAATATAGTCGAAGATGGTGACTTGGCCAACAAGTATAGCTCTTGTCCAACAGTGTGTTATTAATGAGATGTGTACGCAACCAACTGCCGAAAGTATCCACGTGTTTCCTTTAATCCAGAAGTTAGTCTCTCCGGGTATTGAGCGTAAAATATCCATGTGTTTCACGATATACGGAGCCACCAATCTGGAATTTTGTAGAACTGTGTAGTGTGCTTGAGTGAAAGAATGCCCGTCCATACATCTTGTTGCTTTCTTTCCTAGCGTGCCTTTTCCACGCAGTCTCCCCTCATGGCGCGATTGAGGAACACCGATCGGCTTAAGATCAGGAATAAAGTCAACACAAAACTCAATGACCTCCTCTGTTCCATAGCCCTTGGACATGCTTCCTTCTGGCCTAGCACGGTTATGAACGTATTTCTTTAAGACTCCCATGAACCTCTCAAAGGGGAACATGTTGTGTAGAAATACAGGACCGAGAATGGAAATCTCTTCGACGAGGTGAACTATGAGGTGCGTCATAATATTGAAGAAGGACGGTGGAAACACCAACTCGAAGCTGACAAGACATTGGACCACACCCGTCTGTAAACTTGGTAGAGTTGCTGGATCGATTACCTTCTGAGAAATTGCATTCAGGAATGCACATAGCTTCACAATGGGTACTCGAACGTTTTCCGGTAGAAGCCCCCTCAATGCAACCGGAAGTAATTGTGTCATAATCACGTGGCAGTCATGAGACTTCAGGTTTTGGAACTTTTTCTCTGCCATGTTTATTATTCCCTTTATATTCGACGAGTAGCCAGACGGGACCTTGATACTGCTCAGGACTTGAAAAAAGATCTCCTTCTCTTCTTTGGTAAGAGCGTAGCTGGCAGTACCTTGGTACTTCTCTGGATTCAGGTTGTCTCGTTCGTGCGTACTTTGCTGGTCCTGCCGTGCATCCGATGTATCTTTCGTCTTCCCATACACGCCTAAGAAGTTTAGCAGGTTCACGCAAAGATTTTTCGTCACGTGCATCACGTCGATTGCAGAGCGAACCTCTAGGATTTTCCACAAGGGTACGCGCTTGTTAGCGTCTTTCGGAACATTTAGACTGCCAGGACCCTTTCCAAATATTACTTCCAAATCCTTGACCATGCCATATATAACATCACCATCAGGCGTGTAGGCTTCGTTCGGTTATCTGCCTCACCTTTGAAATGCTTGCCTGGCTTTCTTACGGATGCCTGTTTGGAAGAAATCGACGATGACCAAGGTACACATTCTTGTTACCTAAATATATACTGTCAGTCTTATCTAAACAGTGCGTGCATGCATTGTATCCCTTGTTTGACTGTCCTGAAATGTTACTAAGAGCAGGCCAATCATTGATGGTTACAAACAGCAACGCTCGTAGGCCAAATTCCTCCTGTTTGTACTCATCCCACACACGTACGCCTTCGTCAGACCACAACTGTAAAAGTTCGTCAACTAATGGCCTCAGATACACATCAATGTCGTTGCCGGGTTGCTTCGGGCCTTGGATAAGCACTGGCATCATAATATACTTTTGCTTCATGCACAACCAAGGAGGAAGGTTATAGATACATAGAGTCACGGGCCAGGTGCTATGACTGCTGCTCTGCTCCCCAAACGGATTCAAGCCATCTGTACTTAGACCAAACCTTAAGTTCCTTGCGTCAGCTGCAAATTCCCCAAACGCACTGTCGATGTTTCTCCACTGAGACCCATCAGCGGGGTGTCTCAGCATCTCGTCTTCCTTACGGTCTTCTTTGTGCCATCGCAACAACTTGGCATGCTCTTTGTTTCGGAACAAACGTTTCAACCGTGGTATTATAGGAGCATACCACATCACCTTCGCGGGAACCCTCTTCCTGGGGCTCGGCTCGCCCTCAACATCACCTGGGTCATCTCGCCCGATCTTATACCGCAATGCACCGCATATCGGGCATGCATTCAAATTCTCGTACTTCTCACCGCGGTAGAGGATGCAGTCATTGATGCATGCATGTATCTTCTCCACCTCTAATCCTAGAGGGCAGACAATCTTCTTTGCTTCGTATGTATTGTGCGGCAATTCATTATTCCTTGGAAGACTCTTCTTAAATATTTGTAGCAACTCCTGAAATGCCTTGTCAGATATTCCATTCTTTGCCTTCCACTGCAGCAATTCCAGGGTGGTACCCAGCTTTTTCTGGCCATCTTCACAATTTGGGTACAACAATTTTTTGTGATCCTCTAACATGCGCTCCAACTTCGACCACTCGTTTTCACTTCCGCACTTCATCTGTTCATCAAGAATGACCCGACGAAGATCATCATCATCGGACTGATCAACAATGACCTCGAGCTCAACTTCGTCTTCCCCCATTGTAGTATCACCGTGTTCAGAGAACACAGGATAGTTGTCATCATCCTCTTCTTCAGGGTCTTCCATTATAACCCCTCTTTCTCCATGCTTGGTCCAACAAAAATAATTGGGCATGAAGCCTTGTCGCAACAAGTGGGAGTGTATGGTTCTTACGCTCGGGTAATTCCTCGTATTCCGACATTCATCACATGGACAAATCATAAAACCATTCTTCAGCTTGTTTAACTTAACCACATCGAGAAAACGATGCATGCCATCAATGAACTCGGGACAGCGTCGATCACCGTACATCCATTCTCGGCTCATCTGCATTACATAAATACATCAAAAACCATTACACCAGCTAAATAATGAATAGAGATACGTGACCAAATTAATTAATACAAGTTCATCACATTAAAACCAAAGTAGAGTAGTGCCCAAATGTAATACATAGTTCTCACGAAACATACATCAATCGAAACTAACATACAACTATCTAAAGAATTTAAATCCAACAACAAATGCGATCAGAATCGCAACCAAGGTAACTATTGAACCAACAGCATAATGATACCAAGCCTCTTGACTAATGCATATTTTCTAATCTTTTTAAGCTTGGCGCATTGCATCCATCTTCATCTCGTGAGCAGCGACGACGTCGGCAAGCTCGACCCCGTGAGCATCAACGATGTCGGCAATCTTCAAGTCCAATTCCATCTTCTCTTCAGGCATTGGAGACGAAGATCTTCACTTATCTTCAATTTTGCTTCAAATCGTTGTTTTCTTTTTTAAAAACTCGACAATAGGGTCGGCTGGAATTTCCGGTTCAACTACCTCCTAAATAAAAATATATCTATGTCAAGTTGGTCGCATGATTGTTATAAACACGAAACAAAATAAATAGTTAAAAATATACCACATCCGAATCATAGACCGGACGAGGGCCGACGGGGACGGATATCAAAACCATGACACTATACATATAAAAAAATAAGAAAATTATACAAGAAATAATTATGCATTTAAATCATATAACTAACATTTTTAAAATAAAAGATAAAAAAGAGGCTCACCGAGGTGGTGTCGGTGACGGAGCGGCGCGGGCGATCGACGGCGGTGAGGACACTATATAAAACCACAAATTATACTTTAATTTGAGCTCAAAATGCATATAAAACAAATGAAATCCCTAACTTAGGCATTTCATCAAACACCTTGCAAGCACCACCAAAATCAAACTTGCTAAACTTGCACGAAAATGAGCTAAACTTGAAATGCCGGAAAGAAGATGAAGTTGCTAACCCTTATATATGTAGGTGCCACCAATCTTGAAGTTGTTGGAGAAAAAAGGGTGAATTTGAGCTTGGGAGAGCAAAGAGAGAGGAAAAATGGAGTTGAATTCGAGCTCAAAATGGAGCTGGCTCGGGGTGGAAGAAGGTTATAGTGCTCGAGACCTTTAGTACCGGTTGTTATTACCAACCGGTACTAAAGGTCTCGCCGTGGGGGCCACCAACCGCGGCCGCATGTGCTGCGGGTTTTAGTACCGGTTGTCGTTAGCAACAAACCGGTACTAAAGGTCCTCGCCGCGGTGCCCCTGCTGGCACACGAACGCAACCGGTGCTAATGCCCCCTTTAGTACCGGTTTTTGTACAACCGGTACTAAAGGGGACGGACCGTTGCCCCCTTTTCTACTAGTGATATAAAGCGCTCCAACTTCGTCATACACAGTAAATATCACGTTACTTCATTTTGTTTGGTATTAGCTTTTCGCTAGCACATAACTTGGTACCTCAAGTAGGGGATATCATGCAAATGGGAGATATGTTAGATAAGAACAGATGAGTTAAGAAACATGTAGGAACAGGAGGTCTCGGGAACATGGGCGAAACACGATCCGGCCGGTCGTGGATGAAGTTGGTCTAGAATTCGCAGCCCAACCACTAAGGAAGGCAGATGCATAAAAAGCTTAGTGATCGAGCCTGGACGTGGTTAGTTTTTTGGCTACACCTGTAGCTATCACTGGTGCAGGTGCGATCTTGCACCACAGGACTCGCCGACTAGTTTCCGGATAGAAGCTCTCATAGCAAAGCTCGCTTGGAGACTGCGGCAACTTCCTTGCTGACTTTGTGCACTAGCTAAGCTAGCTACGAATCTGGCTCACATATGCGAAATACAAGAAAACACGATCTGGCACTTGTCTAGCCTAGTAAACGCTTCTTGATTTAGTTCGCTGGTTGGATTTCACGGGGCATGCATGAATATTTAAGACTAAACCTAGCTGACCAGAAAATTGACTAGGTATACTAGAATCGTGCTTATCTCCAACAACTATCTCTGTCTTGTGTTCGATGTGGATTCTAGAACAACAGAGTAAAATTCTTTGTGGGCTTTGTTTGATCATGTAAAATTCTTTGCTTCATATTCTGATAAACGAGCACGCAGATACCAGATCTAATTAGTGTTTTCTATCTTTGGTTGTGAATTGTTGTTCGTTGCCAATGTAGAGGTTTGGCCTAATGTTTTAAAATTTGAAGTTATTATCTTCCAAATAGACTAGGCCCCTGGAATAACCATCTCATGAAAAAATGCTTGTGCATATGCTGTTTCATGCGAAAAAATGCTTGCGCCCAATAGTAATAGCTATACTGGGACACAAATACTGCCAATAAAGATTTAGAACAAGGATAATGAAAGGAACGTTGATATATGGTTTCAATCATTTGATAATTGCAAAGAACACACATGTAAGCCTCTAAGAAGAAATGTTTTTTTGTAAGGAAAATCCCTCGTGTTCAACTTGTTACGTAAGTTGTAGCGATAACAAAATCAAACACCCTATGCTTTTGTCGGCAACATGATTTCGAGAGCCAGAAAAATGCAGGGAGAATCTCTTCAGGATACTTGGCATTCATTACAAAAGCATAGGCGTTGGCCATTGGCCACTATAAAACCATTGGTCCATGACTATGTGTCCAAACACATAAGTTATAAAAGCATGAAATTCCTAATCTTTAGCTGTGGACATAGGTAGGTGAAAACTTTCTAGGAGCATTGAGCCAGATGGGGGTGAGTCAATTTAAGATCCCGATTATTCAATTGATCATGCCATAGAAAATTGAACTACCATTTTTCAGATGATACACAACCATGGACTTATAGAGAGGCAATAACTTCAAACAATCTTTCACCCATAGGATTACTCTTGCAGTTTTACAAGGGCCGGAGCTGACTCATAATATGTTCCCCAAACCAGTTTTATCTAAGGAATAACAACCTTGTTAAAGAACTTATCGAGAAGTTTAAGCAGCAAACAGTCATTCCAAATTTGAAGGTCAATAATGCTAAGCCCACCCTTGTCTTTTGGTATGCAAACTAAATGCCAAGCAGCTAAAGTAGGACTACTTTTAGAAATAGTTTCTCTCTTTGTAAGGCAGTGTCTCATGTAGTTATTCACTTGATGCATAATTCCTTCGTGGAGCTTTAGAGTACTTATATAAAGTTGGTAGAAAACCAGCAGGAAACTACTGTCCTTTCCAAAAAATAAACCAGTTTCAGCGTATTGCAGTCTCACTATCCGATTGACTGTGTGGATGGGTGTGCGTGCCTCCATCTCGACTACATAACCTAACAATTCTACCAACACGGAATTTTGTTTTGTTTTTAGAAGTATGGCAACGAACTGATTTATACTATAGAGTTAGTAGAAACTACCCCCTGTTGCCAACTTTTCGCGTTAGCTCGAGCTTTGAAGGTGAATTGGTTGGCGTGTACTACATATATTGATTAACAACATAACTATCGTGATTCATGGAATCAACCACATGGAAATAAATACATGTTCTATCTACTTTAGGAACTGCCCACTTTCACTCTTGCAAATAATACCTCTTTTCTTACATATAGCACTCCATCTTCACCATATATAATAGATATCACGCTTACATCCTATCATTTGGTTTTACATTTTTGCAGCACTTAAGTTAGTACATCATGCATAGGGGCTACGATCTAAACAACGGGATGATTTAGATAACAACCAAGAGTTGAAAAATTATTTAGGAACGGGAGGCTTCTGGAATGACGACCGCCGGAGAGCATAATGCGCAAACTACCTCCTAGGGCCACCGACCTGGCATCCAAGGACTCGCACTAGTGCGTCAACGTACTCCATGGGACAGACAACAATGGCCATGCCAGACATGTGCCCACCAGGCCCAGATCCCTCTCTCACGAACGGCGAGGGAGATGGGGCAGGAGAGGGCAGCCTGCAAAAAATGTGTGGCGCCTCCATGTTGAATGCGACTCTTGTTGCTCACGCAGTGTGGAAGTGGCAACCCAGTGCACAGCCAAGATCTAGGCCAGGCGCCACCACCCACAGACCAGACCGCCGCTGGCGTCGCCGGCCACCACAGGCCCCTGCCACCACGCCGCCTGACAGCCACAGAAAGTCACATTGCCACCCACCCGACGAGGCCGTCCCCCTGAGCCCAATGCGGAGCTAGAGAACTGAACATAAGTGCACGACGATACCCTAGCTGCAAAATAACTTGTTTTACTGGTAACACACATGGTGAAAAAAAATGCTATTTTACAAAGAAATTGATTTTTACTCGGTGTCATGTGCACCTCTCCAGTTAGGCCCCCCCCCCCCCCCAATGTGCGTGGTAGAGAACGACCCGTCCCCGCCGCTGCCGCCGAGGGGATACACCTGACTCTTTTCATGAATAATAAATAAAACTTTGAAAGCTGGTGAGATTTAACCACAGCCTCCGCCTGCAAACTTTTTTTCCTACCATCTCACGGAATCACAAGCCACAACTAGAGCAACCATAAACAAAAAGTGGACTGCAGAATCCATGCAGTTCTATCGGCCACCTTTATCTAAAAAAAAGTTCTATCGGCCACAGCGATCGGACAAAGTTGATAGAGCCCACCAAGTATGGTCCAGACCAACAGGTGATTATCTTAAAATAAATATTGATGGTGCTTTCTATCCATCAGACAAAACCGGCGGTTGGGGTTTTGTTGTCCGAGACAGTGAAGGACGAGTCAGGGGACCGGGTGCAGGAAGACTGTCCCATGTCGCCAGTCCTGAACAAGCGGAAGGACAGGCATGTACTGAAGCTATTCAAGCAGCAGCTGATTGGGGCATGGTTCACGTCCATATCGAATCTGATGCACAGAATCTGGTGAGTGCACTGAAAAATGACAGCTTTGACAGAGCAAGAGAAGGAATCATCTACGGAGATATCCGAGTCTACATGCGGCTGCATTTTAGTACCTCCATTATTTCATATGTCCCTCGTGAATGCAATAGCGTAGCTCATGAGCTAGCAGCTTACGGTGCTCGCAGGCAGGTCGACAGGCAGATTTGGGTTGATGCCTTGCCGGACGATCTACCTGTTTCGGTGGACAGCACTGTTGCTGAGCCAAGTATGTAGTGGAATCTAGAGCGCGTTTGGTAGCCTGCATGGCTTTCTCACCTGCGTCGGGGCAGGCTGGGGAGGGCAGTGCTGGGCTACAACGGGATTTGGGCCATGTTGGGCTAGTTGTTTGGTTGCCTGCATCAGAAAACGAGCCATATTTGGCCCAATGTTTGGTTGCACTGTTTTTCCAATTTCGGCTCTGCAAAACCGACCTCCCCTTGTTTGGCAGCGTGAAGAACACACAGAAAGAGTGATAGAGTCACCCTATTCAAATTTGGTAAGGTTACCAGGCAATGCAAAGCAAGAAAGGAGGCAGAAATCATCTACTTAACACTGACTAACCATTGCTTTCGTCAGGGGAACACACCCACTGACCCAAAATAGGGTTCCATACTTACACCCCACAAGCTTAACTACAGCTAGGGTTAAAGAGTTTGGTTACAGGTGCAATCTGTGCACCTGATAAGTACTTACACCAGGGGAACACTCCCCTGGCATCAAAACATGAAGAACATGCAAAACAACTGCTCTTCAAGCAAGTCACAGTGAACTAAGAACTCACTTGCCATGAACTGGACAGACGAAGGCCTCCTCAGTGGAGCTGATGAACCTGAAGAGCTTCACCTTGAAGCCGTCGCCGACGAACTTGAAGACGAGGACATCTCCGATGTCCAGCTTGATCTCCTTGGCGAAGTCTTCCCATCCTTTGAAGATGACAAGGTGGTCTTCGAACCACCTGAGCTGGACGAAATACTCACAGCACTTGGTGGTGCGGAGTGGAATGCAAAGCTTCGGCTCCTTGCCGTCCTTCACCTTGGGCTTCTTCAGCTTCCACTTCTCCATCACCAGCTTCTGAATGTCAGGTGGGAAGACGATCGACTGAAGATCATCATGCTTCACCTGCAGGAAGAAACGCCGGGGAACGACACCATCAGAACAGTATCCCAGCTTTGGTGCACGACCCATGCCCCGTTCCCCTTTGAGCTTCTTGTCCTTCATCTCCTTCACCGCCAAGGCCAGACCTGGCACATGAGGCCTTGCCACATTTTGGTGGACGATGCAGTCAGTTAGAGGAGATGGAGGCTCCACTGTTGTCCTGCATTGGGTGTGCCAGTCCTGCAATGCAAGATCATAAGTTCAGGCAATGCAATGCACATGCACATGGACATGGACATGGACATGGACATGGACATGGACATGAGCTAATGTGCAATGCAACTTCATGAAGTGCAGGCAATGCACATGAACATGGACAATGTGGAATGCAAAATGATACATCAAGTACTATGTGCAATGCAACTTCATGAATTGGAGGCAATGCACATGAACATGGACAGAAACTCTTAACCCTAGCTGATGAACCTGATGAACCAGAAACATGGACAGAACCTGATGAACTCACTTGCCAAGCTTGATGAAGTGGAGGCAATGCACATGCAAAATGAACATGGATTGCAGATTCACAAAGAAATTGACTAAGGTACAACACATCCGCAGAACAATGAACATGCAGCACATCGGTTGACAAGGGATTGCAGATGGACAAGGGGTGGTACCACTTTTACCGCAGGGCTCTTCGAGGGGCCGGCGCCGGTTGCCGAAGGTGGAGGTGGAGTGACGGTTGCCGGTGGTGGAGGACGCGCGACGGTTCGTCGTGGAGGACGAGCGACGGTTGCCGGTGGAGCGTCGGTTGCTGGAGGAGGAGGAGGTCTTGGCGCCGTGAAGCTTGGCACCGGCTACTGGTTCGCCGGAATCTGCACCAGAAGGGGGAACCCAGGCGGTGGCCCAAGAGGCGGTGATGCTGGGGCTCGAGGAGGACGAGTCGGCGGTGGCCTCACCGCGGCGAAGCTTTGGAGCGTCCTGGACCAGATTGGGGAATCCAATCGCCGGACCCCCGACCATTGTCACGGCGGCTCCATGCGCCGCCGCTTGGACTGCCCTTGCAGATTCGGCGAGCCTCCGCGTCTCCGAAGCCGCCATCACTGCCGGGCTTGGCCGATGCGAAATCGGCGAAGGCCGCTTCATCGGCGGGAGGAGAGCGGGGTCAATCTGCGCCGCCGCACTCCGACGACCGCCGCCGGCCCCCTTCTCGAACTCCAGCACGGCTCTCGCCACGGAGCTGCAGGATGCGCTTTGGCCGACGGGACCTCGGGCCGGCGGTGGGGGAGGAGGAGGCGGAGGAGCCGCTGCCATTGGGGTTTTCTTGGGCGGTGAGAGAGAGGCGATGGGACGTGAGAGCGGTGACGGTCAGAGGCGTAGGTGCGGGGGGGTTATGGCGCGTCTCCCGCGCGTCTCCACGCGTGCACGCGTTGCCGCTTCGCTTCTCCACCCGGCCTGGCTACCTGGAAACAGCCGATTCGGCCGTTCCTATGGGGCCTGGCCCAAGGGTGCTTTAAACACCGTGCGGGCCTGTCTCCAGAAAAACGGAAAACAAACAGCAGGCCTGTTTCTGCAGCCAGCGGGCCTGGCCCAGCTGGCTGCAGGCTACCAAACGCGCCCCTAGTGTTTCAGTTCAAAAAAATAAATAAACAAAAAGTGTGAAAAGTTCAGATAACCACCTTTTTTTTCCTAGCATTCACACTACATCCAGCAAAATAGAGCCTGATCGACTGAACCGGTTTTCCTCCTAAAAATATTTCAAAACCTGAACACGTGATATTTTCTCCACCGCCAAACTTAGCTTCAACAAGATCTAATATGGCATGCTGCTGCACTTTAGTTTCTGAATCTATTCTACACGATCGATGTGAGCATCTCCCGTCAGATAACACATCAAATATGCGCAGGACCACTGAGATGACACCATCGCCCAAAGCGCGAGACGGTATGTTCGCAGGATATCCATGGAGATTGCTGATGTGCCGGCTCTGCGGCTCTGCGGCACCGCCAAAGGATGGAGCCCATGATTATGATCCGTCCGTCGCAGCACTGACGATCTTTCCATCCGTGCATCGGCTGGGTTGTTCCTGTTGCCTTTCTTCAAACCTGTTCTTTTGACCAGGGTATCTGATCTCTCCACATCTCTTTTCTGCGTAAAGCTTAGCCGATGTATCTTCAGAGCGTGCTTGTGTCTATGTTCTTGTCTGAACAATACGCAGAAACTGTCCTTGGCTCGTTAGACTGTAGGTGATATCCGTATGCAATCTACATGTTAATGCCTACTCTTATGAATTTTAGCACCAGCACTTTGCTTTTATGAACAGAAACTGAAGAAGGAGAAGCGAGCAGCGCAGTCATGTAATCACCAGTCCTTAGAACTTAGGAGTACAGTGGCGGTTTTCTGTCGCATCTCCTGAACTGGACTATGGATATGCTGCCAAGTTGCATGGTGTATCAGTGTATCACCATGATAACAAACTCATGCTACGGAAAGCTGAGCCCGGGGAATCTCGGTGACATGTTGTCGCTACTTGAGAAAGCATACACGTCGCCATTGACGAACCTGTCAAGAATCGAATTCAATCAATGTTGCATGCAGCTAGGTAGATAAATAGCCGTGGGTGTTCAGAGATTTCTCAGACACCAACCGAGCACACAGCTCCTGTTTTCTGCGTCCAAGTAGTACTTCTTAGTTACTGAACATGGACAGCTCTTCTGATACTCACAGGTGCAGTTGCCACCGCTCTTCACCTCTTGCTCTTGTCCACCCTCCTCTGCTATGCTAGTAAATAAACTCTGCTACGAGATGTTACTTAGCTGAAAAATTATCTGTCTACTAGATGAGTTGCGGTTGTTTTTTTAGAATTCTCTAGCTAAGTTGATGGTGACTTGTGTTCGATTCAGGAAGTTCAGAAAAAATGTAATCCAAACGGGTGATGTTTTCATAGGTTGATGCTTACAGCATTGTTCTGTTTTCTCCTGTACGTGTGCCACATTGCATGATCACAATTCACAATCGCACACACAACATATATGTTTTCTTACATGTACTGATGATAAGTATTTGTTGGATGTGCAGTAGGAACAGGTGCGCGGCGTGCTACCGCGAGTTCAACCGGATGGAGCACCTGGTGGAGCACATGCGCCTCTCGCACCACTCGGCCCATGAGCCCCGGTGCGGCGTCTGCGGCAAGCACTGCCGCTCCATCGACGCCCTCCGCGACCACCTGGGATTCGGCAGTGTCCTCCCCAAGCCCGGCTGCGCCAGGGCCTTCGCCGCCCAGGGCTGCCCACTCTGCCTCGCAGTCTTCCCCGGAGCTGCTGCTCTCCGCACCCACCGGGCCTCATGTCAGCTCTCCCGCGCTCCGACGCAGAGCCAGCTCACCCGATGCATGTCAGGAATGAGCCTTCACGGAGGCGGCCATGGCCGTGCGGTGGCGCTTGGGTGCAAGATGGTGGGCGGCGGGAGCGACGGGACTCTGGACGTGTGCGCGCGGGTGTGCGTCATCGACGAGCACGAGAACATCCTCTACGAGTCCTTCGTGAAGCCGCTGATCCCCGTCACGCACTACCGGTTCGAGACGACGGGGATAAGGCCCGAGCACCTCCGCGACTCCATGGCCGACACGGTAAAGCAGGCGCGGAAGCGGGTGGAGGACATACTCCTCAACGGCGAGGAGCCGTGGAAGGTCCGCACAGCGCGCGGCGGCGCGAGGCTCCTGGTCGGGCACGGGCTGGACCACGACCTTGACGGGCTGGGCATCGACTACCCGGCGTACCTCAAGCGGGACACGGCGACGTACCCGCCGCTGATGAAGACGAGCAGCAGGTTGATGAGCAACTCGCTGAAGTACCTCACGAGGAGCTGCCTTGGGTACGAGATACAGAACGGTGGCCACCAGCACCCCTACGACGACTGTGTGGCGGCCATGCGGCTGTACAAGAGGATGCGCGCGCTGAGGCACGGCGGCCCCAAGGGAGAGGACGGGTGCGCGAGGCCGGCGGCGGTAAGCGTGGCGGAGGCGTTCCCGGCGTGGAGGCAGCGGGAACTGGAGCGCATGTCGCCGGAGGAGCTCCTGAGGATGTCCAAGCCCGACTACCACTGCTGGTGCCTCGACGACTAGCTGCTTTTGCCTGTCTAGGGAATTCGATTCTTTGCCTTTATTTACTGATGATAAAATACCACGTGCGTCAGCTAGCTAGTCAGCTGCCGTACTACATGGTAAATAAATCACTTCTATCCAGTTAAAATTAAAAAAACTATTTTGATATTTATATTTATTTATTATAAATGCTGATAATATTTCTATAAACTTAATCAAAATTTGAATTTTGAGTCAAGGCTAAATATGTATACACTATTTTATGAGTGAGTAGAGTAAGGCTAAAATGCTATTTCACGCTAAAAATACCGTCGAAGTGAATGTGCCCTGGCCCCTGTGGTATATAGGACGTGTCTAGGCAGGGCACAGGCGCCCGTTTCTAGCGACCAACAAAAATTGCAACGATACCCGCTGACCCGCACCCACCACACAGTCGTCGTCCCCAAAGAAAACCACTGACTTGGTCGTCTTCCCCAAATTGCGCTGCCCTAGGACACACACCCACTGCGATGCATCCTTCCTACCACCAGCGCCACAGCTCACCGGCGTCAGCCTGCACGCAACACCGGCCCCTCTCCAGGTCACCGCGAGCCCTCCCTCCGGTTCATCCCGCTGCCAGCCTAACCACCAACCGACGTCCCGGCTTCTTCTGCGCCGAAGCTCCAAGCAGGCGCCGCTCCACTGACCAACATAGTCGCCGCCCGAGGCCACCCGCCACCGTTATGGCCCTGCACACGACACCAGTTACTCTTGCCGCGGATCCGACTCCATGCGCTGCTGGTTCCCTCGAGCAGCTATGGATCAGAGGCGTGCATGGCTCCACCGTCTGCGCTGTAGCGGCTCTGCTCCGGGCAGTCATGTAGGCCATGTCCAGGTGCAGCTCCCATCATGAGTCCACACAAGAGCTAAGGGCCTGTTTGTTTCAGCTTATAATCCAGCAGATTATATAATCTGGATTATATAATCTGGATGGTTGCCAAACAGGTCCAGCTTATAGGTCTAGATTATATAATCTGGAGGCCAGATTATGATAATCCAATAAGCTAGCCAAGAGATGCTTATTCCAGCTTATTCCAAAAGTCCAGATTATAGATTATATAAGCTGAAACAAACAGGCCCTAAGGGAGGATCTGACTGCTTGTTGTTGTTGATCTGGAGCTTGTGTATGCAAATACATGGCCTGGTTTTTGTAAAAAAACTGTCTTCCCACCGCCTCGTGTGCTGTTGTCAGTCTCGTCGTCGCCGTGTCGTTTGTTATCGCATATGTCATCCTAAATTTTGCTAGTCATCTCTTCTCGTGCCCTGACCTCGTCGCCGCTAACAACTAACGACGTACCGAAAGAATACTGATGTCAAACAGTCGAAGCAACTTTTGTGGGTGACATTTTTTTTGTTGTTGTAGTACTAATCAACTTTGTGCGCGACGAAGAAATTAGATTCAAAACAGCGGTAAACTAATTCACAGCAACTAAAAATAACTTCACAACACAACAACAAACGGCTAGTGATGTACCAGTTACTTCTTGAAAAGCAACTTCGATGTGTGACAACCAAATTTGTTGTGCCAGTTACTTTTTTCGGTTGGGGAATTGACTACCGTAGTAATGTATATCCTTAGATTTGTTTTGTTGAGAGACTAGCAACAAGATGAGTTAATTTAGACGAGTGAAGTTGTTGACACATTTGTAACCCTCTTTATGTGTGAATAATTAACAATATTTCGATACATGAACTTTCAAATATCGTTTTTATTATTGTGAGAGCGATAAGATAATTCAATCGATGCATACATGCATTAGTTTTGTGCACAAGATTTCGACATCATCTTTAGGAGACTAAGACTAGCTTGAGATGACAAAACTGCCAGCACGAATGAGGCCACAGGAATCTAAATTCGCTTCGATCGGCGCACTTGTCAGATCAACGTGTGGTCAAGTCAAGTGGTGCTCCACCTGGGGTATTTTTTGCCTAAAATGGCCCTTTGGCCGAACTAATAACATGATTGGCCTCTTTCAAGAACTAATTTCAAAAATGGCCGCTGGGCTCGGCACCAATACAAATGGCGCTGACCTTGTGCAGGTCGGCGCCAGCCCGTTTCTTCGCCGAACCAGGTTCGGCGCCAAGGAGCATGGCGCCGACGTCTTCGGCTGCTCTAGTGTCCAAATCTCTTGGCGCCGACCTGCACAACGTCGGCTCCATCTGCGTTGGCGCCGACCCGAGGGGCCAGATTTGAAATTAGTTCTCAGCCAGATACGTTGTTAGTTCGCAAAAAACGGCCAAATTTGGCAAAAAATACCCACCTGGGCATGGCATTCTTGCCCTTAGCTTCATGCCAGACATCGAACACATGTGATTGCTCGAATCGCCAATACCTTTTCCCCATGAACCTGCCATTCTTGAACAAGCCACGTGCCGCAAACCCCCAGCAGAAACATCCATGGCCCTCGCCGAGAGATCCATCTTGTCTCTGAGTTTAGATCATATTTCACACCTACCATTTCCGTTTTCACCACCTAACAATTTTGAATGCCATGCTTATATCTTGGCAAAAGCATCGTCCTCTCATATACTCTCTCCGTTTGGAAAAGGATGTCTTACATATATCCAAATTCGGATGTATGTGTACACTAAAACATATCTACATACATCCGAATCTGGACAAATTCAAGACATTCTTTTCCGGACGGAGGGAGTATATCTCCCCATTCTCCGGTTACTTCTCTCATTCGATGCTCATCCGGAGGTCAAGCCTGAAATATGATAATCTTTCTTTCCATCTACAGTGTCTTGTCTTATTCCACTTTTCCACTGAAAGGTGCATTTACCTAGGAACGGGAGGTATGAGGCATATATCTAAACTTTTGAGGTTAAATAATTGAAGAATGTCCATCTAGAATTGTTCATCGTTTCCACTCATAAGTACATTTACCTAGGAACGGGAGGCATCAGGCATATATCTAAGCTTTAGAGGTTAAATAACTGAAGAATGTCCCTCTGGAATTGTTCATCGCATCCTTCACTAGCAGCAGATTTTCCATGACGATCATCAAGCTAACTAGCCTCAGTAATTAGATGTTTGTGTTAGTCTGTTAGAAAAGAAGTTATGTTCATCTTGGCCGAGTGCGCTGTGTTATTTGCGTCGCTGCAAATCTGACCCTCTCTATGGCGACGTCATCGTAGCATCGTACTACCATGGTGACAAGAGGGTTGCAGTGCCGTCCTTTACTATGGGTGTGGCATTGCGGAGATATGCCGCACTGTTCAACTCAGTTTTCAAATATTTCTATGCATGAACTATTAAATAGCCCATCAGTTGCGAGTCGGACCGCTCCCCTTTCCCCATCTACAGTGAAAGGAGTTCTTTTTTCGCCTCCCCGCATCCACCACCTCGCCGCCGGCGATCTACTCGATTCCTCGCCTCCGTCGGCCGCTCCGGCGGCGGGAGGTCGGGGAATCGGTAGATCCCGGCGTGTATATAGTGTAGGTAGTTGCAGGGCGCTTGCTGGCGGCGCAGTGGAGAAGATGGTGTCGCCGGAGAAGCTTTTGTGGATGCAGGTCTTCTTCTCGGTTCTGAGTCTTCTGCGGGAGGCTCGGGGCAGATCTGCCGTCCGCGGCGTCGTTGCGGCTCCCCGGAGCTTCGACGCGGCTTCCCTCAAGCCGGCGTGCGTGATGGCGTCGCTGGAGTTTGAAGATCTGGATGAAGGGGATTACGTTGACCAAGATGTTGCTGCTCATCGCGCGGGATGGAGGCATAGCGCCGAGGATCGTCGACTTCCTTGTCGCCTGAGGGCTCCTCCCAGTCCAACGTTTGATGGAGGTGCGGCGGCGGGATTCGCCGGCGGAGCGTGCCGTGCGAGCAGGAGGGCACCAGAGCTCAGAAGGACCTATCTGCTTTTTCTCTTTGTTTCTGGGTTTCTCTGTAAGCTTGGTTGATGTATTCTTCTTCTTCCTTCGCAAAAAAAAAAGATCGATTTAAATTTTTTGCGAGAGCTAGAAAAGAATTGAACCGATGCATATGCATGCAAACGGGAGAGGATGCATGTAAACGTGGCTCAATTCAAGCGGTGCTCGAATCGTTGGCACCCTTCCTTCATGAACCTGCCGTTCGTGAGCAAGTCACGTGCTTCAAACCCCTGTGAAGCAAATGGCAGACTGCTCTGACGTAAACATCAATTGGATTATAATGGGCGATCGCGACAAGATTACCATGATAGCTAGGAGTGTTTGAACTTTGAGATGAGAGCTAGCTGGGTAGATTCAGAAATCAAGTGCTTGCACTGATTTCAGAACCATTTTCACAAATTTCATCACCGTTTTTGCTATAATCACCGTCATTCTCCTAGGGTAGACCTAGCACCCCTCCAGCTTGGGCGGCCGGCCGGGCTTGCCGACGGTGCAAAGGTTGTATTTTATGATTTTCGGTACCAAATTTTTCTAAAATTTAGCATGTTAAACTTTGTTTGCCCAGGCTTCGAGAAGTTGCTGAGTCTTTCACCGTCATCCTCTATCATCACCTGTGTGTAGGATCAGCAATAGGAACAATCTGTATGTGATCGTTAGTGTGCACACTCTCATGACTAAGTGTTATGGGAGACAAATGTAGAGGAAGAAGAATAATTTCTTGCCAAAGATGGGACCGAGCATTAGGATGAAGTGAAGCAAAGGGAAAGATATCTTCTTCAAACACAACCTCACGAGAAATGTAGACACGTCCAGTGGATGAAATTTGACCCCTTTATAAAGAGGACTATAGCATAAAAAGACACATCGGTATCAACACACTCTCCATGATACGAGAGAGTTTATGTGTATCTCGTGTGCTCTACGTATGCATATAGTTAAGAGACAAAAGTTGAACACACATATGTAAACTTCAGGGAGTTAGGCAGATCAGCTTGGAATGCCTCAGGACAATCTTGGTTCTCAATTTATGTCCTTCTTGCATTAGTGAGTTTAGATCATAATTCACACCTACCCCCGTTTTCACCACCTACCTATTTTAAATGCCATGCTTATATGCTGGAAAAAGCAGCGTCCTCTTAGAGCATCTCCAACAGCAGCGCTACGCGCCGGCGCGCTAAATTTTTTTTGCGGCCCCAAGATACCGTTTTAGCGCGCGCGCCGACACTTTTGCTTTACCAGCCGCGCTAAAATGCCGCGCGAAAACGGGATGGTTTAGCAGACGCGCTAAAATGCCGCGCCGCAAACCTAGATATATAGATGAACTCTACGAACTCGATTCGATTACACGAACAGCGAATACGAACATGATTCGATTCGATTACTACATCAAATAACTACATCCATAACCCTAAACACTCGATTCGATAACTAGGATTCGACTATCACTCCAAGTCGGAGGAGACATCGGAATCGGAGTTGGTGGTGTCCGAAATCTCCTCCTGCAGCGCGAGCCACCTGGGGTCGCCGGCGGGCCAGTTGGCGACGCCTGCCGCCTCCGCCTGCTCCTGCGCTCGGCGGCGCTCCTGCCGCCAATCATGGCGCTCGGCGCGCTGCTCCGCCCGCTCGGCCGCTTGGGTGTTCCAGAACTCCAGTTCGGCGCGCTCTTCTTGCGGGTGGTTCCGGTACCAGTCCTCGACGGCGCGCTGGTCGCGCTCCTCGACCAGGCAGAGCACCGCGCGGAGGCGGTGCGCGCGGCGGTCTTCGGCGGTGACGAGGCGCGGCTCAGGCGCCAGGTTAGCCGCCTCCTGCGCGTTGCGGCAGTCCTGGAAGTTCATCGAGAGGTGCGGGCGGTTGAGCCTCTACGCCGCCGCGTCGTACGCGCGGGCGGCCTCCGTCGCGGTCCCGAACGTCCCGAGGGGGACGCGACTGTCGCCGCACCGAATCTCGGCGGTGAACGTCCCGTCCGAGCGCTCGCGGACGCCGAGGTAGCCGGATTGGGAGCGGCGGCGCGGAGGCATTGTGGCGGGCGGTGGGGATTCCGAGCGGGCGCGGGAGAGAGAGAGAGAGCAGTTGGGAGAGGGGGGGAGACGTGTGGAGCGAGCGCGCGCTGGCCGCGGGGCGGTGTATTTAACGGGAAAGGTACCGCTTCGTCCAGCGCGCGCTTCCGTTTTCCGAGCGCGCGCTTTTTTCCCGCGTCTGCTGGAGCGCGCGAGATAGCCCCGCGCGCGGGAAAATGCTGTTATATGGCGCGCGCGCTCCGTTTCCGGCGTCTGTTGGAGATGCTCTGTCTCTAGTATGTCTCTACATTCTCCGGGTTATTCAACGTTCGATGCTAATCTAGAGGTATAGCAAGGAAAATGATATAATCTTTCGTTCCTTCTACCATGTCTTGTCTTATTACACTTTTCCGCTGAAAAGTGCATTTACCTATGAATGGAAGATATCAGGTATATATATAAGCTTTATAGGTTAAATAACTGAAGAATGTCCCTTTGAATTTGTTCATCGGATCCTTCACACGCAGTATATTTCAAGCTAACTAGATGCTTGTGTGGGTAAAGAAGTTGTGTTCCTCTTAGCCGCGTGCACTATGTGATTTGCGTCGCTGCAAATCAGTTCCTTTCTAGGGTGACGTCATCGTCCTTCAATTGGGACAAGAGGTGTGCAGTGTCTCATCGTCCTTTATTATCGGCCTAGGGTCGCGGAGATTGGCCACGGTATGTCAAGGTGTCATCTCCTGCCACTCGTCGAATTGAGAACGACCAGCGTGTTCACCTCCGTTGCGGCTAGACATGAATATAATCTGTTCCGTATAATCTCTTCCATTTGTAACTTCTAATCTATCTTTACAGATTTGATAATTCTCAGCTGACTGAAAATTATCTTAATTCTCGGTCACTTTCGATATAATGTGCAGAGAATTGTGCATGCCCTGAGTTTTTTTTGTTTTTCTTTGGCTTGAACACCGGACTTTATTATTGATAATAGTTGGTATGTTAACAGATTCCGGTGGTTGCCCACCTATGACGGCCGGTGTCTAAAACTACAGGACCTTTAGCTAAATCGTTCGCCTCCCAGTTAGATTCTCTGCACTCATGCTTAAACTCCACTTGTTCGAACTCATTCCTTCTCTAGAAATTTCAGAGATAACAGTACCATATGTTCCTCGGTTCCCATCAGCTATGTCATGAATAACTCCTGCACAGTCCGAAGAAATCAAAGCTCGTCGTATACAAATATCATTTTGCCGGGGTGAGTGCTTATCTGCACGCAATTGCTTTCAGCGTACCCCATCGGTCAGGCCTTAGACGACCAGAGACGATGTTCCCAAGAATATCCCGTTGTCATCTCTGAAAATGGCCGCAGCTGCTGTCTCAGCTCTATTGATTGTGCCATCGACATTTCCTTTTGCCATCCAGTTAGCGGTGCCGACCACTTCTTCTCCCTTGCCATTGGTCTGCTCGTTCGCGTGTAATTCTTTCGCTCCTTGACAAAACCCATATCATGCAAATAGTAAGTAATAACCCATAGGTTGATAACGGGCTTTGGAAGATGTCCTCGTGTATTTTCTTCCGTCTCGCCGTCCATATCGCCTAGATTGTAAGTAGGAGCTTTACAAAATCCATATGTACCATACCGTCGAGCATCGGAACAGCCAGCTTGTAGCATCAGTACTCGTACACCCCTTTGCAGGCACAAAGATCTCATCATCAGCTCGAACCCACACACATACACACACAGCTGGCCGTATTACACTCCATCAGGCTGTGTCACCAGTTATCGAGTGGTGATACACAAATTTTGCACCTTGACTCAGTCGCCATATTTCTGTGTTGCATGACCTCAGTTGTAGGGAGGCTTTGTTTTGTCAACCTCCACAAACGTTCGCACTTTGGCAGGCACTTTGTATGGGTAGGGCGTTGTCTGTACGAGCCGAAATGGACTGCATCTATTTGTGTTGACTTTTTCTTGACTCAACTATTGTTGCCCAGGAGGCCTAGGCTTTTTCAATCGTCTTTTTTCTTTTCTTTGCGTGATGTGTTTTTCTTTTGTTTTCTTTGAATGTATATCACATTTAGAGTTAGTTGTTTCTTTACTCGTGTGAGCGTGTATTCTTTTAGGAAGTTTTAACAATTTACTTAAGGATTTTAGGTACGAAAAAAACTCAGTTGCAACTAAATTTGCAATCGGAAAATTCTCAGTTACAACTTACAACCCTTTTGGAGCTGAAAAAATATCGGTTCCAACCCCACTTGGAACAAAAAAAAACTCTCAATTGCAATTCAACTTGCAACTGGAGATTTCTCAGTTACAACCCCATCTACAACTAAAAATGACAGTTCCAACCCACTTGCAACCGAAAAGTTCTCAATTGCAACTGAAAATAACTCAGTTGCAAACCCAACTACAACAATCAAAAATATTAGTTGCAAACCCATAGAAAATTCAAAAATCTCACATGAAATGTATGTGCGGTCGAAAAATCTTAGTTTGTAACCGAGTGCAACTTAAAAAAACTCACGTTGAATGCATGTACAACTTAATCTTAATTCTCTATTGTCTTCAACTGACTGATTGCTTTGTAATTGTCTATCATTTCCCTAGTGTTCTTATGTTAAGAAGAGAATGGAAGAAAACCACCATACTGTACAACACAACCGTATCTTAATTTGTTATTAGTGGAGGACGCAACAGCCATATGCCATGCCCGTTTATGTACTTTCTTCCATTACTGAGGACAGATCATATTTCACACCTACCCTTTCCGTTTTCACCACCTACCTATTTTGAATGCCATGCTTATATCTTGGCAAGACCGCAAAAGCATCGTCCTCTCATATATGTGTCCCCATGCCCCGGTTACTTGTCGTTCGACGCTCATCCAGAGGTCTAGCAAGGAGTACGATACTATTTTTTTTTCCATCTACCATGTCTTGTCTTATTCCACTTCTCCACTGAAAAATACATTTACCTATGAATGGGAGGTATCAGGTACACATCAAAGCTTTAAAGGTTAAATAACTGAAGAATGTTCCACTGGACTTGTTCTTCAGATCATTCGCTAGCAGCAGAGTTTCCTTGATCCTCAAGCTAACTAAATGCTTGTGTGGGAGAAGCAGTTGTGTTCCTCTTGGCCGAGTGTACTGTGTGATTTGCGTCGCTGCAAATCAGTTCATTTCTAGGGTGACATCGTCGTCTTTCAATCGTGACAAGACGTGTGGGAGTACATCATAGTCCTTTGCTATCAGCAAAGCGATGCGAAGATTAGCCGCGGTACGTCAACGTGTCTTCTGCCGACACTCGTCGAATTGAGGACACGAGCTTGTTCACCTCCATTGCGGCCAGATAAATATAATTTGTTCCGTATGACCTCTTCCATTTGTAGCTTCTACCGTATCTTTACGGATTTGCTAATTCTCAGCTGATTGGGAATTAATTTAGTTCTCTGCCAGTTTTGCAACCCTCACATATAATATGCAGAGATTTTTGCATGCTTTGAGCTTTAGTCTGTTTCTGCGCATAGGGGGTAGTTTGTCCGGGCCGAATGGACTGCATCTATTTGTGCCAACTTTTTTTCTTTGTTGGGCTAGTGTTGCCCACAAGGATTAGGCTTTTTTCCATCGTCTTTTTTTTTTGCTTTGCGTGATGTGCTTTTTAATGTATATCACATTTATAGTTGGTTTCTTTTTTAATTCGTGTGATAGTTGGTTTCTTTTTTTAATTCGTGTGATAATGTATTCTCATAGGAGGTTTTTATACATTTTATTTTATAACTTTAAGACGAACAAAATCTCAGTTTCAACCACATTTGAAATTGAAAAATTCTCAATTACAACCCTATTTGCAGCTAAAAACATGCAGTTCTAACCCCAATTGTGACTGAAAAAATCTCAGTTGCAAGCAAATTTCGAATGACATTGCACTAGTAGAAAAACCACATTCGTTTCGGCCCTTTCGTTCTGGCCACATTACGAACCGGGACTAATGTGGCACGAGTCCCGGTTCAAATGGCGCACGGGCACAACCACCTTTAGTCCCGGTTCAAACAAGACTTTTAGTCCTGGTTGGAGACACCAACCGGGACTAAAGGTTTTTTTCCTCTCATGCCCCCCCCCCCCCCCCCCCCCCGATCGCCAATTTTTATTTTGTAGAAAATAAAAAAATGATAAAATCTTCAAAAAAAAACCTAGAGAAAATTGGAACTCGATTTCATCCGGGTTTACCCGGTGAAGCTTTCTCAGATTCTCCAAATTCCAAAGGAAAAAAGTTCTTTCAAAAAGAAGATTTTTTTGTCTGCAAAATAAAAAAAACACACTTAGCAGTACATTATATAAAAGACATAGCGAATTATGCAAAAGATGATATGGATGCAATATTTGGATTCTTATCACTTTTCTGATCAATTTATGCATATTATTTGTCGAATTTCGATTTACGGATTTAAAGATATGAATTTTCCATATTAAATTGAAAATGGCAATAATAATGTAAAATTCATTTGTTTGTTATTTGAATTAATAATTATTATTACTTAATCATTAATATTTATGTTAATATAGGTTTGGAATTCAAAAAATGACATCATGTGACATCAAAGTCTAGGGGATAATAAGATTGATACCATAGTATTTTAGTCATAAGCGTGCTGGGGGGTGGAACAGTGTGAGGATGGGTGACCGATCGGGAAGTTTGACCACGAGTATGCACTTTGACTTGAGATTAAGGGCGATTAGAGATTAAAAACTGACAAATAATTCAAAGATTTGAAATATATAAAAAATTGAAAAAATTATTTTTTTTTGAAAAAAAGGACTAAAGATTCTCCAGCCCCAGCGCACGAGCTCAGGCACGTGCAGAGCCACGAATCGGGACTAGGGGTGGGGGGGGGGGGGGGGGGGGTTGGTAGTCCCGATTGGGAAATCGGGACTAGAGTCCCTCTAGAACCGGGACTAAAGGTCTGTTTTCTACTAGTGTCGCCCCGTCGCAAATACCTTGTCCATAATCACGGCCCCAGATCGATACTTGCCTAATCCTCAAAAAAAAAAAAAATTGATACTTGCCGTCTCGAAGGCCGTAAGTCTCGCGTGTTAGATCTATTTTTAATGTGTCCCGAGCTCCCTATATATACATATTATGAGCTGTAGTTCGGATAGTTGGGCCGCCTCAATCCCTAGCTCTGGGAGAGCAACGGTGGCCGCTGCAAGCCACTGCGAGCAAGTCACGGAATCCACACCGAACGCTGCTGCTAGCCTGCAAGCGCAAGTCTCAGTTCTTAATTCGATCCTAGTTCTTTGAGATGCGGATTCTAGTTCTTTGATTTGATACAACTTTCGATGTGTATTTATATACTGTTCCTATATGAATCCTTGTTGATTGGACCCATTTGCTTTATGTTTTAGATGTCGTCCGAGACAGAGGAGTCTCCGACCGTTGTACAGGTACCCACGGCCAGATGCTACGTGCTAGCAGTGGATGCAGGGAGTGCCAGTGGTGTTGTTGCTGACTTGCAACCCAGCGGAAGCACCAACAAATTAGCAGCTGTTTCTGTCTCTGTCGATGGCTTGCTTTTTTTTACGCTTGTTTGCTGCGAGCTGCGGAGAGAAACCACCCCAGAAAGCCTGTACTCCAAGCCCAGCCCACCCCAGCCCAGCCAACGTACAAGCGAGCAGGCAACCAATCTTAAAAAAGAGGCATCAACGTGGCATGACACGCCTCCTTAGGTTTCATGTTTCCTCTGTCGACGTCATGTTGGGGCTGATGCTAATGATGCTCGTAGAAATAATGGTCTTTTAGCCCTTGCTCCTACTCGTCGGAGATGTTGTTGGCGTCGGCGAGAGGCTTGTGGAGTCCAAACTGTTGGAGCAGTTTTAATCTGACTTTGCCTCTAGGCGGCGGGAAGGAGCTGCTCTTGGAGTACGGCGGTGCTGACTGTTGTGCATATGCGGAAGATGGTGGGGGGTTCGGCCGCCTGTTGAAGGGTGGGATGGCGTTGGCCCTGGATCCAACGTTGAAGAGGCTCAGAGGGCTTCTCCGGCCGATGTTCTTTATCGGGATAGATCCGGCCTTATGGGGTTGTCGATTTTATGGCTCATTAATGCCTATGGCAAAGAGTTTTTTCAGCGTCAAGATGTGGACCAACTGCTGGTGTTATTCTTCTCCAGCGACAGCGAAAGACGTGGATGTTTGGTAGTTGCGGCGATGGTGGTTTGCAGCAGTTTAATCGCTTGTTTTCTCGTAGTTTTGTGTTGCTTGTATTCGTGTCATCTCTATATCCGTACTTTTATCAATACAATTAATGTATGCCTACGGACGTACAGTGTCAACAAAATAGTTTCCTCTGGTTTGTCATATCCGGTAGCTCCTATAGTTAGGTCGATCCAGCCTCAAGTGATTAGCTCTTCTCATGCGGTGAGCATGTCTCTTCCTCCAGTTTCTACAGCGTTGCAGCTCCTAACCTCACACTGCAGAAAAACTAAGGACGTGGAAAGGTTTGGTTTAGAAATTTGTATGTTTCGGAGGCAAGGATCGGAGGGAGTTGGTTTCTAACGGTTTGGACTTTTAATTGCGTCGATTAGTGTATGAAACATGATAAAATTAATGATTGTACTTGTTGCTTGAACATATAAATATCTTTAATTTTTACTACTCCCTCTGGTCCTTCAAAAATGCCGTGAAAAATGAGCATACGATGTACAAAATTATAGTTATACTACCGACGTTTATCTAGGACCAAAGGGAGTACTAAATAACGATGATCATTTGAAAACACCATTCTTTTAGTGTTCTTTCAAATAAAATCTGCAATGGTATATTCATAATAAATCTTCTCAGCATGTCAATCTGAAGTCCTGTTAAGTCTCATTGTTTCATTGAGGAACGCAGTATGGCCTCAACTGTTTCGATTTAGATGACCAAAATCATTTTTTTAAACCTAATTTGAACAAGTCCTTTCTTGCAGGTACACGAAAGACGAACTGATATACATGCACACAAAACGAAGGATAATATAATTGAGATATACTTGTATCTAGTATACGCACCAACGTAATCATTGGAGAAAAAAACCAAAATTGGATAGGGCTTAGCGCTGCCGATATAAAACCGATAGCTGGTCTCTTCCTTAACCTTAAAGTTGTAAACTGAATTCTGTTGTAATCTGTCTCGGGTCGTTTGACCCCTATTTAACACAAAGGGCAAGCCGAGAACAAGGCACCGCTTTAACCAATCGACCTTAGGTTTTCCATAAAGCGAGGCGTGAGATTGCCGATGGTAGGAAACAACGTGAACAGAAGAAAAACTGGTATGCCGACTGCATTCTGGCGTGACTCGGAAAAATAGCCCAACTGGAAAAAAATACAAAGAAAACTTGGACCAAGATAGGGCCTCTAAAATTTTGGGGGCCTTGTGCAGGCGGTGCACAGCTCGCACATGCCCATAGAGGGCCCTACCCTCTAGAATAGGGCCCTCTGCACTACTCCCGATGTCTCACGTTCCCCTTGTTTCTTTTATTTCTTTTGTTTTTCTCTACTTTTGAGCTACTCGTCAAGATTTTCCAAATTAGATCCAAGATTGATTGGTTTTTAGAAACTTTCTTTTGTACTTCCAAAGTTGAATGCATGTAATTTGGATTTCAATGTACTTGTACTTATTTGGATATCAACGTACTTGTACGTCGGCATTTGAGTCTACTTTTCTACGGCGCCCGAAAGTGTATGTGTACTTCAGGTTTCATTGTTTTTCTACGTCGGGTTAGTTGTACTTTGTAATTCGTGATTTTTTATGCATTGTGATTTTTTGTACTTTTGCAATTTTGTATTTCGTCTATCCATGTTTTATCACTTCGAGTTTTAATATTTTGGTACTTCGGGTTTTTTCTATTTTGTACTTTGTGATGTTTTTTACTTTGGGTTTCAGATTTATTTGTACTTTGATTTTTTTTTTGTATTTCAGCAGCCTAGTAGCTGAATGGATTTGCGTAGGTGTTTGTAGCTATTGCAAAGAAAATGAAAGAAAGCATAGCAGCTAGCAGCTAACGAGGCTGCAACGTGATGTACAAAAATCAAATGGAAACGAAAAAAAGGCAAGATGGAACACGCAATCTAGTGCGCAAGGGCGTGTACAATGATGATATCTTATCTTTACCATATAGGATAATTGCTGAGTTGGAACAGAGAGAAACAAAAAAATTATCTTATCTTAGCTAAGAGATGATCTCTTAGCAACATTCTCTCATCACATATTTAGGGATTCTGGTTATTAAAGATAATACTAAAAATTAGCATTATAAAACATGTTTTATTTCTATATCTAAAGTACGTGTCACAAATAAGATAAGACTGTCTCATCAACCATCATACATGCTCGGTGGTTCCGCGACTTCTATGCTATTGGACCTTCGCGAAGGTTTGCCTCTTGCTAGTCGTACCCATCTCCTTATGTTCATGAAGAGTCTGAAGCTTTGTAGGGGCACTACTCCCGATGTCTTATATTCCCCTGTTTTGTTTTATTTCTATGGGTTTCTCTCATCTTTTTCCGGTTGAATGGCACCTATCAAAAGCACAAATCCAGAGCTACGAACATGTAAAAGCGTGAATTGGAATAACATATCTGATCTATACAGAGGCGGAGTAGTATATATAAAGGGAAAACTATTATTTACATATATGAGGGTGGGTAGAGCATTTACTTTTGCATTAGATGTATGCTTATAATTAAGTAGTGACACATGCAGTGGTAATTAATATTTAGAGACAACATTATTTTTAGCAGCTATGTAATGGAAACACTTTCTATTGTAGGAAAATAATCTACCATGGCTGCAATGTATTAATAAAACCTTTCTAGCAATGAATTACGGGCTAGCCCAGAACGGCCCGGAAATAATAAAGGACGAGGTTCTAAAAAAAGTTCTGAAAATGGTCGTGAGCGGTGGCAATTAGTTCGTTCCCACTTTACCATACTATACTATACTACCTTCGCCCAATTTCTGGTTGCCAGCGATTCTGTTGGGCATTTTGGTTAATGAAATTTTGGTTTTCAAAAAATACTATACTGTACTATTTCCCCCAAATCACACGTCAAGACCATATCGGAGTTTCCTAATTCGCAACTACCAGTAGAGAAGATCAAATCGGTACAGCATATCCCGGTCAATAGGTACTATATATAAAAGTTAGAAGAATTGAAGCTCGGTCCCGCTGTCCACGTCGCCCAACTACTCCTGGCCGTCCGATCGTCGCGGCGGAAGGCCCAGATGCGTCCACGCCACCCCCAAAAACGCGCAGCACTGTAGCACCCGAGTTTCTACCAATCACAGCGTGACACGTCGCCCGGTCGTCAGCCGGTCATCCCGGTTCCCGCCGGTCACTGCGCAACTTTGCAGAAGTACCCCTCACAAATCCAGAAATTACTCCCCCGATCCACAATTTCCCGCAGAGAGGGACTTATTTGCATTTTCATGAAAACCCATGGACCTTTTTGCAAAAACGCCCGCACACCTCTTCCTCCTCTTTCCCTCTCCCCCGCGCGCCCGCGGTCGCCGCTGCCGTCCGACGCCAGGAGGAGGTCGGAGAAGGTGGGGTGGTGGTCGGGGAGCGGGGCGGAGGTCGGGGACGGCGGTGCAAGGCCGCCGGCGCCGAAAATCGCCCGCCCCACGCCGAGATTGTCAACCCGATGCGCCGGCCGGGGCGGCTCGATGCGGCGGCGTGGCGGCGCGCCGGTGGCCGGAGGAGGGCGGCAGGGGGTGCACGAGGGTTGGGGCGAGCGGCGGGGGTGCACACCGGTGGCCGGAGTCGGCGGAGACGCGGCGGCGGGGTACCGGGCAACGCTGGATCCCAGCACACTGACGCCTGAAAATCAAGGTTTATTCTCAGATTCTTTTTCTTTGTTTCCATCCAGTTCTGGATCTAGCTGGATGCCCGCGGCACGGACACCGTGTGCGGCCGGCCGGAGTACCGGCGGCCGGCGGGCCTGCTGCAAGGCCAGTCTTCACCGCCTCAGCGTCGACCTCTGCATATAAACAACTCTACCCATCGAGGGCAGTGCACGGATTAGATTATTGGAATTGTTTCTTACAACTCGATTACCAACTATCCGCTGAATATATTCTGGTCTATATACAATCAATTGATTTGTGCAGCAGTCAGTTCTTTTCAGTAATTTGCACCTGGATGTATTCTTTGTTTTTGAAAGACGTCCATGATTTTTGTTAGAAAATATGTTCTTCATCTGAAAATGGAAGAACCATCCAAGAAGCACCAGTGCAGCCTTCCTCAAGTAGGTTTAGCTTGGGTTCTGCATTAAGGGAATAATGTGGTTCTGCACCAAATACATTATACCGTTTCCAGTCTATAGATAATTTACTTCTTCTGCATTTTGGAGTCATGCTACAAAGTAAAATGCATTTAGTTAAACTGACAACATATATGAATAATTGACAAATTTGATTTACTTCAGGTTTCTCGATTGTTCCTTTATTTTTCCATCATATTGTTCAAGCTTCAGTGTTACTACCATGCATTATATTTTTGAAGATCATATACATTTCTCATTGTATAACTAGAGTCAATAATTACCAATATGCATCTTTGTTTTCGAAAGGGGCTATTACCCTCACCCTCAGCATAGAAAAGATGCAGTATGCATCTGTAAGAGTCGTGGATCCATTATGGATAATCGAACTTTAGTGCTGAATTTATTTGTGCTAATATTTACTTTCCTAAGCAATATTCTCACAATTCTAGCTATTGGGTGCCAAATCAAAATCCTAACTTTGTGCATGCTGATGTTTCGCATGAAGCATCTTTAGTGTTAATAATTTTGCGTTGTGTGGAAGAGGAAGAATTGTTCATAATTTTTTTTGTTACACAACTGTTCTAGAGTTTTTCATGTAATTGACAAGCTTCTTTTGTTTCATCATGGGTATTTTAGTTTCATCATGGGTTTTATATCTAAAATATAGAAATGACAGAGCGAACTGTATTGTGATGTCTGAAATAACAACTCCTCTTCAGTTTGCCCCTTCATATTTCATTTTGTATTGCAAATAAAGCACCGAATCAGCATGGATCTACCTGGTAATATTATAGGCAATGTATAGTGAAAGTCTACGTCATTTCTGTTTCTTACCTATACCCCGATCCTCATGATTGAATGTGTTTTTCTTAACAAAAAAAACTATGATATCTAAGCGTTGACATATGTGGTAATGTACAGACTTAACAAACCCCTTGCAAAACAAAGTTGTAAGAATAGATGAACACGGGATTAAGAATTCAAACAATGGTTACAATTTCAGATCTCAATGGGATTATGTATTCCTGTATTTACTTAAAAATAACTTAAATATTTGTATTGTACTTAAATCATTTCTTTTTCAAAACATACAGACTCATGTGACATTAACTCAAGAATATTATGGCATGATTCTAATTCATTGAAGGTACTATAAAGAAAATATGATAGGAAAATCTCCAGCCACGCCAGTGCAAAAGAAGTTATGACGGTGATGCCCATTTCTAGCCGGTGAGCAGACATCTTCCAAATTACAGAGAGTTCCAATTTAACAGATCATAGTGAGCATGTTGTGATCACTATAAGACTAATGCAGTTTACTTTTTCATTGGCATGTTGAATGATGAGCAGAGAACTGACCTCGGGCAACTGATTGAAGTCATAAAGTAGAGAGATCTCCTACCTTTTCCCCTTTGAAAAGTCAGACAATACTTGGATCTGAATACAATAGGGTTCTTTACAATTATACAAAAAAATTAAGATTCTAAAACTGTCCATTTGTTATTCCTGCAAAATTAGCTAGCTCACTGATTTTTGTCATTTGGTTACAGATTACAGATCAACTATAGAAATAAACTCAACATGAAATTTGGTTGTCATGTCTGTCTGTCATGTACCTGTGCGCCTTGGCGAGCCCAGTCTCCTTTCTTCTCCTTCTAGCGCTGTTTGTGTGTACAGTCCTCACCTCCGGTTGAGAGTTGTGCGTAAGCTAGCCCTTGGTTGGATGCGATCTGTCATCTGTGGTTGTCTCTTCGGTATGCAAAAGGAATATATATCTTATAGACATCATAAACTATTATACTAAATATTAGTTGTTTGTTTGAAGAATCGAATTGGGTGTGTTTGAGACATTTTGAAGTTGTAACAAAACTTCTGAAGTTACATGTACCTTGCTTCACATGTCCGATGCATCTCGACAATGATTTGCCTCCTTTCTCATTTTGCTCTGCTCCACCTTTACTCATTTTCTAGTTTGTTTTGCTTTGTTTTGTTTCCTGTCGTGTTCAGCTTCCAAAAATGTCACGGTGTGGTCTTTGCCAAGTTTTAGCTGTATTAGTGCATCATATTAACCTCTTTGGACCATGACCAGGGGCTGTGTCCGCGAGGTGTCTAGGCGGACGGCAGGGAAATGACGAATTTGCAAGCCCAAACGACCACGCTCATCGCCTGCCGGTACTACACGTGATGACAAGGACGAGTCTGGAGCTGCTGTTGTTCTCCGCAGTCTGTTTTGGTCCACTCGACCTGTCAGGTTAATTCAGATTCCCCAATCCAATGCCCTGTATTTTCACCACACTTTACTTCAATTGTTTTGTTGATTATTTTACGATGATCATTGGTAAATTTACATATGGGTTCATATCCATATTATGTGTCATGCCACAGATCTATCTATACTAGATGTAGTATGAAAGGTACATATCCTGCGATTGCATCCAAGATTGGTTGATTAGCACGTTACTGAATCCAATTACCATTATTTTATCTTTTTTATTGAAATAAGAAACAACATTGGTAAGGTTGACTACTACGCAATTCCACTAGCTTATCACAGGTTTACTTCATTGTTGAAAACAACTTCTATTCGTGGATATTACTGACTGATGAATGTATTTCTGAACTCTCAATAATCAAAATATGTTGATGTATGCAGGCTACTTTCTGTCCTGATTGTGTAGTTGCTTTCCAGCTATCCCCATGTGTTAATGTTGTTAGTTACTTCAGTTCAGCATATACACACATCCCAGAGTATTGACTAGCTCCTATAGTTATGTGAACAATTGAAGAAGGATGAAACATATTTTTTTGCTTCCGTCCAATGTAGACTTAGATGGACCTAATAATACAAATATTGTGAAGCTAGACACTGATTGTTTTTATGTTGTCCAAACCTTCGATGATAGATAGGAGAAATGGTTGAGATTACCTCAACACTGAAGTAATCAAATCACGAAGTCGTTAGACGGCTTTCTCTTCAAACTGACCACAAAGGCTGCTGCCAGAAGCTCTCTACACACGCAGTGACATGCTTAATCTAATAATCTTAGTAGGTTACCTTGAAGATATTAAACCACTTGCGAGTGGTACCGCAAAGTATGAAACATGCAGAATATAGGTTTGTTCTACATGGGGTGTATTACCTCATAATAAGGGCAGATTATGTATGTAAACCTAATACATCCATACTGAAAAAGTTCAGATGCCTAAGCCGTACATATGCATCCCCATGACATTTCTTTTTTCTAGACCAGAGATGAAAACTACATCTACAATATGTCATCTTAAAAATGGCGAGAGCCGCCCAGTAAATTACCTATGAAAAATACATTTGAATGATCTCATCTCGGAGGAAAAGTTACCATTATTTTTGAATGCCCCAATTATAGAGGGATTTCAGTGCCGAAAAATTAAGTATAGTCATCATAAGAAAAGCTAGAGAAACAAGCTCTATTTGTGAGATATATCATTGACAGCGTAGTCATCATTCATGTGAACGATGCCTGGACATGCTTTGTCATACTCTTCCTTGGATATCCACATCTGTGACAGAAATACGTCCACGCCATTAGTCCTGCATGGCAAAAACAGCAGTAAGAAAGACAAGCTTATATCAAAATGTTATTTTGCTAGGTGCAAATGTAATATTTGTACTGTGAAGTTACGATGTAATCATGATAGCCTGACTGAAAATTTTAATATTTATACTGTGAAGTTACGATGTTTTTCATGAAAGCCTGACTGAAATGGAAATTTCCACTTCAATTTGATTTCCTTACAAGCTCCATTCAATTTGTTTTGAGGTATATTCTCTCAGATATTTGCATGAAGTTGCAATTAAGATAAAAAACCATCTCATCATACCATCCAAAAAGTCATTTTTTGTGAGATTTTCACCCATATACAAATTTGACTGCAGCAAATAATTGAATATATTTTACGAATTCTTTATATACCCATATGTGTTTCGTCAGATTGATTTGATGCTCTAGGATGATCAACCTGCCAAGATTCTGGCCATGTTGTCTTCTTCACCTACCATTGTGCCTATTATGAGAGATCATTGCATCCTTTCTCTTTCCGGCACTACCTCAAATTTACGGAGGCGCTTCATGGAGGCCACAAGCCCACAACACGCCGGGTCGGGTCAGGACCGTGCCGGCATGGCCCCGTGACAGCCCATCGTGCTACGTGTCATGATGGACTGGACGTGCCTATTGACCCGACTCGGGCGTGTTGTGCCCCAACCACGATTGTGCCATGCCGTGATGCCCCAACCTGGCCCAAATCCTATGACTAAACTGCTTGTTTGATTGTATAGCCCAACTAGCAAATATACAAAGAAAACTTGGGTCAAGGTGGGCCCTCTAAAATGTTGGGGCCTTGTGCAGGCGCACAACTTGCACATGCCCATGGATAACCCTATTGACATCGAGTAGCTATGGGTCCCCTATGTTCATGAAGTCCGGAGCACTGTAGGGGCACTTCTCCCGATGTCTCATGTTCCCCTGTTTTCTTCTATTTCTTTGGTTTTCTCTCATCTTTTTCTGTTTCAATGACACTTATCTAAAGTACAAATCCAGGGCTACAAAAATGTTGGAGGGTGAAGTGGAATAACATCATGGCGTATATAAAAGTTGGCCAAAACGGCGCCCTCTCCGCGCCCCACGCTACTGTAGCTAGCACTGTAGCTAGCTACAGTCTGCTACAGTACGCGGTGGGCCCCAGGCGTCAGCGACCCAGCGCGCCCGTCTTTTTTGCAGAAAAGCACGCGGGGGCCGGAAATCGTATGTCCTTCTCAGAAAATTCCGTTTCAGGGACCTAATCGTAGTTTCCATGAAAATCGAGGACTTTTTTGCAAAAGCACCCGCAGCACACACTCTCCTTCCTCTTCCTTTCTCTCCCGCAACGGGCCGCGAGGCCGTCGCCACGCTGCTCCCCCCTCAAATCGCGGCACACGGACGGCTGCGCCATCGCCTTCGCTCCATCCTCGCCCGGCGCCGCGTGCCGGGACGCGGCGTCGACGCCGGAATAGCCGCTGCCGCACCCGCCCTCCACCGCCGCCTTTTTGGTCGCCGACGGCAGTCCAGCGACCATTGGGTCCCGCGCGCCACCTCTACGCCTCCCCTCCACCTCCCCGCGGATCCGCGCGGCCCGACGCCGGCGCGAGCGCGGCAGCGCCTCGGCGGCGCGGCGATGTCCTCCGCCGGCGCGGCGCGGCCATTTTCAGTTTTTTTTTTTACAATTCATAATTATTAAACCCTGACACATGGGTCCCAGGCGTCAGATATTTTATAAATATAGTGAAAAATGTTAAAATTCGAAAAAAAACCTCTACAATTCAAAATAATGCGAAAATAATACATCAACAAATTGCAAATTCATCAAATGTTCAAACTTTCCCACACAAAAGTTAAACCCAAAAAACATTACCCACATGAATTAATGCAATTAATATTTCAAAATTTCCGCAAACTACCCCATTTTCATACCCTCTATACAAAAGTTGGAACAAAAAAACATTGCACACATTTCCAAAATTAAGAAAACCGAAAATTTACTAGATTTTCAAACTTTACCACACGAACTAATAAATGCCCATTTTGTTGAAAATTTGTTGGATCAGTTTTCCACATAATTTCCTATTTTCCAAGTTGGAAGAAATATCAAATTCGCATGGTTTTCAGAGTTTCCGATTAACACGGGCACGGTATGACAGTATTATATATTTTTAGCGCCTTTTTTCATAATTCTTATCTGCATTTCTCCAGCGTTATTTCTTTATTATAAATTCAATGTTAATTACCCGAGCGGTGTCCTAGGAGGCTGCGAGCTCGCCGGACTCGGCGCCTCCGCCTCCGCTGTCCGCCACCGCGTCTTCTCGCCGCCAAGGGTGCTCCGGCGACTCAAATCGAGCGGCGCCGCCACTCCTGGGTCCTCCGCATCCAGCGGCTTCGGACGCGCGGACGCGCGCCTCCCGGCTCGCCCTGACGCGGCGGCGCCCTGCCCGTCGCCGCCGTTGACGCCGCTGGCCTGCCCACGGTGACGTCATCATAACGTCAGCGCGGGCCATGGTTGTCAGCTTCTCTCCTTTTTCGAAAAAAAAAGACAAGTGGGCTCCATATTCCCCACACAAATTGCAGAAAAATAATAAATTAGAGCCAAAAGAATCATACCTTCTAATTATGTCAAGTTGTGAACACGGTTACACATTTCGAATTGGTCAAAATTTTCGAAAGAAAATACACTTGCCCAAATTACATGAATTTGAATTGAATGAATATGCATTTCACTCTTCATTACTTCAAATAATCATCGGCCCTCTCTATTTTTTCCCCATCTTTTTGTTCTTTTTCCTAATTCCCAAAACTTCTGAAACTTTTCAAACACAGCTTCAAAACAGTTCAAACCAATTTCTTGAAAAATGCAAACAACAAAATAGTCATATCAAATGTTTTTGGACTTTCTTTACATTATATTTCAAAACTTATTTCCCGAAACAAATATGTTCCAATCGTAAAACAAAATTTTGAAAAGCACATGCTTCAGAAAAAGAAACATTTTATGCCACCTATTTTGTGGTATTTATATAATTTAAAAAAACTACTAAATGCTACAAAACCAAAAAAAAAACTTATATAAGTTAACATTCAGAAATAATCCAAATACGAATCCTCTAAGTACGAATTGAAACCAGTTTAACCGAACTCTCCCAAATTAGTTTTCCCTCCTTTTGATCTTATTTTCCCTATTTTGCAAAACTTTCAAAACTTTTCAAATATAACTCCAAAACATTTCAACCTAACTTCTTGGAACACATAAACAACATAACAGTTATCCCAAATACTTTAGGACCTTCTCAAGACTATTTCAAATTTCATCTTCCAAATAAATATATTTCAACCAAAAAACAAAATTTAAGGAAAAACATGGTCCAAAAAATTACTAACACTCTATAGGTACTGCTTTACATTATTTAGACAATTCCAAAAACTACTAAATGCTGTCAAATCAAAAACTTATACAGGTGAACATTTAGAAATAATCCAAATTCAACTCCTCTAATTATGAATTAAGGACTATTTAACTCAACTTTCCAATTATGCACATAAATTTAATAAATGCTGAGAATAGTCAATATTCTAAAATAACCATAATATATTACCTCATATTATGTTGCAAAATAAGAAAATTGTAGCAAAACGAAACCATATTTTATCATTCCATTTCACCAAACATTTCTAGAAGGAATATACCTTACATTCCTCTAATTCTGTAGTTACACTAAAAAAAATGTCTACTCAAATGAATATTCCGAGAAAACGCAAATTCATTACCTCAAATTACAAATTGAGTTTAAATTGAATTTACAAAATACTCAAACAATGTACTTCCTCCAATTATTGAATTAAATTAAATATTTAAGACAAGACACACAGATATCACAACAAACTGACTAGGTTAACATTTACAAACGATGTAACTAAACTCACTCCAATTGTGCAACTTAGATTACTAAATGTTCACGTTAAACTTAACTTTCTCTAACTACGCACTTAAATTTAAGTAATGCTTTATTACATATTTTATTACAAACCAAACGCAGCTATATCCACCAGCAATAATTGAAAAAATTCATCAAAACGATCACAAAAAAAAATGCTGACTAATTACAAAATATGACCGAATTTATGCCTCGCAAATCCACCAAGGGCATTTCACAAACCAAAAATGATTCGAGCCTAGAAAACACCCCAACTTGAACAATTTTCAAAATCTGAACAACAACCATATCTCAGCACTCCAACACAAATTATAAATTTGAACATATCAAAATTTCATACGACTTTCAAACCTAATCATTTGGTAAACACTGAAAGAATTCAAATTTGAATACAATCTAGGTTGCACATATTCTAAAACTCTATTTGACCACAAACATCACAAAAAATAAATGATAACAAATTCTGCCAAAATGAAATAAAATTTAGACACCTAAATTTGGTAAAAAAAATAGCAAAATTCTATATACACTTGCTCCAATTATATGGAGCTTAATTTCAAAAAAAAAAACTCTAGCTATGGAATCCAATTCAATAGATGTGCATTTCCACCCATTATGAACTTTAAGTAAAATATTGCCAGCAAACTAAATTAACCTCCTCTTAATATGAAATTCAGATGCAATTCTTCTAATTATATATTCACTTTACTATATGCTCATACGGTGCACATCTTCTGATTGCGAATCTAAATTAATTATTTAGACCAACATACAAACATAATGAAACATTAAAGTTTGCCAACTATTCGAAATTACCGTACCATTTCAAAATTTTAAAATTGGTCACCATTTTTACATAACTCAGAGACATTTTTTTAATTACATTTAAAAATTCATGCCAACAAAGAAACGTATTTAAATACTTCCATTTGCTATATATTTGGATATTCTCTAAACTATATAACAAATGCTCATAAAAACCAACACTAACCATCTATGGCAAAACACAAAACATATTTACAGAATTCAAAATAGTCAATATTTAGATGCAATATAAATGAACTTTCCCGAATTGTGGACTCGAATTCAAAAAAAAAAATATAAAAACACTAACCATCTCGATTAAATGTTCATGTCGAAATACAAACATGTTTGGACTTTTCAAACTACTAAACATTTGAGTATTGTACAAAACATATAAAAAAATGATCGTCAAAATTGCTACATACTCACACAAAAGTAAAAACATGTTTGAATATTCTAATTTGGCCAAAACTTACGCGAATATTCCGACATTCCATAAAATATAAAAAAAATGCTATAGAAAAACCGTTATCTACATATATAAAAAATGTAAATATATTAATTCATCAAGAATTTTCTATTCAAACATACTCATCAAAAAAAAATGAAGACATACCAACATAACAACACACAAAAAATGCTAACATTACATGCCACATTGCCGAAAATCAAATTCGAAGATTCCAAAAAAAATGCCTTAAAAAAGACTCACACATTTTGTCTTCATTTCAAACAATTTAAATCTGAACATTTCTCTTTTAAAAAAAAAAATCCAAACCATCATCAAAATTTGACATCAAGGACGCGGCGTGCGCCGCGCCAAATACCACTAGTATCTGATCTACACACAAGGCGGAGTGGTATATATAGAGTGGCAAACTATTATTTACATATGTGATGGTGGGTAGAGCATTCACTTTGCATTACATGTACGCTCATAATTAAGTTGCGCCATGTGCGAGGTAATTAATACTATTTAGAGACAACATTATTTTTACCAGCCATGTTATGGAAACACTTACTATTGTAGAAAAAGAAAATGACGTGCCTGCAAGGCTGCGATGAATTAATGGAAAGCTTACTAGTAGTAAATTCGGAGAACTTCTTTGATTGGAGGCCATATGAGAGAGTACGTGTGAGTGATGCGGCAGTCCTGGCCTCGTCGCTAACTGAAAGTTACTCCCTCCGTTTACAATTAGTTTGCGTTCTAGGTTTAGTCAGAGTCAAACTTTGTGAAGTTTGACCAAATATATAGGAAAAAATATAATATTTTACAACAAAATTTTAACATTATTAGAATCTTCATAAGATATATTTTTATATTAGATATATTTCATATTATAGATGTTGATAATTTTTTGTATATATTTGGTCAAATTTTAAAAACTTTTGACTTAAAAAACCCAGAACGCGAGGGAGTACCACAAGAACCAGGCCCTCGGTGATGGTAGGTCTGGGGCCACCGATAGAACATCCAGATGGCCGCACATGTTGTGCACAACATCGCCACACCTTCTCTTCGTTGTTCTGATACACTTGGACCGTGCTTTTGTAACCCAGAATGGCTGAATGGGGCACGACAGGAAAGCATGGCCCGATCGCTATTGTGCCGGTCCATAAGGTTGAGCACGGTGAGCAGCACGGCCCGGTAATAATAAAGCGCGAGGTTCTGAAAAAAAAAGGTCCGAAAAGGGTTATGAGCGGTGGCTATTAGTTCTTTCGCGTTTTACCATACTGGAGTAAAAAACGGAGCAAAAAAGACCGCACGCACGTTCGGTAAGAAAAAGTAAATAAACGGCGCCGCGCCAGGATTTCCTTTCGGACTGCGCGCGTGAGCACTGTTCTCCCATGTCCGCTTTGTCGCCCCGATCTGAAGCACCGGTCGAGCTCCATCTGGTGGTCGCCTGCCAGACCTGCTGCGACCGGCGTCCTCCCCGGCCTCCTGCACAACACCGCCACGCTCCAGCGCCGCACGTCAGTGCACTGCCCTTCAGCATCCCCGCCGCTGTACTTCCTCGATGCAGCGCCTCTGCTCAATAAATCTGTGCTCACACTACAGGAATGGCGAGCTATGCCGACGGCCGGACTCTATGCCGACGGCTTTTTGTCAGGGCCGTCGGCATAGGCTCCGACGAGGAATGTCCATCGACGCGGCCGTCGGCACAGGTTTAGCCGTCGGCACATGGTCTATGCCGACGGCAAAGGTTAACCTATGCCGACGGCTTTGCCGTAGGCATAGCTATGTTTTTTTTTTTTTCTATTTTCGTTTAATATGAAATAATTCATATCTTTAAATCTATAAATCGAAATTTAACAAATAAAATGTCTAAATTGATTAGAAAAATGAGAGGAATCCAAATATGACATCCATATCATCTTTTTCATCATGCATATGACTTTTTGCAACAAATTATGCCACGGGTCTATTTTGACCATTTTTTCAAAAAAATAAAATAATGTGAAAAAATACCCAAAAAAATAAATCCTTTGGCATGGACTCCTTATATGTGTACTAGTTGCTAGGGAAAATGATAAACTTGAGTTTTGAAAAAAAATTCACAAAATTTCTTCACAAAAAGATCAATCATCTATAAACATGTATAACTTTCGAGTCAAATTACCTAGATATGATCATCTATATACCATAGTGATAATGAGCCCATATTTGACACATAGGTTTGTCTTGTTATGACAAACAATGTTGCAGAACTAAGTTTTTTCAAATTATGTTTATAAATATCATTTTTCATTTCTTAATTGTAAAAAATGACATTTTTTGTGAAGTAAGTACAACAAATATGGTGCAAAATGGCACCCATCCAATTTCAACACAAAGTAGATCATATTTGATGGACAATCCAGAAATATTATGAATTTTCTCGGTTTCTAACTAATTTCGTCTACTTAAATGACTTTATATCTATTTTCCGAAAGTAATTCAATTTTGAACTACAAGTGTGTGATAGTTTACTCTGAAAATTTTACAAAATCATTTTAAGATACAACAATAGTGGTTATATCACAGAACCATCGATGGTTTTTAAAAATGCGACCCCTTTGAATGAATACACACGACGGCCATTTTGATCGTTTTTTCGAAAAATTAAAAGAAAGTGAAAAAATACTCAAAAAACAAATCCTTTAGCATGGACTCCTTATATGTGTACTAGTTGCTAGGAAAAATGATAAACTTGAGTTTTGACAAATTTTTCATAAAACTTCTTCACAAAAAGTTCAATCATCTATAAACATGTATAAGTTTCGAGTCAAATAACCTAGATATGATCATCTATGTACCATAGTTTGTGATAATGTGGCCATATTTCACACATAGATGTGTCTTGTTATGACAAACAATGTTGCAGAACTAAGTTTTTTCAAATTATGTTTATAAATATCATTTTTCATTTTTTAACTGTAAAAAATGATATTTTTTGTGAAGCAAGTACAACAAATATGGTGCAAAATGGCACCCATCCAATTTCCACACAAAGTAGATCATATTTGATGGACAATCCAGAAATATTATGAATTTTCTCGGTTTCTAACTAATTTCGCCTACTTAAATGACTTTATGTCTATTTTCCGAAAATAATTCAATTTTGACCTATAAGTGTGTGATAGTTTACTCTGAAATTTTTATAAAAATCATTTTAAGATACAACAATAGTGGTTATATCACAGAACCATCGATGGTTATAAAAAATGCGACCCCTTTGGATGAATACACATGACAACCATTTTGATCGTTTTTTCGAAAAATTAAAAGAAAGTGAAAAAATACTCAACAAAACAAATCATTTGGCATGGACTCCTTATATGTGTACTAGTTGCTAGAAAAAATGATAAACTTGAGTTCTGACAAAATTTCCATAAAATTTCTTCACAAAAAGGTCAATCATCTATAAACATGTATAAGTTTCGAGTCAAATGACCTAGATATGATCATCTATGTACCATAGTTTGTGATAATGTGCCCATATTTGACACATATGTGTGTCTGGTTATGACAAACAATGTTGTAGAACTAAGTTTTTTCAAATTATGTTTATAAATATCATTTATCATTTTTTAATTGCAAAAATGATATTTTTTGTGAAGCAAGTACAACAAATATGGTGCAAAATGACACCCATCCACTTTTTAAACAAAGTAGGCCATATTTTATCGATAATCCAGAAATATTATGAATTTTCTCGGTTTCTAACTAATTTCGCCTACTTAAATGATTTTATGCCTATTTTTCGAAAGTAATTCAATTTTGAACTACAAGTTTATGATAGTTTACTCAGAAAATTTTATAAAAATCATTTTAAGATACAACATTAGTGGTTATATCACAGAACCATCGATGGTTTTAAAAAATGTGACCCTTTAGATGAATACGCACGACGGCCATTTTGACCGTTTTTTGAAAAAAAATAAAAGAAAGTGAAAAAATACTTTAAAAAACAAATCCTTTGGCATGGAGTCCTTATATGTGTACTACTTGCTAGGGAAAATGATAAAATTGAGTTTTGACAAAATTTCCACAAAACTTCTTTACAAAAAGGTCAATCATCTATAAACATGTATAAGTTTCGAGTCAAATGACCTAGATATGATCATCCCCGTGCCATAGTTTGTGATAATGTGCCCATATTTGACACATAGGTGTGTCTTGGTATGACAAACATTGTTGCCAAAAATAATTTTAAAAATAATTTTATAAACATCATTTTTCATTTTTTAAGTGTAAAAATAACTTTTTTTTATTAAGAAAATACCAAAAATATGTTACAAAAATCATATGCACGATGAAAAAGATGTTATGGATGTCATATTTGGATTCCTCTCATTTTTCTGATCGATTTAGACATTTTATTTATTAAATTTTGATTTACGGATTTGAAAATATGAAATATTGCATATTAAATGTAAAAAGGAGAAAATAAAGTAAAATAAATTGTATTGTTATTTATTCAAATATTATTATTACATAATCATTGTTATTTATTCAAATAAATTTTCAAAATTTAGACAATAAAAGTGTAACATCATGACCCAGGGGTTAATATGTTCGATAGAATAATAACATCAGTAAGTTCTAACATCTCATTTGGAAGCTAATTTAGAATGAACTCAAAAGTTAAGCGTGCTTGGGTTGGAACAATCTGAAGATGGGTGACCGAACGGTAAGTTTGACCGAGATAATTACTTTGACCTGAGATTAAGTGTCTAATATGTAATTAGAAATTGTGTGTGGCTAAGTTGGAAATTTAAAAATAAAAAAAACATAAATTAGAAATTTAAAAAGAAATTAAAAAATTATTTTTTAAAAAAAATAATAATTTTGAAAACATATGCCGACGGCTCTGTGCCGACGGCTTTGCCATCGGCATAGCCTATGCTGACGGCTAGGCCTGTACCGACGGGTTTCTAGGCTATGCCGACGGACCTATGCCGACGGTAAAAAGACCTGTGCCGACGGCAAAAGGCCGTCGGCATAGGTGGCCATTCCTGTAGTGTCAGCACTGCCCTTGTGCCAAACGTAATCACTCAGGGAGCGGCCATCAGCCGAGAAACCACCTGCAAAGCTGCTACTGTGCGCCCAGCTCTTGTTTGTCTTCATTCTCTAGCTACTGTGTGGCCATTTTATATCTGTCTTTTCATTTGTATTCTTTAACTTATTATCCAATGAGAGTTTATCTTGTCTTTAAACTTCAGTAAAGTATTAAAACATTATGATGCTAGCCATAAGAGCAAAAGCATGTTAAAAATAGTGTGATTCGATTGTCCAACATACAATAGTTATTTGCTTTCAAAGTGTAAGGGGTGATTGCTAGAGCTTCTACTTATGCTGCCCTTATGTGTATGAGTTTTAATTCATTAATCTTACATTGCAATTGAATATGATGATGATACAATGCTCGTATTTATTTATCAACCATAAGTCCATCGATGCATGTAATGATCTATGTCCTTACTTACTTGAGGACAAGTAAGGGTTTAAGCTTGAGGGAGTTGATACGTGCATTTTATATCATCATCTATACCACTTATACCACCATATTAGGATGTTATTTGCATTACTATATCATTGTTTTTACATGTTCTAGATGATTTAGGGGACTTTCCTACAAAGTCCCTATTTTTAGTATTTAATTTCTGGGAGGCAGAAAACCTCCTTTTTCATGTTTTTATTGTTTCAGGAGCTACGAAGGCCCAATTAATAAAAGAAAAATTGCACAGCTGGTTTTTCTTCGGGAGAACACCAGAGGGAAGAAGAAGCAAGCGAGGAAGGCCACGAGGCCCAAAATGGGTGGGCCCACGCGGCCAGATTCCCTGACCGCGTGGGACCCACCAAAATGAGCCTCGGGCACTTCCTCGCCTGGGGCTTTTTAACGAGGTCTCCGTCTCGCCCGAAAAGTAACGCCCTAATTTTTACGAGACTATCCGAGGTCGCGGCGGCGGCGAAACTCCTGATTCCCTCCGAGGGGGATCAGATCCTGCTGCTCCGGAGCTCCGGAGAAGGGGGAAATCATCGTCATCACCTCTCCTCCTTGGCGTGGGAGGAGGCCTCTACATCATCACCATCACCAAGACCAGCACCATCTCCATCATCATCTCCGTGATCCACTCCGTCCCCCTCGTAGTTTGAGAGTTGCTATACCCTAGATACTTGTCTTGTGCTACTATTCATGTTTGTGATTGAGTACTTGTCATTATTTGGTGGTGAAGTTATATTTTCAGATTGTGTTGTACCACTTATGCCACTGAATATCACCATGTTTGCACGTTGTGAGTAGTTCCCGTATGTTCCTGAGGGCATAGGATGAATTGGCAATGATTTATATATGACATGTGTTGGTATTTTGTCTAGTGTTTATCTTTTTGTGTGATTTTATGATGGTGTTGTGCGAACGTCGACTGCACAACACTTCACCTATATGGGCTCATAGGAGAACATCGTAGTGTAATGGCGTGAGGAAGACTTGGGAGGACACGAAAGCCTGAGACCGAATCATTAAGTTACTTTACGGGGTATTAGTATCGGGGACCTAGAGCGTAATGCTATGGTGGGATTTTATATCTTAATAATTCTTGTGCTGTCATTTAATTGGCCACATGATCCATCATAAAGGGTTTAGTCTATTTATTTAGCTGTACCTAATAATAGCTCCGTCCGAAGAAGATTAAAACTAGACAAGATATTCAACGTGTTGTTTAATAAATCTATATGCCTAGCAATATCCATGCCGCCCTCGGGAACGTTTTCCACATATAAGTTACACATCACTTGAGCTTGTCCTCTTACACATAGAGGATTGGGCTTTCTCTCTCTTTGAGAGCTTTTACTTGTTACCATTTACCTGATGCATTGTTACTGTCTTGCAATTATACAATCGAAAATACCAAAAACAGTTGCATCTTTTATTGTCTATTTATCATTTCTAATAACCAATACCTTCAGCTCCTCGTGGGTTCGACAACCTTTTCTATTCGAAAGGTACTACAATTGATCTCCTGCACTTGGGAGTCATCAACGAGGCCTTCGCCCGCGAGATGCATCGCGAGGAGGAGGAGTGGAACCAGACGCGTCGCGTTGCTGCGCAGCGCGTGGCGGACCTCTTCAAGCCACACCACCGCCCCGAGCAGGGCAGCTCGTCCTGAGCACCACCACCATGCGCGGCCAGCTCTTCACGCGCCGTGCTCCCTGCGACGACGCTGACGGAGGAGGAGGTGGAGGTCTACCGCCGGCACAACATACCGGTGCCAGACGGCTTTGTGCTCCCACCAGGGTGGGTGCTCAACGTCGTCAAGGGGCCGGTGGCGCCGGCGCTGAGCGGCAGGCCCCATCTCGAGTACATCCAGCTGCAGTGGAGTGACCTGCCATTTAACTAGCGCGCGGATCCCTTCTACTCGATCTCGGCGCCATACTGGGACGCCGTGATCGACGCGGAGCACGAGGCGCACCGGGGCTCCTTCTTCCTGCCCAGTGGCATGCACAAGCCACCGCCGGAGTGGCTCCACTCCGATGAAGAGCGCGAGGCTGCGTCGTTCGACCCCGAGATACCCGACCTCCCCTTGCCGGCGCCGGCACCAGCAGCACCGGCACCCGCAAAGGGGGCGGACGATGGCAACAGGGACGGCGACTGGGGTGAGCCGGAGTGGGAGGGAATGCAGGCGGCCATCGAGGCTTCCCTGTGCCGCCGCAAGATCAAACCCCACCACGCTCGGCGACGGCGGCGGCGACGGTGATCCGGAGTGGGAGGGAACGGAGACGTTCCTCAAGGCCGAAGCCGCCGCCGGCGAAACCAGAAGCCTCAGCGACGGCGACGCAGATGAAACTTCCTCCTCACGAGCCGGAGATCATCGTCGCCGGGATTAGCTTCCTTCTCGAACGCCTTCCTCCGCCGCCGCTAGATCTAGGGTTTAGGGCTTAGTTTAAATTCCGTTTAAGGTTGTTAAATTTCGTTAAATTTTGTTAAATGTCCTTCAAATAAAGGAAATATCGCCGGTTCGTCCATATTCAAGTATCTCTTTTTTTTTCCTGGAAAACCTATTGGGAGTGACCGGTGGGGCGCGACGCTCCCAATAGGCGGCAACCGTCGCCCAACAACGGCTGTCCGGCAACTTTGCCGGACACTCTATTGGGCGCGCCGGTGGAGATGCTCTTAGCTCCCTCTCATTTGTCTTTTTCGAATCAAATAGCTGCTCCTCCTTTGGATTTGGAACACGGACATTCCAAATAAGAAGCTAGCGGAGAGAGAGAAAGAGGGGATGTGTGGTGGAGAAAGAGAATGACCCACCAATATGTTTTGTAGTTTACATTAAAAGAAATCGTTAGATATTTCATTAGATTGGATTTAATCTAATTAGTTAAACAAATCCAGTTAAATTTTTATGTGTTATATGCTTTCCAGTGAAGTTGGTGTGGAAATTTCATTTGTTTCAAATTCAAGTTAGTAAGTGCACTGATTTAGCAAAGACTGGCTTGTTCTCATCTTGAGGTATACTACAACTATGGATGGCCGTGCCGCCTCCATCGACGTCAGCAAGCTCTACAACGACGAGTAGAGGATCTTCTCCCCCATACAAAACATGGTGGCAGCTCGACGGAGTGTGGCACCCTACGTTAGAGTCCTACTTGTGGTGTCTAATCTTTGAGATGATTACAGTTACCTTTGCTTGTGATAATGTCTTCATAGGTTTCATAACTTTTAAAAAAGGTGACAAAAAGGAAAGAATTTGGCGAGAAAATTGGTATGTATGAATAGAAACCACGGCTTGTCATGCCGCTTGACAACTTTTTTGAATTTAGGATGTGTCTGTATATTCTTTTCGTTATACTGTAGCAACGCGTGGGCATTCATCTAGTAAACTTGTAATTTATCTTATTCTTGATGAAAAGGCAGAACTCCTGCCGGTTTCCCAAAAAAAAAATATTTACAGCGAAGAGAATAAAATGGGCCGGCCCAGAAAACCGACGAGTATGCGGGGCAGATGTCTCCTGGCGCAATGAGCGGTGAATAGAGTTTTGCCAAGACGGCCGAACCATAACCTCCAAAAAAAGAAAAACAAGACGGACGACCGAGAAATCGACGATTCCAGTTCGTATCCTCTCCGTTCTCAAAGAGTCCTCGTTTTGTGGCTTCCTGTCCGGGTTTTGTCTTCCATCGAAAGAAATCCCCGTCTTCGCCTTTCGTGTTCCATCGGAGAAAAGAAAAAAACCCTTCTTTGCCGCCGCCGCCTCCCTAATTCCACCACGCGAACTCAATGGCTGGATCCCAGAGGGCAAGAACGATGACGGCATCGAGGTCCAGCGTCGGCACCGCACGGGCGACTCACGCGTTCGAGATAACTGGGTACAGCCAGCACAAGGGCGTTGGCATAGGCAAATCGGTTCGCTCCGCAACCTTCACCATTGGCGTCTACGAGTGGCGCATCTTCTTCTACCCGAACGGGTTAGCGGAGGACTCCAAAGAGTACGTCTCGGTCTTCCTTGCACTCCTGACGAACAATTCCGAGGTGAGCGCGGGATTCGACATGATGCTGGTCATCCCACCGGACCCGGCCACCACCAAGTTGATCCAACGGGTGGAACAGATGGTTTTCAGTGACAACCAACCCGACTGGGGCTTCCCCAATTCATGAAGAGGACAGTCTTGGAGTCGTCGCCGTATCTGCAGGATGACCGCCTCGTGATTAAGTGCGAGGTCACTGTTGTCAATGCACAACTGCTGGAAGAGACCACGTTGGACTCTGAGGTCTAGGTGCCGCCCTCCGATTTGTCGGATCATCTTGGGAAACTGTTAAAAGTGGGAGAAGAAACAGATGTAACATTCGAAATTGGAAAGGAGTTTTTTTCCTGCACATAAGCTTGTCCTTGCAATGTGGTCGCCGGTGTTCAAGGCAGAGCTTTATGGACCGATGGCTGATAAGAGAACACGTAAGATAACCGTCAACGGTATGCAGCCTGCTGTCTTCAAGGCGTTGCTTCACTTTATCTACACTGATTCGCTGCCTTTGATGGACGATCTGGACGGTATTGACCAGAAAGAAATGGTTAAGCATTTGCTTGTGGCTGCCGATAAGTATGCCATGCAAAGGCTGAAGCTAATTTGCGAAGGAATTCTTAGCAGGAGTCTTGATGTGGGTACTGTGGCGACGACATTAGCTCTGGCTGACCAGCATCATTGCAGCAAGCTTAAAGATGCTTGTGTTGAATTTATCCTCGCTGCGAATAGAATGGATGTTGTGCTGGCAAGCCAAGGGTGTGCACACCTTAAAAAAACTTGTCCTGCTGTCATAGTTGATATCTTGGAGAGGGCAATTAGGTCTTGCAAGATTTAGTATGCTCATTTGGGTTAATTGGAGATTGTTACCTTAGGGATGACATGTAGGTTGTAGGATGTAGCCACCTGAGATCAACTTTTCTCATCCTTCGGTTATCAGATATCTTTTGGAGGAGACTAGCTTTTGCAAATTTGCATTCTTGGATGTGATGAAGGATCATCTTATATATATTAATCTATGCTATAGATCAGTTGTATTCACTAAGATGTTTTGATCTGCTAACTAGCATTTTTTTACAATTTTGATCATAAATGTCCGTTTCATTTCTCAAAGTTAGTAATTACTAATTAGCCACCATGACGATACCCATTGTGAATTGTGGTGGACATGTGCACAGTTAGGAAATAGTAACATTGTAGCATCGAGCAACATAACTAGCCAGCAAGTATATTTTATAACATTAATATCTGGTCTCAAATTTTGTACCAGATAGTTCATTGCGTTCTTCCCTTTTTTTTTTTTTTGAAGAGATCAACACTGCGTGCTCAAACCAGATTACAAACACACACAAGGAGAGCACATGAACACGCAGACGAACAAGCCAAGAACTCAGCACAACAGCGAAGACGCTGAACCACCGCAACGCCATGAGCCGAACCTCGACAACGACGAAGCGCCGAAGAAGAAGGACCGAGGCCACCACCAACCCGGGGAAGAGACGCCCAACTCATGAAGAAAGCCGCAGAAGCCACCCGCCGCAAGCAACGGGATCGAAGAAACGCTGAAAGGATACGGCCAAGGCACCTCCACCCCGCAACCACCCTTCTTCCAACTTACCCTGCACCGAGCTCGAAGAAGGCCTGCCGGAGCCGCCGCCGCAGATCCGCCTTGACCACACCCACTCCCCTCGCCACCACGGCCGGCCGGACAGGGCAAGTGCAAGACGAAGAAGAGAACGCCGGAGAGCTCCGAGATCCCACAGAAACCACTCCTGTACAGGCGGCGAAGGGAGCCACCACCAAGCAGAAGCTCCCCGCCGCACCACCCCCAGCACCCCCATAGCAAGGCCAGGAGAAGCCCTACGAAGACGAAGGAGGGGGCGAGGGACCAAAACTCCACAGGCCAGCCGTCACCTCCGCCACGACGACCACCCTCCGAGCACAAATCCCCACCCAATCCGCAGATCCGGGAGGAAACGACGCTGGAACCTCGCGGACGCCGCTCCACAGAGCGCCACCGTAGAGATCGAGCTCCAGCACAAAACGCCCCTATCGGCGACGAGCCTCTCCCAGCACCGCCACCGAGGAGCCCTAAAACTACCCTATCTACACGCCGGGAGACCGGAAGCACAACCCCCACCCCCCTCCCCCCCCCCCGCCGCCGCAGCGAGGAGGGGCGGCGAGGATCTGCTCCGGCTCCGGCGAGAGAGAGTGGAGAAAACGAAGTCGCCCTGTCGCCTCTCTCGGGCACTGTAGAGGGAGGGGAGAGGGGAACGGGGTACAGAACAACGTTACGTTCTTCCCTTTTGTGGCAGAGAAAACCTTGAATTCATTGGATTCCAGAGCTTTCTGAATCAACTGTGCAATTCGTAACTCAAATCGAATAGAGGATGTAGCACTTGCTCACTAAAAATTAAATTTCAGTAGCTAGCCAAGCTAAGCTAAAACGATTTTGGACTTGATATAATTGATTAAAGGATGTTGGAATTACTAAGCATGAAAGTTATGTCATGCACAGGATGGTCTTATAATTATTGTCATTTCTGTCCATTATCTTATTTGAAAACCTAGCGATGCTTGTTTGGCAGAGCGCATCTCTGCGTGTTGGCAGCGCACCCTTGTTTGAGGCTCAGCCTCTTTTAAGAAAATGCCCTAGGTGCTAGTGCCCGAGGGTCGAGTTTTTTTTGTTCATTATCAATTTATTTATATGAACCGAATATAGCATGAGCAAACAAGTGATTTGTCATTATGCCCCCAAGTTACAACTATCGCCCAGAGTCATAATGGCCAGATTTGTGGTCATTGTGCCAGAGGATATGTACTTTTCAAGAGCTTTTCGTTTCTGTAGCACCGGAGGATATATTGTTATGGGATGGGCAATACAATGGCCTCGTTTTCAGTGTGTACAAATCTGAACAACCAACATATGATGGTGATAGGTGAATACTGAATACTGAATACTGAATAATATTAGATCATGGCGATTTCTGAACCAGGGCAGTCAACCACTGTTAGTCATATAGCATGTCGTGGATACGTAAGTGATACATCTTTTCTGACTCCGAAGGTGGCAAAGTTATTTATTCTTTTTTTAGATAAAAGGGTTCCCCCAGTTTCATTGAAACTTAGTATCAGGTAACAGAGTTTACACGACCTCAGGCCTCACCCACACAGCGAGCCAGACAACATGAAGAAAACAGAGCACATGCTCAAAACCCAAACTGAAACGTAAACACCGGCCACCACAGGACCAACTAAGCCAAAAAGGAACACCGACTCACACGCAGAGCCAGAGCCCTCACGCCCCGCAGAACTTCACAATCAGCATCCGGCACATCTCCGCTTGCTTGGCATTGAACTCAGCTCGTTCTGCATTAGTTTCTTTCGGGGCTTCAATCCTGGGAACGTTGAACATCACGTCCAGGCGATGCGAAGCAAATCCCCCCGCATCTTGTTCAGAAGTGTGTTTCTTGCCAACAGTTCGGCGACGGCATCTTTGGAGAGCATTTTCCAGATATGTAGATCCGCGGCCACTCTTCTCCAGATATACTGCACCCCCGGCCACGTTCTTCCCTGAAAACAAAGCTGGTTACGCAACTTCCAAATCACCCACAAAACCGCAGTGCAAACTACGTTTAAGGCAGCATTCTTATTATTGATCAGCCACCAACGAGTCACAGATTCAAAATCCGCACCAACCTCTACTCCCACCATATCGGAAATGACTGGCCAAATGAGTTTAGCAACAAAGCAATCAAAGAATAGATGGTGGCAAGACTTAGGTTCAGAGCAAAACAGACAAGTTTGATCATCAACAGTTCTCCTCTTTGCTAAATTATCTCTGGTTAAGATTTTGTTATTAGCAAGCAACCACAAGGAAAACATGAACTCGACGAGGCACATTTAGTTTCCAAACAGCTGGAGTATGAACAGGGACAACCCCTCTATTGTTGATGATAGCATAAAAAGAGCTAACACTGTAAGTACCAAAAGATTCATAAGCCCACAAAGGCATATCGTCCTCAGAATTAAGCACTACAATGCTAACCAATTGGCACAGTTCCTGCCATCTATTGAACCGGTTAGGGGAAACACACCTTCTAAAAGTGAACTTAAGATCAACCCCATCTTGGTATTTAACAAAACATATGAACTATTTGCAGGTTATCTACAAGGCTACGTCCCTGCTTGATGCGTGGTCATTCCTCCTTCCCTTGGAGCAACGGGAGGCGGTGGCTTCTGGGTGTGGCCGGCTTGAGACGGTCGCGCGAGCATTCTACAACTTCGCTGGCTGGCAGATCTTCAATAGATTAAGTGATGCATAAGTGTTTCGTTAGTCTTGTTGTTTTTCGCTGGCTAGTGTTTATTGCCACTTTCAGACGCATGATTTGTGATCCTTTAAACCTGATACTTCAAATTTTGTAATAAAACGGCTGTATGCATCCCCGTGATGCAGAGGCTGGGGCTTCTCCCCATTTCTAAAAAATAAAAAAGATCAACCCCATCCCAGATCTGAGCGACAGTACACTCTTGCTCATTGAAAATAACAAACAGATCCCAATATAGAATGGCAAAACTACAGTTGCCCAACCAGACATCATCACATCACTCCAGAATCTCACTTTTTCGCCCGACCCCACACGCCATTTAAAACCCATTTTAGCAGCACTAGCTGCCCACATAACCCCTTTCCAAAAAGGAGAACATGGGGAAGGTTGGGCACAAAAGATGTTGGGGGACAAATCATATTTATGATCAACAATTAACCTCCAAATTTTATTATCATCCATGTGATACCTCTTGATCCAAGAGGCTAAAAGACAGAGGTTAAAATCACGTAGATTCTGAACACCAAGACCACCAAACTCCTGTTTAAGACAAACCATGTCCCAATTGGCTAGATGATACTTTTTCTTATCCTCAAAGTCATTCCACAAGAAATTAGACATTTGAGATGTAATGGCTTTAATAGCCCATTTGGGGAATTTGATGACCGAAAGCAAGTACATGGGGATGCTGGCAATTCAAGCTTTAAGGAGAACAAGCCTACTTTTATATTTCAAAAGTTTGCCCCAAAGTTATTTATTCTGAATATCCAATCATCCTACAAGGCTACCAGTTGGAAGTTGTCTTAGCAGGGCCAAGCGGGAAAGGTCTGATTTTTTAGCTAAATGGAGCTTATAACATGCGAAAGTCCATTTGGAGGACGAGCTCCATGGAGCCCGTTTTTTGAAAAAAAATAAAATCGACATTTTTAAGGTGGGAGATGGATTTCAGGTGGTGTGCATGCATGCAGATGGAGTAGATCAGATAAGGGAAAATGAAAGAACAAAAAAGGAAGAGCTCGCTTTGCCTAACGAACATCGTACGGCTTACTAATGGTACCAATTTGCATTCCTGGTCCTTTCCCTTTCGCGACTATACTACACGCGCACTGCCTTTTTATCACATCACCCAGACGGTAAAGTGGTGGTTGATCCATCTTTACTCGCCAATCGCCACCGACCGGCCGGCACTGAACTATTGCACATCTTATTACCATTGTCGGGGCCGTGCAGTGCGCTATATGTGCTAGCTCGACGTGTTTTTAGATACCTTTGCTTAGATCCCTCTTTTGTTTGGTGCAACTGTTAGCGTCCACTCAGATTTAGACCAGCACTAGAAAAGAACGACGTGCCTAACTGCATATACATTCCCGCTTCTCATCCATAGGCATCCGCATATAGATATCATATAGTCAGTGATTAGTTACTCTACAATGTTAAGTACCATCAGTGTTGGTTTGGGCACAGCTAGCTCGCCCCAGCTTTTTCTTTCAGCATGCTATGGTTCAAAGCCTCAAACGGGCATGTTTTCCGCCAAAATCATAGTCAAAGATTTGAACAATCTTCATATTTTTGTTACAACCGTCGCTTCCTCAATCAAATTTCACGTCGATTGGCATCGAGGCCTCCTCCATTCAGCCTCGCCCCGCAGGCCTATCGTCCCCCTGCCTCTGTCAACATCTTGAGCTTGCTTTAATCTAAACTTGCCTCTTAACGGGTCAATTAATCATCAAACCTAAGGCCCTAGATAAACTTGATATGGTGTATAGTTTATACTTTCGTGATACGAAACTTCCGTGTTTTCTCAAGGAAAAAAAATCCGTGGGCATTTTTTCCCATGGTCGTGGATATTCCTATGCCTTCGGCGACTCGAGGCCTGGCACAAGAAAATGGCAAAAGTACATATGTGCCAATAAATGCATCACAGTGGTTGAGCACGAACCAGATTTGGTCCGGGCACAGGTGAGAAATTCGATTTTTATTTGGCAAATATTGCCAAACATCTGGGATAAAACGAATTAAGAAAAAATCACCAAAGGTGCAATTGTTGAATGCAACTGTTAGAAAGTACATTGTACACTTCCTTGCACTTATTTTAGGACAAGACATAGGATTTTATCACGCGAAACAGGTGGAACGTACTCGTACGTTAAAATCAGTTCACTGTAATGGTCTAAGAGATGTCAATGTGTTATGAAATTGAGTTATTTTTCCGTTGAAATAGCAAGAAATCATTCTTTATCAGAAAGGTTAATAATAATGTAGGGCATGATTGCGTCTTGCTTGTGATTGGTTGAAGGCATGATCGATACGGACACATGCCACATGACCATGGTCGATGGGGATGTGCATGGAGATAGATTGAGATATTTGTCCCCCTCGCGTGGAATAGATGTTTAGCCTAACCTAATTTTTGCCGTTAGCAAACTAATTTCAGACATTTATAATGCGAGGAAAGAGCAGCCGGCTGTCAATGTAGGTTAGCATGTGAGAGATAATCTTGAATTTTGGGGACAATTGGGGAGAGAATGTGTGTCAATGTGAGTTTGTGGGGTTGAATGCGAGGCAAGTAATATGAAAAGTGAATTAACACTAACTACAAGTCCATAGAATAGAAAACATGCACATTTGATGGTTGTGGCAAATTGACCAAGTATATTTCAAACATTTATAATGCGTGTAATATAATCTTTTTGCATGCTCTGGAACTACTTCAAAACAATGTACTTCCCCATCTTGTTGGGGTTCTTCGAAGCAACTGCACTGTCAGCCGAAAAGAAACCTTGGTGTAGTCCATTTTCCCGTTGCCTTATATTCCTGCATATTGTTTTGAATTTATGTTTTCCCCTCATGTATCCTCTTGATTGTCATCCAATTGCTCTCTAGCTAGAAACATAACATGTAGAAAGCCGAGAGTTGCACCGTGGCAACACACCGAGCGTCTTCCTCAAGCTTGATATCTCCAAGGCGTTCGACTCGGTGAGCTGGTCCTACCTCACGGGCTGTTAGGGATTTTGGGCTTTGGACCAAGGTGGATTCGGTGGGTGTGCATGCTGCTGTCCACGACTTCGTTGCGGGTGCTACTAAATGGCAAGCCCGGACCAACCATTAAGCATGCCCGTGGCTTGAGACAGGGAGACCCTCTCCTCCCATGCTATTCATCCTCGCCATCGACCCCCTCCATCATATCCTTCGCCGTGCAGCCGAGATTGGTACCCTACAACCGCTGCGAGACACTCCGGTTTGATTCCACGTCTCCCTATATGCCGATGATGCTGCTTTTTTTGTTGGACCATCCAAGGAGGACCTCCTCGCGGTCTCCAAGATTTTTTTTTTGAAGTTTATGACAGTAGGAAAGGCTCCTACTGCCTCTATATTAGCTCATCAGTAAGTATCCAGGGAGTAATTACATGGTGAGGGGGGAGTTAGAAGAAGTCAAGCTACAGGGGATTACAAAGCAGCAACAAAGGAGTTTATGAAGCTATGCCTATCAGCTTTGGTCCTATGAACCAGCAGCAAAAGTCGTCCTTGAATCTATTAAGCCAAGACAACAAATCAGGCTGGATGCCATTGAAGCAAAGATTATTTCTTTCTTTCCAAATACTCCAAGCGGCTGTAATGAAAATGTCCATGAACATCGGTCTCTGCCATGCTGAGTGTGCCGCCTCAATCAGCTGCAATCTGTCTAAGGTTGTTGAAGTGGGAAAAACAAACCCAAGCTTCATCCAGCAACCTCTGGTAAAATCACAATGGAAGAAGAGATGCTCCAAGGTTTCTTCAGTATGTAGCCCACACATGAGACAGTTAAAATTTGTGCCCACATTATAATGTCTTCGCTTAAGCATATTCTTCGTATTGAGTCTATCACAGAGGAGAAGCCAGCAGAAAAACTTTAGTTTGGGAATACATTTGGTTTTCCACAGCCAACTGATCGAGATGTGGGGTTGAATGTCCCTGAAGCAAAATGCGTAGTACTGTCTAGCAGTAAATTTAGTAGAGCCCCAGCAATATGTCCACTCATCAGCAACATCTGTCCTTAACTCCACATGAGCAACCAGAGTTTGCAGTTCACGAAGTTCTTCTAAAGCTTGTGGAGAAAGCGGAAGGTGAAAATTAGCTGCCAAAGAATTGGCAGAGAGGAACTCCCTAGCAGAAACATCCTCATTCAGGGCAAAGGAGAAAGCCCTTGCAAATCTGTGAGCAGCAGTGTCATCTATCCAAGGATCTTTCCAGAGTAGAATTGAATGTCCTGAGTTGATATTGCAGCTTGTGATTCCTCTGAAGATCGGGGACAGTTTCAGAACATCTTTCCACCAGAAGGATCCACAACTATCAACAGCATGTGGCACCTTGTCAACATAGTAAGAATTCCATACCAGTTTAACCCACGGAGTATCAGCTTGATTATAGAATTTGTGCAGGTATTTAAGCAAAAGGGCTTCATTTTGGATTTTAAGATTCAGAACTCCCATACCACCCTTCTTTTTTGGCCTGCAAACTCTGTCCCACGCTATAAGCGGATTGCAATGATCCCCGGTTTCGGTTTTTTTATTCCAGAGGCAATGCCTCCGAATTTTGTCAATGTGCTCCAATATTTTCGGATGGATTTTAATGGAGCACATCATGAAGGTGGCAATTGAGGTAAGGAGGGAGTTGATCACTGAAACTCTGCCACTATGTGACATCATCATAAAATTTGCAGTCATGCTTCTCTCAATGCGATCAACAAGAGGCATTAGATCCTGGACAGTAGGTTTGGTTGTACCCAGAGGTAGACCCAAATAGGTGAAGGGCATCTGTCCCACTGAGCAGCCAATCAGGGTGGCAATGTGCAGGGCAGTCTGTTCATCCAGATTAATTGGGATCATAGTAGATTTATTGTAATTTATGTGCAGCCCAGTGGACTTGGCATATGTATCCAGAATATCCTTCATGACAAGAACTTGGTCAGGAGAGGCAGGCATGATGACAATAGTGTCATCTGCATACTGAACCACCGGATAGTCCATTTGAAAACCAAAATCAAGGGGGGCTCGAAGTAGCTGATCAGCGTATGCTTTGTTAATAGCTGATTGAAGAAGGTCAGCAGCAAGCACAAAAATCAGGGGAGAAAGAGGGTCACCCTGACGAACTCCTCTCTTGCAGAAGAATTGCTTCCCTGGAACTCCATTTAGAAGTACAGAAGACATACCACTTCCAAAAATCATCTCAATCCACTGCAGCCACTTGTCATCAAAGCCCATCTGTTTCATGATTTTCAGCATGGCACTGTGATCAATGGTATCAAAAGCTTTGGCGAAATCTAACTTCAGCAGTATAATCGGCTTGTGAGAGGTTTCACAATGATGAATGAATTCAAAAGCCCAGGCAATGCAGTCTTGTATTGTTCTCCCCTTAAGAAACCCATACTGATTTTTGTGAACAATTTTAAGAATCAAAGTTTGAAGCCTGTTAGCTAGAAGCTTAGTGATCAGCTTGAGACAGCAGTTCAACAGAGTAATGGGTCGATAATCATTGACAGTGCTAGGAGAGTTGATCTTGGGGATGAGTGTTATATATCCAGTATTAATACTCTCAAGGTTCAAAGTCCCACTATGAAAATCATCACACAGTCTATATATATCCTCCTTCACAATATGCCAACAAGTTTTCAAAAAATGGCCATTAAACCCATCAGGACCCGGTGCTTTATCTGAAGGCATTGTTCTAACCACATTGTCAATTTCTTCTCTGGTAAAAGGAACAGAAAGAGATTCCAACCCAGCAATTGGAGATATCAGCTCAGAAAGATTGAAAAGCATAGGAGGATTGGTGGAGGTGCCCAGTCTCTCTTTATAAGTATCATAAATGATTTTTTCTTTATCAGCATGCTCAGAAACTGTGTACCATCTGACAGAGTGAGTTGAGAAATGTTCTTGCGTCTGTACCTTTCGGTAGCAAAGGAGTGGAAAAACTTGGTGTTCTCATCTCCAAATTTGGTCCAACGAACAGTGCATCTCTTCTTCCAATATTGCCTCTGATAATCAAGAAGAGAGAGCAAGTGCTTCCTTAGAATTTTCCTGAAGTTGATTTCCGGGACAGTAAGGCCTCTGCGATCCTCCAAATTATCCAATTCAAGTAAAGTTTTGTTACAGTTCTCAATGCAGACTTTCAGCTTGGAAATATACCTGCTCCAGAATTTCAGATCATAGCGAAGTCTTTTGAGTTTAGCATTCAAATTCGCAGCACTGTTTGTTTTGTGAGTAGGTTTGGACCAGCTTGTGGACACAGTGTCTAAAAACCCAGCGTGAGCAGTCCAGAAACTCTCAAACCTAAATAACTTGCAGGCTGGAATGTTTGTTTGGATAGAAACCAAACATGGCGTGTGATCAGAGGTAGGCTTGCCTAACGGAGTAACCTGGGTAGCAGGAAACGAGGTAGTCCAATGCAGGGAAGTAAAGAACCAGTCAAGCTGCTCTAGGAGAGGGTCCATCTGCATATTACTCCAAGTGAAACTCCTCCCAGCAATTGGTAATTCAGTAAGATGTTGTGCTCTAATAATGTCATTGAAGGTGAGCATATCATCTACATTCCCTCCTGGCTTGTTTCGATTATCAGGGGATCGGATAAAGTTGAAATCCCCAACAATTAACCAATCCTCCTCATCAGTATATAGATGTTATACAACCAATCAACGAATTGCCTCTCATCTCACCCGAGCAAGGACCATAAATATTCATAAGCGTCCAAGAATATGCTGACTGTGTGGAGGTGAAGTGAACTGACAGAGCAAAAGGCTGGCAATGCATAACAAGACCAGAAAAGAGAGAACTATTCCAGATAATAATTAAACCTCCAAAGCCCCATCAGAGGGAACATAAACAAATTCATCAAACCTCTTTGGGCAGCAAGAGCGAATGAAAGCCAAATCAAAGTGTGATTTTTTGGTTTCTTGCAAGCAAACAATAGCACAACCACTAGAATTTATAGCATTTAACAAAGCAAGCTGTTTAGACTTAGCGTTTAAGCCTCTGATGTTCCAGCACAAAACAAACCACTTCTTAAGATAATTCATTACAATAGAGATAAATTAAGCTGGGCCAGTACCATCATCCTGAGGCTTGGCTAGAAGCTTCTTGGGGGAGAGTTCTGCAGCAGGAACACCACACAGATTAATCCCAATGTTCTGGAGCACAGCAATGGGAGTGGGACGCATAACAGCTTCATCCGATAAGACAAGAGCAGAGGAAGACATCCCCTTTTCCACTTCATCAACCATCGCCATAGGCTTCTTGATCGGCTTGACCTTGGATTTCTTGAGCTTAGCATCAGACAGATTGTTCACCTTGAAGCCATCAAACTTGTTGGATCTGGCACTCCTCCTAACCTGATTTGTGACTTTGGGGACAAAGGACCTGTTAGCTGAAGGTGTGGCCATCTCTTTGTCAGCTTCATAGATCGCCAGAGCGAGTCCAGCGGCAGGCTCAGGATCAGAAAGGTCAACCAACCGAGCAACCTTCCTAGGAGCCTGAGAAAACAAATTCAGAGCACTTGCCGTTCTTTTCCCAGCTAACACCGAGACAAAAGCAAAGTTCAGACCATGGGCATCGTAACAGAAAAAAGGACTGGGAACAGCAGAGTTCTTGAAACTAGCAGTCACCAAGGAGGTCTGAGCCAAGGCCCAAGCTGAGAAAGGAGTCAGTCAATAGCAAGAGCTTGTGCATAATGAAGACTGTCGACCTGAGCTGCAGAATATGAATTCTGAAACATCTTTCTTCCTTCATATTGCTGTAGAGCCAGAGAATTTGCTGCATCAATGGAATCAGTAGAAATAGATAGGGCCTGCATCACCACTTCTTCAAGCTCAGACTCAGGGCTACTGATAGAATCATTCCATTCTTGCAATGGACTGTCAGCAAGGTTTGAAGCTGGAGGATGCAGTCCCATATGAAGAGGCACACCTTGATCACCAAGCACAACCAAGAAATTGATAAGTGGAGGATCCACTAGCATGTCAACTGGCGCCACTTTGGGAGCCACTACAGGGACTGCTTCAGGCACATTAGGGTTATCAATCGGAGCTGCAACATTCCCCTGGGGCTGCTCCTGTAAGTTCAGGTTATGCTGGTGCCCATTGTTATTAAACTTGCATTATGAGGCATGTTTTGTTGCAGCCAAGCAGCCAACTGATTCTGGTAGATTTGTTCAGCAGTAACGTCTGCCCCATACAGAGGATGAGGATTTCCATCTTCGGGTTCAGGATCTTTGGAGGGGAGGCACATCATGAATGTGAGCATTCCAATCCGCGCTGCGAAGCATGAAAACAGGCACAGACCAACTCTGCCTAGCACCACCAAACTGTGTCACCACCAGACTTCTTGGCACAAATTTGGGATGCACAATCCACACTTTGCGAGCACATACTTCAGATTTCCTCGAGGGTGATGCCACACAGATAACAGCCCAAAATCCTCAACGCCCTATTAACATAGAAGCTAGTCTGGTAATCAAGAGGGAAACCTAGAAAAAGCACCCAGGTCTCTCAACCAAAAGTGGTCAGCCTCATATTCTTAGCTTGATCATGGCGAACAAAGGTAACCGTGGTGATCTCATCTACTTCGTAGGTTAACCCAATAGCAGTATCAGCACAGAGAGTATCAACAATCTTAAAAACACCTAGACCAAAGGGGTGATCGTCCCAATCCATGACAGTGCAGCCAGACTCATTCAGAAAACCACGGACCTCATCCCTCATCTGATCTCTCAACTGAATCGGAATAAAGTGGTTGGTTTCAGCGATTACCACACGATCGTGATGTAGCGGAGGCACCGGCGGAACCACGAGCATTGTCCTTGCCTTGCGGTCAGCTGGCCCATGGTCGATAGTCATGCCATCGGGGATGAAGGCAAGGGGATTGACGGGGAAGTTCGCCATTGCGGCGTCGTCAGCAGCCGCGTCGCCGTCGTCGCCCTACGAGGGTTATACTGTAGCGTGGGGAATAGGCGGAGAGGGAGATGAAACGGCCAGGGAGGAATCGCTAGAAAGGGGGGTAAATCCTCTGTTTCCTTTTCTGAAACAAGTTTCTGTTTAGGCACCTAGATTTTGCGGACCAAAATATCCTTCGGCGGCGGTGATATTTTTTAGGTTTCCAACAGAGCTGCTTCTGCTTCTGTGGGCAAGAGGCCCACCGGTGGCCCATCTTCTTACTAGCCCAGCACTTCACAGAAGGTACCAACTGCTGCTTAGAGCAGCGCTGACATTTTTGGCCCAAAAGCTGGCAGTCTGGGCAAATCCCTGGACAAGCGGGCCTTAGGTGATCTTTCAGCCCACATCTGGAGCAACGTTTCAAAAGTTCAAAAAGCTGATCTCTCGGCGGGAGATACGGGAGGTTTAACACAACCATAATATCCTTGTCGAGATAATTGGAAAGACACAAATCATTAATATGCTCTAAAGTTTCCGTAGGGAGGCCAGCCAGGTATTTTCTGATAAAATTAATTCCAGTAAAAGATTTCTGAACGGGAATACCAGGATCCAAAGAAACCGGATCCGTGAAACTGCCGAAAACCACCTGATCAACGTAATGGCTCAACGAGGCAGCAGCTGCCTGAGATATCACCGGCGGCGGAGAGAAAGAGCCAAATTGGATATGAGGCTCCTTAGTAACATGCTCAGACCGAGAATCAGATAACAAACCAAATTTTGCTAATTCTTTTGCAGAAGAAGAGACATCCGAGGCCGCACTTTGAACCAGAAAATTCAGATTTGGCCTAACCAGAGTAGGACTTCTTTGAGCCACATTAAGATCTTGTTCATGAGAAAACCAGGTATCAGTAGAAATCGCCCTCGAAGCCAAAGACACATCACCTCTGAACAGCGAAAAGTGGCAAACAAAATCTGGCCAGATGCGATCTTTAAGTCCATAGATGAAATGCCCCACTTTACTAGAAGCCAAGGAAAACCGAAAACGACGATCACTGAGTTTGAAAACCCTGAATGCCTCATGATCACCTCCAATACAGCACTGAAGAGCCAAAGCCACCGAATCTTCGGATAGGGAGAAAGAAGCCGACGTGAAGGAGACCACCAAGAAGAACTCCTTTGCGCCGGAGGAGGGGGAGAAGTGAACCGTGGAACCAAACCTTTTACGAACCTGATCTGCCACCACCAAGCCTGGCGAGAAATCCCAGTGAAGGAGAGCCTCCATGGAGCGCGCCTAGAGGACATAGCTGGAGGTGGAGGGGAGGTATGCGGCGGTGGGAGTGGCGGCGGCGGCGGTGGTGAGGGTAGGAGAGGGGGAGGAGAGGAGAGCCATCAAGCACCAAACCGGCAAAGTATGAATATCAATCAGCTTGTTTAGCCTGGCAACGGAAGAGGTATTCGGAGATGCGACGGGGCTGCGCACCAATCTCGCCAAGACCGAGCTGTTACCTATGCGATGTGATGATGCGACTATCGCGGAGGCCATGGCTTGCTTCCCAGCGCGACGAGGCTCCTTTCCTTGCAAGTACCTTGGGCTGCCACTCCACTTTGCGCGACTTAAGGCGGTGAATTTTCAGCCACTCATCGACAAGATTGGAGCGAGACTTGCCGGGTGGAGAGGAAAGCATTTCACTAGAGCGGGGAGAGTGATCCTAGCCAAATCGGTGCTCTCCTCCATGGTGACCTACTACTCGAAGATATTCATCCTCCCTAAATGGGTGCTCCGACGGATCGACAAAATTAGAAGAGGCTTCATTTGGATGAAGGGGTCGACCGACCCAAACACCACAAGCCACCCTCTTGTCAACTAGGCAACAGTGTGCAGACCGCTACCTCTTGGTGGCTTGGGAGTGTCCGACTTGGACAAGTTTGGTAGGGCGCTGCGCCTACGTTGGGCATGGCTTGCATGGACGGACGACACTAGACCGTGGCTTGGCGCTAGGCTACCCTGCACGCCAATGGATATGGCTCTGTTTCGGGCATCCACGATGATCACCCTAGGGGACAGCGCCAAATGTTCATTTTGGCATGACGCTTGGGGAGACGGAGGCCCTCTCAAGCTACGGTTCCCAAATTTGTTCGCGAACGCCACTAGGAAGAACCGGTCGGTTAGGAAGGAGGTCCAAGGTGGGAATTGGATCCGAGCCTTGCAGAACATCGCCTCCGCCCAAGATCTTGCGAGCTTCACTCAGCTTTGGGGCATCATGCGGGAGGTGCAACTTCTTCCGCAACCGGACACGATCACTTGGAAATGGACACCATCTAGAAACTACACAACGACATCGGCGTACAAATGACAATTCCTTGGCGCCCATGCTCCTTTTGACACGAAGACGATTTGGAGGGCTCATGCCGAGCCCAAGTGCAAGTTTTTCGCTTGGCTTGTGGCTCATGGCAAGATCCGCACGGCGGATAATCTTGCTATACGGGGATGGCCGCATGACCCCATTTCCAAGCTTTGCCACATCCACCCCGAGACGGTGCAACACCTTTGCCACGATTGCTCGTTCACTAAGGCGGTCCATGACTTGGTGTTACAAGCAAACGACCTCCCGGTGCCCCCACAACACAACTACGACAAACAGAAACTTCGACGGATGGTGGCTTCATTTCATCAAGAACTTCACAAACGAGAAAAGAGGACGGCTAGCGGTGTGATCACATACATCATATGGGGTGTGTGGAAGGAGAGAAACCGGAGGGTGTTCACGAACACGGCGCTGCCAGTATTGGATGTGGTGCGCCTTGTTCTGAATGAGATAGAGCACATGGCCTTTGCCTTCACGGATGATCCAGGAGACCGGGGATTGTAGCTTCTTTTTGTCCCCTGTTTTTGGCTTCTTGGCCTCCTTGTTTTTATTTTTTCTAGCCTCCTTTGAGGCCTTCCTGTAAAGGAATTGCTTTCTATCTAATCGAATGGTAGAACGCCTGCCTTAAAGCCTAAAAAAAGGGCAAAATGTGTTACCTATGCTAGTGAGCACGGGATGGTATATATAGAGAAGAAAGCATTACTCACACAAGAGTATAGGTTGTTCAAAAAAAACACAACAGTATAGGTACCATTTATATTTATTTAAATGTGATGCATATCCATGAGTTGTGTTTGACATGTTATCTATAAATATTTGCTCTACGTAGTAGCATTTTAAATGAACTAGTAAGCTCGGTGCCGCGGCACTCCATGCCTGATAGTCTAGTCGTCATTGAGTAAGGAAAAGATAGCCTCTAATTACTCTCCCATAGTGGTTTTTTTTTTTTGCGAAAACTCTCCCATAGTGGTTACTCGGCAATAGAATGTCCTTTCACAAGACATATATTTTGACCCGAAACAGCGGAAGGTACTCGTACGTTCAAAGAATAGCTCACTGTAACAGTCTTTAATAGATGTCAGCATGTTAATGAACTGGAGTACTACCATTGTTTATCAGTAAGGGCAATAAACAATGTGATGCATTATTGCATCTTGCATGTGATTGGTTGGAGGCATGATCGATACGGGGCACATGCCACATGACCATGTGATTGGTTGGAGGCATGATCGATATCTGCAATCTGCCCCCTGAAGTGGAAAAGATGTTTAGCGATTAAGGGAAATTTTAAGAAAATTAAAATATAACTACGTAATAAATTCATATGGTGTAAATGAGCGGTTTTGCGCGCACCCATTTTTCCAACAACGTACATGTAATTTTTGAGTGTGAATTCACATAAACTTTTCTGGGTTGAGGGCAGGACAGAAGGTGTACGGATATGTGATACGGCCGTCCTGGCCTCACCGACAAAACAAAAGAAACTAGAGGACCTGGGCCCACAGTACAGCGCCCCTATAGGTCATCCGGGACCCACCCACCTCACACGGCCATGCCGCCGTGCATGGAGAATTGGAGATACACAACAGTCCGGCTGCGCGTTCGGTTAATATGGTTAATTCGGTTCAGTTTATACGTTTTTTTAGTTATACGGTTTCAATACTTCGGTAAATACGATTTTGTACGAGAATACGGTTCGGTTTCGGTAATAACCATTTAATTTCGGTTCGGTTTCGATAATAACCAAATTAACCTAAGTTGACGCGAATTTTAAAATGACAATTTCTTTTTGTGGCCATATATTACAAAATAACGGAATAGACTATAAAATTAATAGGCATATGATCCAAAGTAACCAAATAACCCATAAAGTTAATAAAAGTCTATACAAGTAGCAAATCACATGCTACAAGTAACCCGTAAAGTTAATAAAAGTAGCAAATTAATAAAAGTTAATAGGCATTTTGGTTTTTTTGGTTAACCATTCGGTTTTCGGTTATTAACCGTATTAACCGCAAGGCATATGGTTAGCTATTTTACTAACCGTAACCTTAACCGGAAACCAAAATAACCACAATTTCGGTTCGGTTTCGATTTTTTCAGTTCGGTTTCTCGGTTTCGGTTAACCGTGCACAGCCTTACACAACAGGCAGGGCCACGTTCTCTCTCAATAATGTGTTTGAAAGCGATCGATTCTCGTTAATTATCCTATTGTTATGAAGGATTATACCTTTGATTTGCCACTAACGACAGCAACAGCAGCAATCAACGAGCATCTTATCATCTCCCAATAATTTAATGGATCGGTCCCACCGTCCCAGCTCTGCAAGTTGTACACACACTTGTACGTACCGTACACATACGTTAGGACAACGTACAATATTAGTACACTATATGTACCCTACTAATCGTGTGATATGCAGTCTAACTAACCTGGATCTTGATTTCGTGCTGTCCCGGTACGGTACCCAACCGATCCATCGAATTATTTAGCTAGTTGGTGTACTTCCACGTCCTGCGATGCTGCCCAAAATGTGCCCCCGTGAAGGCAGGCTGGATCGACGAATTATCCACCCACAGCATGACGCCATATATGTTATCCATTTGTTGCTTACATATTCCCAAGGGCCGAGAAGGTGGCATTCCTGTCAAAATTATTACAACACTGAATAACACCTACCTTATTTAGCAAGCTTCGGCCAGATTCACCACCACCGCGCAACATGGACAACAACCAAACGAAGAAACCGCCACCTACCTTATTCAACCTTCGACCAGATCCGACATTAACCACCACCGCGCAACATGGACAACTGCCGGACGAAGAAACCGCCATGTCCCAACGTCGCTCGAAGCCTCCAGGAAGATACATGGATAGGACATGAAGCCAAATGCAACTAGGACACAACCAGACCTATCCCTTTCTCTACTAGTATAGAGAGAGGTGACCCTGCCTCCTCTCCCATCCCTACTCTGGTCGACTTTGCCACCGCCTCAGGAGAAAGGGAGGGGATCTGGAAAAGAACATGTGACTCTCAACGAGAGAGAGACCTTCCATGGGTATACTTTATATTCCGTGTCTTAGATTTTTTTTCTTTGTGAAAGGACGATTTCCATATTTTTTGCAGCCTCTGTAAGTTTCGCTACATTGTAAAAACAGACCATGAATGAAGAAGATATACATGACCATGAGAAAAAAATGTCAAAGATAGAGCGACAGCGCGTACAACATGGATGTGTGTGTTTTTGGATATAACAATCAGTGAAGACTTGTAAAGCAACAGCTACAAAAAGATGCATGAATACAACACGAAGCCAAATGCAACATGGACACTGGCCGGACGAAGAACCGCCACCTCCCAATGTTGCTCGAAATCGACAGGAAGATACATGGATACGACATGAAGCCAAATGTAACTAGCGCACAACAAATCTAGACCCATCCCTATCTCTACTAGCATAGAGAGAGAGGTGACCCTGCCTTGTTTCAATCCCAACTCCGCCCGACATTGCCACCACTTGAGGGGGAAGGGGAGGGGATCAACTGGAAAAGAACAGGAGACTCGTAACGAGGTGTAGAGATCGAGAGAGAGAGAGAGAGAGAGAGAGAGAGAGAGCCGTCCACTGGCCGATGCAGGGGATTAGTAGGGGCTTTGCCCTCCTAAGATTTAATATTTCCTTAGGCTAAGGGTAGTGCATTTTTCCTCTTTGGCCCCTCTAATAATTGTATTTTCCGCTCTTGCCCCTGATGCATTTTTCTTCCTCTGCCCCTGCCCCTGTTCATGGGTATACTTTATGTTCCGCGTCTTAGATTTTTCTTCTCTTTGTGAAAAGATGATTTCCATTATTTGGCAGTCTCATATCTACAAGTTGCGCTAAATTATAAAAATGAACCATGAATGCAAAAGACATAGATTACCTGGAGAAAGAAAATGTAAAAGATACAGGCACAACGTGGATGTGTGTGCAATGATGTTTTTATACAACAATCAGTGAAGACTTGTAAAACAACGACTACAAAAAGAGGATGATGTGCGTGTGTAACAAGTGATTTTTTCACTATGAAGCTTATTTGAAGGATCATGGTCGCCACCGGTCTCATGAAGGCACACATCACCGTAATCACGCATCATTTCCTAGTCGAATCTTCTTAGATTTGAAGAATGATGACATGCAAACTCAGATTTGAGGTATCAACACATTTACACAACGAAAAGTCCCGCAATCTAAGGCGTTAAGTTAGCATCAAGAATTAATCGATTTCTACCCTTTTTTATTGTTTTGCGATTTTCTACGTCAAATGAGATTCAATTTGCTGAACAAATTCAGCTTTTTTCAGGTGTAAAACAAAATTCAGTGGCACCGTCACTACGTGTCCAGCTCTCAGTCAAGGTCGGGATGAGTAGTAACTGAACCGAGAGTAGACCGGGTCTTGACTGTTGACTGTTCACCGTCCCTGTCGCTCGCTGCCAAACCAAAAACTGAACCCGCATGTTACTCTGGCCTCTGCTCCTTGGCACTTTGCTGCTGATGCTCACCCCCTCCAAACCCATCACTCTCCTGCTCATCTGATTCCTCCAGCCTTCCTCTTCTGTCTCCTCCTTCACACTACCAAATCATCCAGCTCCGTGGCCAGTTCTTGTGTTCACCCGGCAGACGCACAATCGCTTCTTGGTTCTCGGATGTGAGCGCATCGGCGGCCGAGTCAGGAATGTGCAGCCGAGGAGGTGGATCAACGGCCAGCACGAATCCTCCTGGGATACACGCGCCGCATCGGAATCCATCAGCCTTATCTCGCCGCGAACTTCGGATTTGATATTGATACCGAACCTGCGGAAAATTAGGGGCCGCCCGACGTCTCGTTTTCCCGCCGCGTCGGTTGTCGATCGATCCAAAGATTTGTTGTGGGGATGAAGAGCCTGCACTGCTTCAAGCAGGGCGGTGGCGGCCGCGGGAATGGCGGGCAGGGGAAGCGGCTGGAGCGGCTGCTGTCGCTGGGGGACTACAAGAAGGCGGTGTCGTGGTCCAAGTACCTGGTGGCGCCGCCGGGGGCCAAGATCCGGGGCGGCGGCGACCAGGAGCTCTGGAGCGCCGACCTCTCCAAGCTCCAGATCCGGGGCAAGTTCGCCTCCGGGAGGCACAGCCGCGTCTACTCCGGCAGGTACGCCGGCCGCGAGGTGGCCATCAAGATGGTCAGCCAGCCCGAGGAGGACGCCGCGCTCGCCGCAGAGCTCGAGCGCCAGTTCGCCTCCGAGGTCGCGCTGCTCCTTCGCCTCCGTCACCACAACATCATCTCGGTACGTAGTAAAAACCTTTTCTTTTTTTGTTATTTCAATCTTTTCTTTTCTTTTACTTTTACTTTCACCCACCTCTCAATAGTTGTTCTTGTCACGGATTGACCAAACTATTATCTGCTTGATTTAATCTGAATAAATTAGCTGTCTTGTTAGTATGATTTAATCTGAATAAATTAGCTGTCTTGTTAGTATGATTTAATCTGAATAAATTAGTTGTTTCGCATCTTGTAGCATCTTCAATGATTCCTTTGTTGGTGCCCATGCGTGCGGTAGGCTGTAGGATTTGCTAGGCTAACCGATCTTCACATTAAAGGTGCAAGCTTTATGCTTTCTTTGGTTGGATTGTGGGAAATCATAGAGGGTAGCAGAGAGAAGATAAGGTCTGGACTAAGATGATGATTCATGCTTCTTTGCACTATATACAACCTGAGGCAGAGGGAAAGAACAGAACATGGCAGACAAGCTTCTCCTCTGAATTATATTTATATGCAGTGATTGATGTTTGTGATAGTGAAATCTCACACATTCATGAATCTGGTGCAACAAAAATGTTTAGACACGATTGCGCATTGCCTCCGTCTTTACTTTCCATCCGCAAAGTGCTGTTTTTAGTTGCTAATAGCACTTTGTACTTGGGCCTACTGATATTAGTAGAGTTCCTGTTGGTGTGATATGGATGCCGCATCAAAACACCTTCAAATACTTTTAGTAGTGCACCTAAAGGCAGTTTATGATGGACAAAAAATTAATCATTGTGTTTCTGTCTGGTGGTAAAACATAGTATTTGGGAGAAGTGTTGCAGAAGGCTTGATGAGTTGTTGTCATCTACAGCTCTTCCATAAGCCGTTAACATTAGATACTTTGGTTTCCTAATTAAAGTGGGTGGTGGACCATGTATGACATCCACTCTTGATTGCTTTTAGTTGCACAGAAAAGTGTATCTTATCTTTAAATAACGAGAATCGACCAAGAGAGTGATGGTTCATTCACAGATAAATATCTATCAGGCTTTTCACTTTACTAAGTGCCTACCTGTCTCGCTCGACCCCACAAGTCACATGGAAAAAGGTGGCTTTGCTTAATCAACCGGAGTAAGCTAGAAATGTCAAGTGTTATTATGAAGCTGGGTACGGCCTATCTTTGGCTGTGGCTGGGAGTTGTACAATAAACTTAAAATATCTGAAAAACACATTGTGACATCTGTCTGAATTCAATCCAGGATGTGATCTTGGTTACATGGTTTATTTCTTTTTTACTATATTCCTCTGTCAATCCTTGACGTTCCTAGTATCTTGCTGTCCAGGTGAAACATGTTGCTGCATAGGTCTTTGCAGTAATCTATAATTCTATACACTTGTTTAATTATTCAGTTAAGTTATTCTTGATCAATGCAAACTTGCAAATACATTCTGAATGAACATAGTTAGAAGAAGCTTAGATTTATTTGTTCCAAGGATCTAATGTGTGTTGATTGGCAACACTTTGGTGCTTCGGTTCGAGAAGGTTGGAGCGTTAGGACCTTAATTGTTACTGTTTTCATTATGTGATTTTAAATACGGATTTTAAACAATCTCATTTTCTTTGCATGGTGTGGTGTAAAGATCTGTCAGGTGAAATGATGCTAAGCAATGTTATTTACATTCCACGTTGTATTTGAATTAAAGAATGCCTATCTCTAGTTATTCATGCCAACTCATTTATTGATACTCTTGTTTGATATGGGGTATGATCTAATCTCTTGCATTTGCAGTTTGTCGCAGCATGTAAGAAACCACCAGTATTCTGTATCATCACGGAGTACATGGCAGGGGGTTCCCTCCGGAAATATCTACATCAACAAGAGCCTTATTCAGTTCCTATAGAATTAGTCCTGAAATTAGCTTTAGAAATTGCTCGTGGAATGAGCTACCTCCACTCGCAGGGAATACTTCATAGGGACCTGAAGTCAGAAAACGTGCTTCTGGGGGAAGATATGTCAGTTAAAGTGGCAGATTTCGGGATTTCATGTTTGGAGTCGCAGTGTGGAAGCGCTAAGGGGTTTACAGGAACCTATAGGTGGATGGCTCCAGAAATGATCAAAGAGAAAAGTCATACAAGAAAAGTTGATGTGTACAGCTTCGGAATTGTCTTGTGGGAGATTTTAACAGCTTTGGTTCCTTTCAGCGAGATGACTCCTGAGCAGGCTGCTATAGCTGTGGCGCTGAAGGTATGATTATTGAAGCACCTCTTTCTTTATGTTCATATGTGTGGATGTTAGTTTCTCGCTCCCAGACTGTAAATTGGTTTTGTGGCATACGACTGCTAACGGTATTTTGCTAAACAGCTGTCAATACAAGGAACATGAACTGTCTGCTAAGTACCATTCACATGCCTCATGAGTTGTGTAACTATCTTTTTGCAGAATGCGAGGCCACCATTGCCTTCTTCATGTCCTGTGGCCATAAGCCATCTGATATCTCAATGCTGGGCGACCAACCCTGACAGAAGGCCACAGTTTGATGACATCGTTTCAATCCTCGAGAGCTACAAAGAAGCTCTGGACGACGATCCATCATTCTTTTTGTCATACATACCGCCTCTGCTGCACCACCAACAGCACCAGCAGGGCCTTCTCCGGTGCTTTCCTCGCTGCAAATCTCTGCGGCGACCTGCATCTCTGAAAGCATGATGGTGGCAGTGTCATCTTTGCCATGTATAATATGCACCTTCTTCTGAGTTTCTTCTTTGGTATGTGCCGGCCCCTCTATTATTGCGGCATTTAGGCCAGCTCCGATTCCATTTTCCTTTTCTTTGTTATGATTGCCATCATTAATTGATGCCACTGAAGATTCTAGATATGACAAAGCAGTTTCTCTGCAGATTATCTATCGATGCTATTTAGACTTACTAGGCAAGATGGCGCGGTGACACGCCGCGCCTGTGTGTACATGAGTGTATTTTGTGTTTTTAATAGTGTTAAGTAGTTAGTCTTTTTGTTCAAAGAGTAAAATGGATCTGCTGAAGCGAAAGATTGTATGTATTAAGAGAAGTGTTTCTAGTTAGACGTGTGAGTTCAATTTGTATTGACAGGTACCGTGGGTTTATTAAATCATTGTATAATTTTGTGATCACCAATTGTAATATTTTAAAGATAAACTGGGATGAATCCGTATGAATGTAAAATATAGAGGCGAATATATAACTGGGTAGAAAACAATATAGTAAATAAAGGAAGGATTGGTACATAAGGGGTGCTACATTACGATGAGATTACTATGCTGGGATACATGTGTAAACTCTTGAGCTTATTCACCAGGCGATGATTTCTTGAGCTTATTCATCAGGCTATGCCGTCAGTGTCGTCGTTGCTTGTAAGAATCACAGCCGGTGTAGTAGCAGGTGGTAGCGGCAGGTAGATAACTGGCGGTAGGCTTGTAGCTGGGAGTGGCGCAGTTAGTGATGGCATCATAGTTAGAGGAATTGGCTCGTCGTCGAAGATCTCTGTCACGGTATAGAAAACTTTTCCATCGATGTACGTGGAAATGTCATGATATTGGTAGCTCATGGTGTATACTGGAGGCCAGAGGGAAGGAAGAGAAACAGTATGGTGGATGTACAGTGGACGAATGTATTCTTCGGTAGCACTGTTATTTGGGCGTCGTTGCAACACGGTTAGTTAAAAATAGCCGGATGTACAGTGGACAAATGTTGGACGAAAATTTGTGCTCGGACGAAATTTGTGTCACAAATTATTATTCTATAGGCTAAAATGAAGGAATGAGAAAAAGAGGACAAATATTTAGTTGTTTTTTTGTAAGAAATACAGTCGAAAAGTCTAAACTTGTTCGAGAGGTATATGTATGTATGTAAATGTGGTTGGTAAGTTGTACACAAAAAGAAAGGCCAAAAATTACTATCGAAAAGTCCACAAAAAGGTTTAGAAAACTGTAAAAAAGCTAAAGAAAAATACCGTCAAAAAGTTTAAACTCATTTAGGTCGAAAAGTTTAAACTTGTTCGAGAGTTATATGTGTGTAAATTCGGTTTGTATTTTTTAGACAAAAAAACACCAAAAATCACAATCGAAAAGTCCGAAGAAGGTTTAAAAAACTGTAAAAAAGCTAAAGAAAAATACCGTCAAAAAGTCTAAACTCGTTTAGAAGGTAGACCTATGTAAACACGCTTGGAAAATTTTTAGCCAGAAAATATACGCTGAAAACTACTGCCAAAAAGAAAAGTCTATTTTTAAAAAGAAACTAAGAAAAAAAGCTAAAAAAGTTTGACCGGCTGTTCACCGGATGATACACCGGTCATTGCACAGCTTTTCACCGGTGTGACCGGCTTGTTTACCGGGTGGAGCACTATTCATCTGGAATAGCTACGTTTTCCTTTAGTGTAGGGATAGTAACCATGGATAAGCCGATGGATTTAGATGAACTATTTGAGTTTTACTATCCGCATATATTTCAGCCTCTAAAGTACAACGAATTTGAAGATTGGAGAGAAATACGTATATGTCCGTCAAAATAAAAATATTAAAACATGAAAGTTGTTTGGAAGGGTGATATCCATCTACTCGTGGAAGGAAAATTCAAACGGATGGCCGAGTGCGACGAATTTGACAAAATTCGTCAAATGTTTTTGCGAATCTGGATACAAAATTAAGGAGTCAGAATCGACCAAACTCGAAACCGATCACGGGAATGGAACCTACTCGTCGACGCGTATATATTTCATGTAGGGAAACTGGTCGACCGGTACTGTTCACACAATGGTACTGTTCACGCGGGAGACCGGAAAGAACGGTACTGTTCATGAGCGGAGACCGAAAACAGCTGGTACTGTTCATGCACGGTACTGTTCATGCGCTTAGACTGCTCACGGGGAAACGACTGGATGGGAAGGATCATGGACCATCGATTCGCGATCGGACGACCAGGAATGAACAGTGACAGAGGGACCGGAAACAGCCGGTACTGTTCATACGGGGAGACCGAAAACGACTGGTACTGTCCATGCGCGGTACTGTTCATGCGCTTAGACTGCTCACGGGGAAACGACTGGATGGGAAGGATCGTGGACCATCGATTCGCGATCGGACGACCAGGAATCATCCTGCTAGATGAACAGTGACAGAGGGTCTGAAAGGCCGTGGTTTTGTCCGTCCTTTATATATAGTAGTATGAGCTATGGAACCATGGATTAGCCTCTGTAATTGTAATTATAATTGAGCGCTTCCTAAGTTGATTCCTACCTCTGGAATTCAGTTCAATTCACGTAACTGCATTCTATTTTGCTGCTTTGTAGAAGTGCTATGTTGATCTAATGCATGACAAATACAAGCTCTTCATAGAGATCTGAACATGACGGTTGTTTTGCACATGTTTTCGTTTTCTTCTTTTGTTTATCCCAAAGAGCACAACATATAAATTCGTAACTTTGCAGGTCCACGACATTTTAGTACTACAATGTGTATAGTTAATATCTGACATTTTTGTGCATCCAAAAAAAATCTGAAAACAATTCTACACAACCTACTCTTTATATGCCGCAGACTGAAAATTATCAAGTTTATATGCTGCGTCGTTTGAGTGAAACAAAAAAATGTAGTTTGTATGTACAAATCTCAACAAGGGTGTCCACACGCATAACTTTTTTTGAAACAAGGCAAAAGACTTGCAATTTTCATTGATTAGGAAGAAGCGAGAGATGGCCGGTTAATTAACGGGTAACCGGCCGAAAACCGATACAAATGCACCAATGTCGTCATGGAACATGACCACATTGGGCACCACCACCGACCGACCTGGCCACCCACACGAAGCACACACGCATCAACGAAGAGAAAAGCAACCGTCGGGGTTGCCAACAATGTCATCGTCATCACTCCTCCTCGAGCGAGCGACTCCGACTCACAGTTCGACGACCACCAACACAGCCCTCGCCACAGCGACGCCGGAACCCATGTCGGCCCATGCCAACAGTCACCCACACGCGCCAAGTGACAGTCAGCTTCGACTTTGACGAAGAGCTTCGAAAGGAGAAATATGCTGGGCTTGCGCCGACTGAGTCCTCCGCAAACCACCGGTTGCTCGTCATCGTCGCCACAAGGACATCTCCATCGCAGCTCCGACTCCTCAGCAACACAATGAAGCATGAGAACCCTTCGGACACACCGGAAAACCGACTACGAAGCCCGAGCCGCGACCCAACCTCAGCTCGACGCATCATCGTTGCCAAAAACTGCCCTCGGAGCCCCAAGAGCCATCTCACCAACCACGCGGCCAAGCCGCCAACCACTCTCAAGCTGTAGTCGACTCCGAGACGATGCCCCCAAGGAGGAGCAAGACGCATCAGCGCCTTCATCGTCCGATCCAAGGATCTGAGGTTTCCCTCCGGAAACACCACGGGACGAGAAGAGGAGCCCTCAGCGACGCTTCCAAGAAAGTCAGCGGCACCCGCGAGTGTCGCCGTCGCCGGTTCTGAGCAAGCCAGAACAAGATTTCTCCCGGGAACCTCCGCAGTCCACCATGAGCTGAACCAAGCGAGCCACTCACCCGAGACCGCTCCAACACCACCACCCCATCGCTGCCAAGCCAGAGTCAGCAGCACACCATCCCGATCCAGCCCTCCCGGCCCGCCCCCAGCCCAGATCGGGCCCGGGTAGAACCACTACCATCCGTGCCGAGCGCCACGGCAGCAGACGGGGAGGCCACGAGCCAGCCGAGCCCGGCCAGATCTGGCCGTCCACCGCCCCGCGCCGCCAGGAGCTCCGGCGGACTCGCAACCACCGTCGACGCCGTCAACCGCACCCGCCAAGGAAGCCACCGAGCTCTCACCAGCGGGGACCCTCATCACCTTTGGAGGAGAGGGGGCCGCCGCCACCGCACCTGCCGACGGCAGCAGCGGCCAGGGAGATGCGCCGGGGGGGGGGGGGGGGGGCTAGAGCGGTGGGGATGGAGTCGCCCCCGGGTCGCCCCTCCTGGACGACACGGGAGCCGTCCACACGTATAACTCACCCCAAGAAACAAATGAATGTCTACCAACCATCATTTTCATCAAATACTTTGCAGTCGTTGCACTTTCCTTATAAAAACCACTCATGTTCTCTCAATCATGAGACCGATATTGGCATTTTCTTATAAATATCAGCACTAGGAATAAGAATAAGAAACGATCAGGAATAGGAGATATCAGGAATAGTGGCAGAGCCGTTGAACAGAGAAAGTCTAAGATAATGATATTGATGAGCCAACGAACCCATGAGATACTCCCTCCGTTCCAAATTAGATGACTTCCATTTGTGCAAAAGTGGATGTATGTAGACTGCTACATGTCTTGATACATCCACATTTACACAAATAAAAGTCATCTAATTTGAAACGGAGAGAGTACAAGGGAGGCGGACAGCCAGAGCGCAGGCGGTGACGGCATGGCCTGGGTGGCCTAGTCCTGTAGAGTAAGAGTGGAGTGGGAGTGGCAGGCTATTGTTGCACCGATGGACTAGGTCGGAAGGACCAAGAGACGAGGTCGTTCGTGGCCTCGTGCAACAGACCATCAGTTAGAGCATATCCAACAGAACCTCTTTTGGTAGTTTTCCACAAATTCTACTGTACAACATGAATTGTCTGCTAAGTACCATACACATGCCTAATAAGTCTGTAGCTATCGTTTTGCACAATGCGAGGAGCCGAGGACACCATTGACTTCTTCATGTCCCGTGGCCATGAGCCATCTGATATCTCAGTGTTGGGCGACCAACCCAGACAGAATGCACCTTCTTCCGAGTTTCTTCTTCGCTATGCGCCGGCCCCTCTATTATTGCGTTATTTAGGCGGCTTGCTGGGATTTCCTTCTCCTTTTCTTGTTTATAGTGACTAGTACACGTGCACGTGCAACGCACGTATAATTTTTGTTTTAATAACATAATGTGGCAATAATATCGATACAAAGACAATAATTCATGGAAGTTCAAATGCATCTTAGCAACAGATCTAATCTAACAACTTCCAAATGAAATGCAAGAGTTACAGAACGAATGTTTAAAAAGAGCACACCAAACTGGAGAAGGAATACATATGTGGGGGTTAGCGTCCCAATAACCGGAAAATGTCTTTGACTCCCGAGCACCAGTGATCCTGGTGGTTTAAAAAATTCAAAAACACTATTTATGAGGTTTAAAAAAATCTGAAAAAAATTACGGATGTAGCCAATGATATATCCCACAAACGTGCAAAATATCATGCTCGAATACTTTGTATTCTGATCTACACAAAAATGACAAAATTTGATAAAATTGGAGGTTTGAAAATATACATATTTAGTCCACACTTTTGTCCCAAAATACAACGTATTTGAAGTTGATTTTTTTGCACGTTTGTGGGATACATCATTGGTTACAGCCATGATTTTTTTTCAGAATTTTTATAACTCATAAATATTGTTTTTGAATTTTTTAAACCACCGGGATCACTGGTGCTCGGGAGCACCAAATCTCCTCTCCCCAATAAACCATAGCTTTCAAAAGGTTGTACTTCTTCTTCCTCCTCCCTCCTGGTTTCTCTCCCAAAGAAATTGCCATATCTGGAATCCTCTAAAAGCTGGATAGAAGAAAAGGGCAAAAAATATGTTGCGATATCAAGTCAACATGTGAAAGAGTTATAAAACAAAATTACTGTAAACATATTCAAGTTACTGAACAACTCCTTAATTCAACTGGTCCCTCATATGCTCGTCTTAGTTAAACCTTTTAATAATTGTGGAGACGATCCCAAATAGGATTGTGAAAAGAACACATGCAGATTCCCGAGCTATTATTTTGTCAAAGTCAAAACCATGAGTTTATAAAAATATAGTGCAAATGGAAGTGACTTATACTTTCCGTATAGTGTAAATCCGAGGGGGTGAAAGAACATTGACATACTTGTATGTTTAGAACAAAGCTGCGCATCCCCTTCTCAGCAACAACCTACAATAGTAAACGTTCAATCAAAATCAATACATAAGAGTACGACTGGGTTATCTATAGTCTCCCTTCAGTTCATGTATGCAGGCAAAAAATCTTCAAAGGTATCCATGTGCATGGATTCACATGCTAACCACAGTAGAATGGTACTGCTCTTTCACTAATAACCAATAAGTTTACAAAAAATATATTCTCTGGTTTGCTCCCGCTCTCTATGGTTTTGTACAACCTTCTTAATCCTAGGTTAATGCAGAGTATCATGAATTTCATTTTCAAACTGTGCCAACTCTAATTTAAGACTAAAAAAATATCCAATTTAAATAAGGATCGTAAAATTGCATCTTCAGTTCAAAATCCCCCTCACATGCAGATCTCATCTGACTATAGGATATTACCCTTCACGTCATATAAGATTACACGATCAAAGAGCTAGATAGAAGAAGTACAACTGTATAGCTTCTAATAGTCAATATAATTATAATTATCTGATATACATAATTATCTGATATACATATTATATTATTATATATGTGTGCAAACACCACTGTTATTTAACCCAGAGAAAAAGAAGGCTCTATACGGCCCTTTGGCTATATACAGACTGACTCCCAGCCTGCGTGTGTGTGCAGTGTGCGCGCTAGCAAACATGCATGCCCGTGCAAGCACGGAAGAGAAAAAAATATGCTTCACGGAGGCGCACAAACCTATTCCAGAAAAGAAATAACACGACATCTTCACGGAATAAAATCTTCTAAATAAATGTTCCACGAAAATGTCTATCATCAATTTATCATAACTAACTTTTGCACTGTCAATTTAAGAACATGCATTAATTTGGAGATCATCTCTAACTATTCTCTTTTTATCTGACAATATTTTGAAACATGCCATAAACCCCTGTAAAGTTTTGTAGGTCTCTTACAAGTAAACTGATGTACCTTAGTGACGATGACACTTCTGCTTATCACAATGGCATAGACCGCAGTGACAACCTCTATATGTTGGTCATTGCTTAGAAGAATAGAAACAGCGTGTTAGTTTATTATCATTATTTTAGGCGAAAGAGAGCTTTATATCACATTTGGATCAGAATTTACATTCATTACATATGACAGGCAAAATACATTTAGGGGCATAAAAAATAAAAAATAAACTTCCTGTATTTGAGCCCAGCTTGGCCAGTTCATGGGCTGCCGAGTTGCTCTCTCTCTCCATGTCTTCATAATCCTGTAGTCATCAAAGAATGTAATCAAAGAATTTCAACACGTGTTTGGCCTCTTCAACGTAGTTGGACTGGACCACTGGAATGATCATCTTCCTTCTTGGACAGGAGCTTGACAACAGCCGCACAGTCAGTGAATAAGCTCGAGGGATGGATGAGCATTGTGATATTTTGCACGCTGTGACTGGAATGTTACTTTGTTGTATAGAGTCAGATGATTCACATGTACTGTAGCGCCACATGAGCAGCGAGAAGTAAGCAAACCAAAATTCAAAGGTCAGGGACTGCTTCGGTCAGCTTTGTAGTTCGAGGATGCAACTGAGCAATTATCAGTACAGCAATTATCATTGTTGTTACTTTTTGAAGATGAATGTGTAAGAAGACGGTTGTTTATTTAAATAGCTATGGCTAATTTAACTGGCAATCAGTTAAAACGACACATTTCAACAATTTAAGCAACAGTCCACTGCTATTCAGCAAACGGGAAAACAGCCAAATCTAACATTATCACTCCAACCGCGCATAACAACCCTACGACATGCCCAACAAGCTATTTCAACCAGAATTACTGCACAACCTACCAGTTTCTCCCTCTGCCAGCTTCTCAAGCTTCACACCGACCAATCTCCATTCATGGACGCCACCAGTTTCTCCCTCTGCCAGCTTCTCAAGCTTCACACCGACCAATCTCCATTCATGGACGCCACCCGCTTTCAGCTCATGGATAACCTAACGCCCCATACACCAACGAATTCCAAACAAGTGGAGATCAGTTCAATCGCAGACAGAGGTTGCTAAGCTGGTTCAGCAGGACGAGAAGAAATTGGGACGAAAAGTATATAAGAGGGCCCAATTCAGCGCGGGATCTCAGGTAGATAGTGGTACCTGGCGGTGCTCCCAATCCCAGACCAAGACGCGGTCATTGGCGTCGGCGGTGACCAGCCAGGGGTGAGTGGGGTGGAGTTGGATCTTCACCACCTTGTCGCTCGTCGGCCGGAACGCCCTGAGGCGGAGCATCTCGCCGCGCCTGCCGCGCGCGGCAGCGGCGTCGTCGCTGGGGATCGCGGACGGCCAGGCTTGGGGGCGGTGGGGTGGGAGGAGAGTTCACCGGCAGGTCGGGCGGCGGCGTTGACGCTTTGGTCCGGTCGGGTCGGTCGGGTCAGTCACCTCCGGCCGGTGCAGCGGGAGAACACGGGGTCTCGCAGGCTAGGGATCTGCCGTCGGGACGCCGATGGGAGGCTGTGCAGAGGGCGTGGCGCCGGCGTTGCGCTGGGAGGTGGCGCCGCGTTTGGGGAGTGGGGATCTCTCGTCGGGGTTCGCGAGGGCGTCGAGAGTGTCGCCGGCGTTCAAGGAAGTTACCGAAAAGAATCCTTTTTATGTTTTAGCGGTGGCAATATATGTAATTAACTCAAACTGAAAAGGTGTGTTGAGTTGTCAAACATTGGACGATCTAGATCGTTGATCGGGTTATTGAACAGCACGAATTTAATGTATCCCGAAGGTGTTTGCTCTTTTAATAGTAGTATAGATATACCAGCGATCATTGATTGATGCCCTTGTAGCTACTAGATATGACAAAGCTGTTTCCCTACAGATTGTGAATCGCTTCGATTTAGTACTTATGAGTGATGGAACCATGGACTAGCCTCTGTATATTCAGCTCTTCCTAGGTCGATTCCTGCTTCTTGATTTCGGTTTTTGTCACGTAACTGCATTCTATTTTGCTGCTCTATGCACGTCATATGCAAGCTCAGATTTGAACTGAAACATGGCTGTTGTTCTAAACATGTTTTATTTTTTGTTTCTCCCAAACAAGATATCCACTACAGGAAAGAGCTTCTATGCCGAGGGCCAGAGGCTACGCCGACGGCATTTTGTCGGGGCCGTCGGCATAGAGCCCGCAAAGGTAAACAATTCGACTCAGGGCTAAGCCGACGGCTTTGGTCCTCTCATTTTTTCTATTTTTCATTTAATATGAAATAAATCATATCTTTAAATCCGTAAATCAAAATTTAACAAATAAAATATCTAAATCGATTAGAAAAATGAGAGGAATCCAAATATGACATCCATATCATCATTTTCACCATGCATATTACTTTTTTGCAACATATTTTTGGTACTTGCTTAATAAAAAAGTCATTTTTGGCACTTAAAAAATGGAAAATGATATTTATAAAAATAATTTGGAAATTGTTTTTGCCAACAATGTTTGCCATACCAAGACACACCTATGTATAAAATATGGACACATTATCACAAACTATGGCACAGGGATGGTCATAACTTGGTCATTTGAAGCGAAAACTATACATGTCTATAGACGATAGACCTTTTTGTGAAGGTTTTTTTTGAAATGTTTGTCAAAACTCAAGTTTAACATTTTTTATACTAACTAGTACACATAAAAGGAATCCATGCCTAAGGATTTCACTTTTTGAGTATTTTCTCCCTAATAAGTTGGTGGACTTATAGCTGAAAACTCCCACTTTGGTCGAAACAGAGAAAATCTTTGCAAGAGTTGGGTGGATCTTGATTTTGGATGTTCCTATGTCCTAACCTAACACAACCAAGCAAAAAAGTGCACTGGCCTACCCCCTTTCGACTCCGTTCAAAGGGGTACACATGAACTTCGACTTTTTTCCAGCGGGTCTAGTGTTTCACCGAAGCGGGGCTTCAGAGCGTCTAAAACCCACCAAAACTAGGTGGGTCCATACCATATGTATACAAGTGTGTTGGGTGTTGTACATGTCCAAGATCCTACTCCGGTGTGTGACCGGCTTCATCGGCTTCACTTTCTCTCTAGTAAGTTGGTGGAGTTATAGCTGAAAACTCCCACTTCGGGTGAAACGGAGGGAACCTCTGCAAGAGTTGGGTGGATCTTGGTTTTGGATGTTCCTATGTCCTAACCTAACACAACCAAGAAAAAAAGTCCACTGGCTTACCCCCTTTCGACTCCGTTCAAAGGGTACACGGGAATTTTGACTTTTTTTCCAGCGGGTCTAGGGTTTCGCCGAAGCGGGGCTTCGGAGCATCTGAAAACCACAAAAATCTAGGTGATTCCATACCATATGTATACAAGTGTGTTGGGTGTTGTACATGTCCAAGATCCTACTCCGGTGTGTGACCGGTTTCACCGGCTTCATTTTCTCTCTAGTAAGTTGGTGGACTTATAGCTGAAAACTCCCACTTCGGGCGAAACGGAGGGAACCTTTGCAAGAGTTGGGTGGATCTTGGTTTTGGATGTTCCTATGTCCTAACCTAACAAAACCAAGCAAAAAAGTCCACTGGCTTACCCCCTTTCGACTCCGTTCAAAGGGGTACACGGGAGTTTTGAATTTTTTCCAGCGGGTCTAGGGTTTTGCCGAAGCGGGGCTTCGGAGCGTCTGAAACCCACCAAAATCTAGGTGGTTCCATACCATATGTATAAAAGTGTGTTGGGTGTTTTACATATCCAAGATCCTACTCCGGTGTGTGACCGGCTTCACCGGCTTCACTTTCTCTCTAGTAAGTTGGTGGACTTATAGCTGAAAACTCCCACTTTGGACGAAACGGAGAGAACCTTTGCAAGAGTTGGGTGGATCTTGATACGGATGGCATATTTGAATTTCTCTCATTTTTCTAATTGACTTAGACATTTTATTTGTCAAATTCCGATTTACGAATTTAAAGATATGAATTATTCCATATTAAATGTAAAAAGAAAAAATAAAGTAAAATTCATTTTTTTGTTATTTATTCAAAATATACTATTACATAATCATTGTTACTTATTGAAACAAAGTTTTAAATTTAAACAATGAAAAAGTATAACATCGTAACCGAAGGGTTAATATGATTGATAGGATACTAATATCAGTAAGTTCTAACTTCTCATTTGGAAGCTAATTTAAAAGGAACTCAAAAGTTAAGCGTACTTGGGCTGGAGCAATTTCAGGATGGGTGACCGAATAAGAAGTTTGACCTAAGACTAAGTGCGTAATTAGAGATTAAGTATGTGGCTAAGTGAAAAGTTTCGAAATAGAATTAAAAAAGTTAAAAAGTAAAAAAGATAAAAAAAAAGTTAAAAAAATTTAATTTTTTTTTCAAAAAATTAAAAATTGTTGAAAAAAATGCCGACGGGTACTATGCCCTATGCCGACGGCTTTCGCTAAGCCGACGGCTTTCTGGGCTAGCCCTACGGGCTACGGGCACCTATGCCGACGGAGCTAAGCCGACGGCTGCCGTCGACATAGCCTATGCCGACGGCATTCTAGGCTATGCCGACGGCAAATGGCCGTCGGCTTAGAAGCCTGTTCCTGTAGTGATCATATATAGCTTTGCAGGACAACAACACTTTAGTACTAAATTGTGTATAAGCAGAAGCCAATTATTTTTGGATATTTTTCTGCACAACAAATACTTAAATGATACGACTTATTATAAACTCTACCATTGAGGTATGGTGCACCAAAAAGATCTGAAAAAATTCTACACAACTATTGCCGGAAAGTATTAAGTTTATATGTTACGTTGTTTGAGTGTACCAAAAAAGAGTAGTTTGTATGTAGAGATCTAAACGAGGGTGTGCGCATGATAACTCACCAGGAAAAATATATGAATGTCTACCAACCTTCGTTGACACGAATAAATAATAATACTTTGCAGACCTCACACTATTTATAAAAACCACTCCCCTTCTGTTTCTCAACGCTACGATATTGCCTGTAGCTCAGGACATCATATATGCGAGACAATCATCATCGATTGTATTAAGAGAGGCCAAAACGGCGGCCTCGCAGCGCCCGTGCTACTGTAGCTAACACTGTAGCTATCTACAGTGATAGCTACAGTACGCGGTGGGCCCGCATGTCAGCGACCCAGCGCCCCTGGCTTTTTTGCAGAACGATCCAGCGTGGCCCGAAAATCCAATGTCCTTCTCAGAAAATTCCGCGCGAGGGACCTTTCTGTGATTTCACGAAACTTTGGGATCGTTTTCGTAAAAACACCACAACGCCACCCTTCCTCCTCCTCCTCGCCCGCGACGGGCCGAAGTCGCCGTGCGTGCGCCCACGGACGCGGCGCGAGCAGGCGCGTCGAACGCGTCCACTCGCGCTTCCTGGGACGCGGTGTGGCGCCGCCGGCGGGCTCGACGCCGCCGCGGCCGAGCCAGGCTGCCCTGCGCAGCTGTGACGTCACCAATGACGTCACAGTGGACCCCACACACATTTCCCCCTTTTCTCCGATTTTCCCAAAAAAAAAAAAACCTGGAAAACAGAAAAATTTAAATTTAAATACACCCAGCAAAGGACAACAAAAAACATCAAAGTTCCACAAAAAAAAGAAAAAAAAAACTACATATATTTGTGTGAAAGTTCATATTTTTCCTTCCCCACGATTTTTCTTTACAAAAATAGTAAGAAGCTACGAGGTCAGATCGACGCACGTGGCGACCTTCGCCGTTATCTCCTCCACCTCCTCGCCGAGCACCGCCTGCCGGGACGCGCCACGGTCGCCAGATTATTCGCCGCCATCCGCGCTGTCCGCCGCCGCGTTTGCTGGTCGTCGGCGACGCTCCGGCAGCTAAACTGCAGCGGCGCCGCCACCCCCGCGAAGCCCACGTCGACCTGCACCCGACGAGCTCACGCGCGCATCGCTGCTCGCCCTCACTTGCCGTCGGCGTCGCGGGCACGGCTGCACCGCCCACCGCTGACATCAGCGTGATGACACGGCGGCAGTGGGCTCGGCAGCGGGCCGGCTGCTGGGCCAGGCTGGTTTCTGCGAGCCTAGCTCGGGCCTTTTTCCGCACTGCTTTTCCAAAAAAAAAAAAAAAAACTTCCCATTTTGCAAATACAGCTCCAAATTAATTCCAAATTTGAAAAAAAAAACATCCATCTAGACATTTGTTCCAAATACATTTTATTTTCCCACACCTTTTTCAACTTTCCAAACACAATTCCAAAACAACTCACACAAAATTCTACAATTTTGACGAAACCAAGATAGCCACTGCATTCTTCAAAAAAAAATACATTTCTAAAAACAAATGAGACCAAACTCCACAAATATATGCAAACTATTTACGGTAACAAACTTTTAAAAAAAAATGAACATTTCCAGAATAGTGATAATTTGGAGACAATAGACGACAAAATCTAACGGATTTCAACGGTTCCCGATTCGTCAAATTTATAGAACCAAGTCAGTTAAATTTCGTTAACATAAACGACAAATCCCGGCAAATTACGACATTTCAAAATACGGCTGACTTCGACATTTCGAATCACGACAGGTACGGAATTTCGAAAATTTGTTCACCTTCCAAAATTATTCCACCCCAACAAAAATTCCTTCATTCGAAACGATTTAAATGTAAATATTTTTTTACATCACCATTTTTTTCATTCTAATCCAAAACATCATCAAAAATTTCACATCAAGGGCGCGGCGTGCGCCGCGCCAAATTCCACTAGTATACACGTAATGGGTATTGAGAAGGAATTCCTATTGAGAAAGAGAAAAGAAACAATAGTACAAATGTAAGAACCCATGGGAATAAGTGACACCGGGAGTAGCGGCAGAGCGATAGTGCAGTGAAGCTCTGAGATGTTGATCTTGACATGCGTGAAATGATGAGATCCACGGTTCTCGGAGGACGATCCATCATTCTTCTTGTCATACATACCGCCTCCATGAAGTATTGGGCAGGTCTACACCCCGTGCAGGAACAAACTGACATTCGAGCTGGAGCGAGTATGTTACTACAGGCTGCGGCTGCTGGTGAAGCAAATCCTCAAGCTGAGGGTGTTGCAAGACTAGAAGATAATCCTGATGATGAAAATCAACAAGATGAAGACATGGAGGAAGCTAATCGAAGAAGTTGAAGAAGAAGAAGTCTGGGTGTTTTGCTAGGCTTGCTTACTGATGGTGCAGCTTTACCCGATGAGTTCATGCCCAAGAAGATCCTTTGTTGGCTACTCCCTCCGTTCTAATTTAATTGATGTGCTATCCACCACATATGGATGTATGTAGACATGTTACATGTATAGATACATCCACATGTGGTGAATAGCAAGTCAATTAAATTGGAACGGAGGGAGTACCTTTTATCTGCTGTGCCTGTAGCTTGTCAAAACTTAGTTCTATGATTGTGCAGTTTCGCTAAGGTTATTAGCTCGCTCTGCCTTGCCTGTTGCAGGCCTTGATCAGCTTTTGCTGTTGGTTGGAAAATCTGTAAATATAACTGCAAAAACCTTGGTTGGTTTTGCTGAATGATTTGTTCCGTTATCTGTTGATAGTGGAACGCCGTGGAACCCGGTCCCTGCTGGGAGCCGTATGAAAAGAAAAAAAACATACCACCTCCGCTGCACCACCAACAGCACCAGCTGAGTCTTCTATGGTGCTTTCCTTCCTGCAGATCTCTGCGACGATCCGCATCTCTCAGATCATGAATGTGGCTGTGCCATCTTCGCCACGTATAATATGCACCTTCTTCCGAATTTCTTCTTTGCTATGCGCCGGCCGGCCCCTCTATTATTGTGGCATTTAGGGCTGCTCCCGATTCCATTTTCTTTTTCTGTTATGATTGCCATCATAAATTGATGCCATTGAAAAATCTAGATATGACGAAGCAGTTTCTCTCCAGATTATCTATCGATGCTATTTAGACTTATGAGCGATGGAACCATGGACTAGCCTTGTAATTATAATTGAACGCTTCCTAAGTTTATTGTTATTTTGATGTGATCCAAATTCATATAAAGAGAGAAGGCTAACTTCGGACTGCAGTATGGTACACATCGTTGCCGAGTCGGACTGCAGCCGACTTGGGAGGGTTTTGCCACTATATATACCTCTTGTAAGCCGCCGGTTGGGATAAGTCGCATATTGTAAATCCCCCGCGTTTGTAATCTCACCCGAAGATTTGCTGGCTGGCGCTCGTGGTTTTTTCTCTTCAATTGTTGGAAGGATTTTCCACGTTAAATCTCGTGTCCCCATTGGTTTGATCTTGCTATTGTTCATCGTTTATTTGCCAATCGTTTATAACAAGTGGTATCAGAGCCTTGGTTTTCAGATTTGGGTTTCGCAATGGCATCGATAAAGTTTGATCTACCGTTGCTGGACTACAAGACGAGATTCGCGCTGTTGCAAGTCAAGATGCATGCGGTGCTCGCACAGTCCAATGATCTTGACGATGCGCTTGATGGATTCGGTGAGAAGGACAAAACGACATGGACCGCCGATGAGAAGCAGAAAGACCGTAAGGATTTATCGCTTATTCAACTTCATCTGTCTAATGATATTCTTCAAAAAGTGCTAAAAGAAAAAACCAGAAAAGATCTGCTCCCGATTCCATTTTCTTTTTCTTTATTATGATCGCCATCATCAATTGATGCCATTGAAAAATCTAGATATGACAAAGCAGTTTCTCTGCGGATTATCTATGGATGCTATTTAGACTTATGAGTTATGAGCGATGGAACCATGGACTAGCCTTGTAATTATAATTGAGCGCTTCCTAAGTTTACTACTTCTTGATTTCAGTTCTTGACATGGCACTACATTCTATTTTGCTGCTTTATGCAAGTGTCATGTTAATCTAATGCTCTTTAGATTGAGAATTTGAACTGAAACATGGCCGTTGATCTGAACATGTTTTCTTTTCTCCCAAAACAACTAAACATATAAATTCGTAACGTTGCAGGTCAACAACACCGCAGTACTAGAAAGTGTATGTCTTTTTCCGGATAATTTTTAGCACGCCAAATACTTAAAATGATACGACTTATTATAAACTCTATCATTTTAGATATTTACAGTGAACCCAAATTTTTTTATTCTAAAAACAATTCTACACAATCTAGGATCGATGTGCTGCTAACCTGAAAAGTACTCTGTCCGTTCCATAATTTTTGTCCTGGTTTAGTACAAAATTGACATAAAACTAGGACAATAATTATAAATTTTGACCAATGGGAGAAAGATCCCTTCTTTGGCTATACGCTGTTAGATAGTCCGAGCGCTTCACCTGCGATTCGAACCGGTGGGCCGGCTCAAGAGCCTGAGTTCTAGCCAACAAGCCAGCTCTTGTTTCTCCACGAAAATAATTATGAAAGGGAGGTAGTATCAAGTTTATATGTTGCATTGTTTCAGTGAAACAAAAAGGTGTACTTTTAATTTACGAATCTCAACAGGGTGCGCGCATGTTATAACTCACCCAAAAACAAATGAATGTCCACCAACCTTCATTTCCATCAGTAACACTTTGTAGCCATTGCACTTTTTTTTTTTTTAGATAAAGAGCCATTGCACTTTCTATATAAAAGCCACTCCCGTTTCAAGAATCATAAGATATTGGCAGAATTATTTTATAACCAGAGGATGGAAAAGGAACACTACAAATAGAGGAATAAAAAAGAAGCGGTGCAAATGTAAGAACCCATATGATTAGGAGACATCGGGAGTATTGGTAGAGTAATGGGTCAGATCAGATCTACGATAATCCTGAGATGCGTGAAATAATGAGAATCATCCGGCTCTATTTTTTTGTTAGGCTGTCACACAGAAGGCATCTGCTGGCGGGATACGAGGAAGGCGGGCATCCAGAGAGGTGAAGAGAGGCCTGACCGACGACTTAGGGCTCCTTTGATTCATAGAATAGGAAAAGTGTAGGAATAGGAAACCATAAGATTGGAATGTCATGGCTAGTTGAATCTTTTGGGAAGAACAATGGTGTTTGATGGCAAAGAAAAAGTAAAGAAATTGTAAAAAGAGGTTGGAGTGAATGGTAGAATTACTATAGGAGGTAGTACAATGATTCCTATGGGAAAAATTTCTATAGGAACCAATCCTATGAATCAAACGACCAATGTAGGAAAATTTCTATAGGATAAAATCCTTCAAAAATCCTTTTTAGTTCCTTTGAATCAAACGAGACCTTAGTCAGATGAAGTCATGAGATCTTCCATCTCTTCGTGTGGCTGTGCATCAGACAAGCGGTCAGAGATAGAGATAGGTACAACCGTATAGAGAATAGTCACAATACCACTACTCAAGACCAAAAGTTTTAAAATACACTAGTTAAAACTAAAGTGCCAAATAGCACTATTAGTTTGCCACGTTATTCCAAAATACCACTACCGTTAGGTGTCAATGTAATTCTGTTATCAACATGGCTATTCCTTGTTGTCAGAGCCTGGGAGCTGCCCTTGTCTTTTGGCCAACAAAAATGAAGAAAAACACTAATGTCAGCATTAGTAGTGGCCCTTATATTTCTGTCAGTTCGAAAAAGGAACAGAGCAAGAGCTCTGCTCCCATGGCAACCAGAAAACAGGGGCTCGACAATAGGGTTGGTACGGCTGATGACAGAAGTGAAGAGCGGTAACGGTGGGCACATATAGCATCAGTTGAATGTAGGGAATTCATTTATACAGAGTTGATTTGGCAGAAAACAATGGCTGCTGAGGGTAGCTCGGGACTGTTTGCGAGGCCAGGAGCTTGAGCTGCTAGTGCTCGCGGTTCACATGGTATGGAGGGAGAAAGTGGATGTGGCTGCGCCCGGACGTGCACAATAAAGATCTACACCATCTATTATGGATGTGCTGCTGGCTTGAAAGGTATCAGGTTTATATCTGGCGTTGTTTGAGTGAAACAAAAAGGAGTAATTTGTATGCAGATATCTCAACGAAGGTGTGCGCACGTATAACACACCAAAAAAAATGTATGTCTACCAACCTTCATTTTCATCAATAACACCTTGCAGTCATTGCACTTAATTTCCTTATAAAAACCACTTCTGTTTTCTCAGTCCTAAGATATTAGCAGAGTTATTTAAAAATATTAGCGCAGGAAACTATGTATGTTAGACAATCATATACACATATCAAGTAGAGGAAGAAAGAAGAAACAATACGAACGTAAGAACCCATGGGAATAGGAAACATCGGCAATAGTGGCAAAGCATTGGGTCAGACAAGGTCTGAGATAATGATCTTGACAAGCGTGAAATGATGAAGAATTCCCTGGCTCTTTTTTTTCTTACTAGTTCCGATGTCCAGCATTTAGGCTTCCTCTGATTTATTTTCCCTTTTTTCTGTTCATGAGACTTTCAGTGATCAATAATGCTACTGAAGCTCGTCGTAACCACCAAGCAGTTTTACCGCAGACTATGTATCAATGCCACTTACGTACTCAAGAGTGATGTAACAGTGGGCTGGCCTCTGTGATTGTAATTATAAGTGAGCTCATCCTAAATTGATTCCTACTTCTAGATTTCAGGTCTCGTCTTAGATGCGTTATTTTTTTGCTGTTTTGAGTAAGTGTAATGTTGACCTAAAGAACGGAAAATGCACACTCTTTAGTACTGTGAGATGTGATCTAAACTATGGTGCTTCTTGCCACCGCTGCCTCCTTCGTGCCATCCTGTGTCGGCCACTGCTTTTTTTTTCTCGAGCAATCACCGGGGAGAGCACAAGGCTCCCACCTGAATTTTCATTTTTTTTCAAAGAAAGGGTGAAATCCTAGCAGGTACAAGAGGGGGCAAGGGGGCAGCACCGATATTCCGGTGAGCACAACCACACACCATGGCATAGGTGACACACACAAAGCTATCAGAGTAATCCACATCGATGCCTTCATCCATCGGGAGGCGTGCCCGCCAAAGGATTGCATCGTCAGCCACTGCTTGATAAGCTGGCTGGCTGCAGGGCCAATGTCGTTGATGTACTACCTCCATTCATCTACACAGGTTGTATTAGGTTGTGTAAGAACTTATGATATACTTGGACTGAGAATTACTCTATTTTCCATTAGTGCACAATTGCTCGAAGAACGACATTTTTCCTGCAGTATTTTAGCTAGCTTCTAGTAAATTAAATGTCGATCGCTACTCCCTTAGGGCATCTCTATCCGATCCTTCAAAAGAGTCCCCTATATGCCTCTTATCCTAAGAGCATGGTTCGAGCGAGAGCGCCTGAGATGATGTCGCGCCAGCAAGCGGCGAGCCTCGGTGACTGGAGAGCGCCACCGTCGCGTGAGTCGGAACCTAGTGGCAAGCCCTTCGAAGAGAGCGGCAAAGGATCCAATAAAGAATGAGATGAGAGATGAGGGAGAATGGGGAACAAGTCCCATGTTCGTACAAATGTGGTCCATGGGTGGGTGAGCGTAATTTAGAGAGTTGGATTCAGGTTTTTAGAAAACTTCAGGAGAAAACACAAAATAATTTTCCAAAACCTCCTCTCTCCTACAAAAAGTTCTATTTGGGGATTATTTAGGATTAGTGGAGATGCTCTTCAGATTAAAGAAACTATCGAATGTCTACCAACCTTTATTCCTCATAAATAGTTAGCTATTGGCCTTTATTTATATAAACCTCTCCATCCCCATCCGAGCAGATATATCCTGCATTAACTTAGCACGAATAGGTGAAACAATAATAATAGATACATGTCGTGTAATGGACGACAGAGGAGAAAATGAATATGTAAAAGCCAAAGTTGTAATAGAAGACATCGGGAAAATTGGTAAAGCAAAAGGTCCAGGAATGTGAGAACAAATCTGAGACTGGTGGTCTTGACAAGCTTGAGATGTTACATACTCTTCAGGTTTAACTTATTACCACCAAGTCATCAATTGTTCGTGGGTGTATTTAGTCTTGTTCGAATCTCCTTTAGTTGTATGTGACTATGATCATTGATGTCATTGAAGCCTTGGTTTGTACACATGGCAAAGCAGTTATCTGCAGATTATCGATCCGCGTCAATTACATTCGAGTGATGGAATCATAAAATAGTCTTTTTATACCTAAAAAATAAAATAGTCTTTGTAAGTGTAATTATAGTTGAGCTCTTCATTACTTTTATTGGAAATTAGTCATACTGAATATCAAGCCAATAAACATAATATGAGTAATTAGGTGCTTAGTCTGACGATCAACGATAAATAATCGAATTGATAAGAAATTATGGTAATCGATCGGATACAAGTTTCACTAGTTGATGCACTAAACTGCTACTGTACAGTATTAGAGGACGCTGTTGCATTTTAGTCGGAATTATTTATGTGCGCCTATGCATAAAGTGTTTTTTTGGTACTCGTATATTTTTGTGAGAAACTTGAAACATATAGAAATAAAACTCATACACAGCTGAAGATAAAACAATTTTCTTTTCCGAGGCACTGAACTGAAGATAAAACACGTGTGAATATACGTGAGACAGATCAACTATTCAGTCCAGGCAGCAGCCGTCGTCTACCTCGTCGTCGGACGTGCTCTCGAGATTTCGTTTTCGTGGTTGATGTGGTGGTCGTGAGCTCCCTCTCCCGATGGCCGTGCAATCGCCCAGCTTCTCCCTGCAAGGTCAGATTCTTAACCCGCCGAGCCAAGACCTCGGTGCTCCCCGTCCAATTTCTTAGCCTAAATCGACGCTTTCCCTCGCGGCGGCTCGCTGGTTATCTAGCGCCTCGGTTGGGGGTTTCATGGAGAATCAGAGGCGAGGAGGGTTTTTGTCACTAGAACTGCGGCGGAAATAGAAACCGCGGCTCCCCTCTCGATAGGGCATTGAATTCGTCTCCTGGGATAGAGCCTCGAAGTCGTCGGATCGAGGTTTTGTGAACACTCCTTGGGGATATTTTCTTGGTACTAGACTGCTGGCTGTTTCGTGAATCTGTGGCTCCGGTGAACCAATTTGGGCCATGCTGTGGCAGTGTGGCATAAAGCTATGAACTGTTGTAGTTGTCGATTGAGGCAAGGCTAGAACTTTGAAGGACTGAAAAGTTAGAGGTCTAAAAAGCATCTTATGCACTTGTAATCAACTCGATTCTCTTGAAGTTTGTGAGCAACTTTGTGAAAACAGAACTGGTGTTGTATGGTTCATTTTGGTCAGACGTCCACTCTTCTTAGAATGAAAATGCAAACATTTTCATTTCCTGATGACGAAGATGTTGAATGGTTCATTTTGTATTTTTACATAACCCCCAAAAAATTGGTTTTTTCATGAAACAATTTTGTGAATACACATGATGTGAATATGTACGTGAGTTATATTTTTGATTTTTTTGACGTCTAAATGTGTTTGTAAATTGTAGTTTAAATATATGGTGCATATTGAGCCATAACGTTGCTCCCCTAATGGGCATTCATCTCATTTAAAAAAAAATGCTCCACCAACCTTCCCACGTATGAATAATTGCTTGCTCCTTATATATAAACTAGTATATCTTCGGTTGGATCTACAGCAAGCTCCACAACATTCCTCGTCATTTTCATGCATTTGTAACACTAAAAGCTCAGCATGTTAAATAGTTTAGCAGAAATGAGGGAGGAATGCAAGTATAAAAAAAACTGTGGGAAAAGGAGACATCGGGAAGAAGGAAAGAACATATCATCTCAACGGTACGAAACTTACATGTGTCACATTTTGATGCAAATTACAAGACCGTGGACCGTCCAATGTGTATGCTACTATATGTTCCTCAATGGCTTGACAAGAGTCCCTATATAGGGACGCCTTATGGTTCCACACAAGTTTCGTCTCAAGGCGTCTGCTGCGTCAAGAGAGATCAATAGTGGAGGACCCGATTACAATTTAATTTATTTTTTAGGTTCTGTTATGCAAAAGGAGAGGGATATGTTGTAATATTTACTTTTCTCGAGGTTCTCTCTATTATGTGTACACCAGTGTTTGCAATGAATGCAGTGTCCAGTTCATTTAAAACCTTCGTCTGTTAGAAATAAGCAATATTCTGCTCTCGTGTTCCCTCTTTTCAGCTACAGTATTTTTTTTTTTTTTGCCAAAAATGGCCTCTCGGTAGAATTAATGGCGAATCTGGCCCCCGGACAAAACTATTTCCAAATATGGCCGCTGAGTTCGGCGCCAATGGCAATGACGCCGACGTTGTGCAGCTCGGCGCCAACCAAAACTGGCACTAGACCGGTCAAAGAGGTCGGCGCCATTGCCATTGGCGCCGACCCGGCTTCGGCGACGATTTGGCCTGGCGCCGAACTGCACAACGTCGGCGCCGTTGTCTTTGGCGCCGAGCCGAGCGGCCATATTTGGAAATAGTTTTGCCGAGCGGCCATTTGCGTCATAAGTTCAAAAAAACGGCCAGATTTGACAAAAAATACTCAGCTACGCCACATCCACTGTTGCCACACCATCCATCAGCTTCCGCAGATGAAAACATGTGAAGGTATGATCGAGCTTCTGGATGTGGCGTGCAGTGGTTTGCTGGGGAATTATGAGAGGAGAGAGGAGGGAGATTGGGGAACAAGTCCCATGTTATTACAAATGTAGTCCACGGGTGAGCGTAATTTAAAAAAAACAAAGAATGTGATTTAGAGAACTTCAGGAGAAAAGGCAAAAAATAATTTTCCAAAACCTCCTCTCTCCTCCAAAAAGTCTCTTTTTGGGATTGAGTTTAGAAGACCAGTGTTGATGCTCTTCAAGATTACAGAAACTATTGAATGTCTACCAACCTTCATTCCTCATAAATAGTACTCTCTCCGTTCGAATTTAATTGACACACATTTAGTTATACATGGATGTATCTAGATACCAAACAAGTATAGATACATCCATATTTGGACAAAACCAAGTCAATTAATTTGGAACGGAGGGAGTACGTTGTAACAACTGGCCTTTATTTATATAAACCTCCCCATCCCCAGCCGAACCGATAGTTGGCTCCGTTTTTAGTTAACACTAGATATTTGTAAAACTCTTTCTTTATACATTTCCAGCATTAACTTAGCACAAATAGGTGAAATAGTAATAATAGATACATATCGTGTAATGGACGAGAGAGGAGAAAATGGAAATGTAAAAGGCAGAGTTGAAATAGAAGACACCGGGAGAAGTAGTAGAGCAACATGGCCAGGAAAGTGAGCACAAATCTGAGACTGGTGGTTTTGACAAGCTTGAGATATTACGTTGTCTTCCATTGCGACTTATACCACCAAGTCATCAATTGTTCGTGGATGTATCTGTGTAATGATCATCCTCCCAGTACTTCTCTATGCGACGAATGTGTAGAATTGTGGCATTTTTAGTCCTGTTTTAATCTCATTTAGTTGTTTGTGACTATGATCAGTGATGTCATTGAAGCCTTGGTTTCTACGTATGACAAAGCAGTTCTCTGCAGATTATGGATCGGCATCAATTACTTTCGTGTGATATGGAACCATAGTCTCTGTAAATGTAATTATAGTTGAGCTCTTCATTTGTTTTATTGGATACCAGTCATACTGAATATCAAGCCACTAGACTAATCCATAATCTTAATCTGAAGATCAATGATAAAGAAGTGACTAAGCAATTATGGTCATCGAATACAAGTTGATACACTAAAGTGCTACAGTATTAGAGGACGCCGTTGCATTTTACTCGGAATTTGCGACTATGCATAGAGGCATAAAGTTTTTTGGGTATATTTTTGTGAGAATTTTGAAACATATAGAAATAAAACTCATACACAACTGAATATAAAGCAACTTTTCTTTCCAGGTACTGAAGATAAAACACGTGTGAATATACGTGACCTAGTGGCAAGCCCTTGGAAGAGAGCGGCAAAGGAGGCAATAAAGAATGAGAGTGAGAGGAGGGAGAATGGGGAACAAGTCCCATGTTCTTACAAATGTGGTCCACGTGTGGGTTAACGTAATTTAAAAAACAAAGACTTTGATTTAGGTTTTTGGAAAATTTCAGGAGAAGGCAAAATAATTTCCCAATACCTCCTCTCTCCTCCAAAAAGTTATATTTTGGGATTAAATTTAGAAGATTAGTGGAGATGCTCTTCATATTAAAGAAACTATTGAATGTCTACCAACCTTCAATCCTCGTAAATAGTTAGCTATTGACCTTTATTTATATCAACCTCTCCATCCCCATCCGAGCAGATAGTAGGTTCCGTTCTTTTAGTTAATACTAGATATTGGTAAAACACTTTCTTTTATATATATCCTGCATTAACTCAGCACAAATAGGTGAAATAATAATAATAGACACATATCGTGTAATGGACGACAGAGGAGAAAATGGAAATGTAAAAGCTAGAGTTGTAATAGAAGACATCGGGAAAAGTGGTAGAGCAAAAGGTCTTGGAATGTGAGAACAAATCTGAGACTGGTGGTCTTGACAAGCTTGAGATGTTACGTAGAACCCAGGTGTAACTTATTACCACCAAGTCATCAATTCTTCGTGGGGTGTATATTTGTACGCATCATCCTCTCCCAGTTATTCTCTATGCGACGAATGTGTAGCATTGTGGCATTTTTAGTCTCGTTCGAATCTCCTTTAGTTGTTTGTGACTATGATCATTGATGTCATTGAAACCTTGGTTTCTACATATGGCAAAGCAGTTCTCTGCAGATTATCGATCAACGTCAATTACATTTGAGTGATGGAACCATAAAGTAGTCTCTGTAATTGTAATTATAGCTGAGCTCTTCATTAGTTATATTGGATATCAGCTATACTGAATATCAAGCCACTAGACCGAACATGAGTAATCCCGGTGCTTAATCTGACGATCAATGATAACGAACTGACTAAGCAATTATGGTCATCGGATACAAGTTTCACAAGTTGATGCGCTAAAGTGCTACAGTATTAGAGGACGCTGTTGCATTTTACTCGGAATTATTTATTAGAGTTTTTTGGGTATACTAAGAAAATTGCCCGTGCGATGCCACGGGGAAAAAATCAACAACGGCGCTGGGACCATATGGTCGCGACTCTCCCAGGCGACGGCGGGCGGGTGGCGACCAAGGAGGCGACGAACCAGGGCATAAGGAGGACAGGGAGACGGTCCAGCGGGAGCAGAGGCTCACCACGAATTCAATGGAGGGTTCGGCGAGGTCGGGGGTGGCCTGTTCAGCGACTACATGAAATTGGTTTGCAAGTGCAACACTATCAATTAGGACATGTGTGCCCTAAGAAAATTCTGGTGTCAGATGGTTCCATACTGGGCTAACAAGAATATCAAAGAGCACTCAAATATTTGACATTGTACATGATTATGAGTGTCAGGTGCAATCTTAAGCAGACTTACCAAGAAAATTCATATTGACAAGTTAACATCATACAGATAGAACTTGAATTGGATGGGCAAACAACTTTGAATCCATAAATCCTAAGGTTGATTAGAATATGTTCTGATGTTCTGATTGGAATACGCATCAGATGTTCGTCGACACAAATTCTGCATCAAATACTGATTCACTTTGGTTGAATTCAGACATTCTCATGTTTCACATATCTAGATAATACTCACATGAAGTGCAGCAAACCATTGTAACATCTTAAGAAGAATTAATTATATGTGATAATAAATTAAGTTCAGAGGTTGTTGAGAAACTATTATTTGGATGTAAGTTCAGAGGTTGCCAGAATATGGTAAGGCTCCCTTTTAATTGGCTCGGAAGTTCAGTTCATTTTCTTCTACTGCGAGGGAAAAAAAGGAATTTCATTAAACTTGGAAGATACTACATTCAGTTTTTCGAGTGTTGACAAAACTTGGCTATTTCATAGGGCAACAAATTTTAATATGTACATCGGTATATTTAAGCCGGTTCTAAATACAAGCTCAGACAGAAAATATACTGTTATCGGAAAATATGAGCCGAGAAGCAATTTATCAAAATTGGTAATATTTCAGATAACTCGTGTCTGATTCACACAACTAATTTGGCTGGCAATAGATGGCAAATCATCTGAAGATCGAACCTGGATAGTCCCGGAATCGTCTCTTACGGTCATGAAAACAAGCTTCCCAAACGCTCTTCTGGCAACGATCCTCCCAGCAATGGAAACTGCCGCCTCAGTGCAGACTTGGCCATTCTCAAGATGAGCGTAGCTCTCCTGAAGCTCCTTGGTGGTGTGAGTCCTGTCCCACTTGTACGCGTACGGCTCGTAACCCTTCTGTCTAAGCTCCTCGACCTAGCAATCAAACAATCTACTGATTTCAAGCAGATTCGCGGCAGTGTCGACCATAAATTGGGGGGAACAGAATGAAGTGCCCAACAGTGTTGAAGTACAGGCACGGCAAGCTGCTGCGGACGAAGAGCTAACCTTTTTTAGGCGAAGGGACCTTGAAACGTATAGAAATAAAACTCATAATACACAGCTGAAGATAAAACAACTTCTTTTTCGGGGCACCACTGAACTGAAGTCTGAAGATAAAACACGTGTGAATATACGTGACGCGCATCAGCCGTCATCTTCCTCGTCGTCGGCCGTGCTCTCGAGATTTCGTTTCGTGGTTGATGTGGTGGCCGTGAGCTCCCTCCCCCGATGGCCGTGCAGTCGCCCAGCTCCACGCCCCAAGGTCAGATTCTTAACCCACCGAGCCGAGGCCTCGATGCTCCGTGCAATTTCCTAGCCCAAATTTACGCTTTCCCTCATGGCGCCTCGCTGATTATCTATCACCTCGGTTGGGGATTTCGTGGGGAATCAGTGGCGAGGAGGGTTTGTGTCACTAGAACTACGGCGGAAATATAAACCGCAGCTGCCCTCTCGATAGGGCCTCGAATTCGTCGCCTGGGATAGAGCCTTGAAGTCGTCGAATCGAGGGTTTCTGAGCACTTCTTGGGGATATTTTCTTGGTACTAGACTGCTGGCTGTTTCGTGAATCTGTGGCTCGGGTGAACCAATTTGGGCCATGCTGTGGTATAAAGCTATGAACTGTTGCAAGTGTCGATTGAGGCAAAGCAAGAACTTTGATAGACTGAAGCTTTAGAGGTCTAAAGCATCTTATGGACTTGTAATCAACTCGAATATCTTTTGAAGTTTGGGAGGAACTTCGTGAAAATAGAACTGAAGTTTGAATGGTTCATTTTGGTCAGACTTCCTCTCTTCTTAGAATGAAACTGTAAACATTTTCGTCTCCTGATGACGCAGATGGTTCTGGCGGGGGTGGATCCTCAGACAATCTGGTATTTCAAGCCCCACAGACGGTGCGGGAGGATTACATACAGAATGCTGTCAAGTTTCTCGCGCATCCAAAGGTGAAGGGTTCTCCAGTATCTTACAGGTACTCTTTCTTGGAAAAGAAGGGCCTCACAAAGGAAGAAATCGACGAGGCCTTTCGTCGGGTCCCTGTAAGTTCTTTTTCAGGCTATCTCTACGTGGATGTTTTAGCCAAATGAAAAGAGAATCAAGTGGTCCTGAAGTACCTTAATTTCTTGTAGGATCCACAGCCAAACAGTGCAGATGCTGCAGCCGTTGGTTCAGAACAAGGTAGGTTATAATAAATCTCTACATGTTGAATAGTTCAGCTAATGAAATTATCGCTTACAGTCATATCACTGTATTACTATGCTAACTGTTGCATGAAATTAATACCTCTGCTTCAAAGTTTGTCCTCAGATCTTACCTCATACAGGGAAAGGTTGTTTGTTAACTTGGATGTTAAAAGATTGCCTTGTTTCCTTTTCTTCCAGCAAGCAACCCAAATCAATCTGCTGTGGTACAACCTTACACATCAGTTCAATCACCGCAAGCAACAACTGGCTCTGTCACCACTGGTCATATCGTCCCACAAACACAGACACAATTTAGCTGGTACCATACGCTACTTGGTGCTGGTATTTTCTTGGATTTGGGGCTAGTTCTGTTGTCGTCATCAAGGTATCTCGTGTTTTCTACAAATTGTCAAGATTTTGTGGAATACACGAAGGAATTAACTTTGTTTGTGTGTGTATTTTGCACAGAAAGTGTTTCTTCCTAGGCTAAAATCTTGGACCCGTAGAGTTGTTTCTGAAGGAGATGAAAATACTGACAATGAACTGAAATCCAAGCTTTATGATGAAATTCAGAAGTCTATGGAAGCTTCCTCATTAGCCTTTTCTGCTATAGCCAAAACAAACCAAGAATTGCTGGCTTCAAAGGACGAAGGTTCAGAACGTCCCTTAATAAGTTAGCATATTCTTGCACTAGAATAACTATTTTTTAATTTGAATTTGATTATGTTAATACTTTTGTTCACAGATAAGAAGATACTAGTAAAGTTAACACAAGCACTGGATTCTCAGGCAGAGGTGTTGAAAGCCTTGAGCGAGACCTTACATCATACAAGAGAGAATCGGTTTTCACAATACAATCATTTGGAAGAGCATGTTCAACCTGCACCATGGAATGGTTAGAAATCAGTATTTAGCATTGTGCTTCTAGAATTTGTGGGGTTTAGGGTTCAAAACGAGGTTTTTTAACCTTATTGTAACTTTGTAAATCTCACCACATTGCAATTATTTTGTATGAACAGGGCCAACCACTAATTCATGGAGAGCTTCCCAGGTATGAGTGGTAGTTTATTTATCCTTTTCGTCTATACCTGAGAAAGTTTGCTGTGCTTGTGTCTTGCTCATTATTTCCTTTTCATCAATACATACGAAGGTTTCCCTTCCTTATGCCTCACTCATTGTTTCTGTTGTAGCGAACCAATATGTACACCACAACGCCAAACGGTGATTTTGACTCGGGTATGGATTAAGGAACTATCATGAGCTGGCATCTTTATATGTCGTGTCTTATACTTGTTCACTCCTGGGTTATGTTTCAACAGGAAGGCAGTCGTTCATGCCATTAGCTGCAGAACCTACATCAGGATCATTTCCAAGATCTTATGCTGAGGTAAGCTATTGTATCATCTTGGACATAGTCATGACTGCACAGAGATGCTATATATATGCTTAAATGAAATGGTGCATTCTTGCAGCAGCGCATGAGGCCTGGGTATGGGTTCCAGCCCCAGATGGGTAATGAAAGATCAAACCCTGGCATGCGGGAGGGTTACTACGGTTCTCCTCCATACTACTCCGGGGGCAGCAATTCAGTCGAAGCTCCAGCACCAGTACCAGGACCAGTAGCAGCGCCAGCACCAGCACCGACACCGGTTGCAGAGGAAAGCCCATTCCAGCGGCGATGGGTTCCCCCGCAGCCACCGGGTGTTGCCATGCCAGAGGCCGCGGCCGCCATTCGGCAGCCAAGGTCCCTTCTGAGACAAGAATCACAGCCAGCTGCTGGGGCTGCCGATGCTTCGCAACCGTCTGACTCTGCAGGGAATGAGCATGTGGACGGTGGAACGTCTAGTGTTGCCGATGTCGGGTCGCCGAGTAGCAGCCTTGCTGCTGGAACCATGGACGGAGCGGCCAATGGTGTGAATAGTGAAGGGGCTGGAGGCAATTGATCTTTACCAGAGCGAGAGGTTGGAGCTCTGTCTGTTAGCGCTTCCTATGCTTTTGAATTAGGTCTTTGGAACTGTATACTCTAGTTGTTGTAATCAGCAGCACTTGTATAGGAAAAAATGCGATTGTGATTATGAGGCATATCTGAAATTCTTCTCCAATAGGCCTGCAGTATATCTGAGATTGCGAATACGGAGAAGATCCCAATAAAGCAGTTGTTTATGCGCGATTTTTTTTGTTTCTCTATTGTTTGTCGATGCTGTCATTTGATCGTGCTAATTTTTTTGACACATCACAGAGCCCGATCAATCTCATCTGTTGGAACTGTGTATACCGATGAGTGAAGTGCAAACTGCTCAGCATTTAGCTCGAGCTTGCAAGGCAAAACTGGAAGCTGGCATGTTGCTGGTAGTAACTTATAGTGACTCATAGGCACTGATCACATGGAAATAAATACATACTCCAGCTTTCACATGTCTGAATAATAATTTCCCCTTATATAAAGCACCCCAACTTCACCAGAATACATATCATGCTACATCCTTTCACTTTGTTTTAGCATTTTGCTAGCACTTAGATTAGTACATCATGTATATGGACAATCATGTATACAATAAGGAAAGATACACGAGAGAAGAACCGAAGAGTTGAAAAAACAGTGGGAACAAGAGGCATCCGGAACATGGGCAGTGCTGGGTTTTTTTTAACGTGCTTCTCGAAGGCGAGGTGCAAGTAGTGGACCCGTCTGTCTAAGAGACATATGTTCAAATTGATGGAGCACGATGATATGTGGGACGAAGCCGCGTTTGCTGAAGCCCGGAGGACGAACTCTTGGCCTTGCATCAATGGATGGCCAGGTTCCGACCCAGACGGGCAAACCATACATCCTGGCATGCCGAGGCCTACGACACTACTACTCGCTTTGTTCCCCAGCCTGAATCAGCACTGATACCAGTTGTAGAGGAAATTCATCCTACTGTCGCTTTGTTCCTCCACAACCACATGGCGTTGCTAAGCTGGAGGCTGCGACTGCAACTACGCAGCCAGGTTCCCTTCCAAGACAAGACCGAGAACCAGAGCTGGCTCTGCCAACGAATCCCCAGACTGCCAGACTCTGCCGTGAATGAGCAGATTGACGATGGGTCATCCGGCGCTGTGATGCCGTGTCATTGATTAGCGGCATTTTCATGGGCACCATGTCCGACGCAGAGAATGGCGAGAACGGTGATGTGCCCGGAGTGTTCACGAGATTGACATGCTGGGGGTTCTCTGGTTTTTAGTGTACATCATATGATTTCCTGAGCTGGATGCCTGTATGAGGTTCACATGTTTATGCTTGTTAATTAGGTCTTTGGAACTGTATAGTTGGTTGTAATTACCACACGGTACATGAAACAAATATTATGGTTATGAGTTATGTGCAGTGCTTCCTTTGACCATCACGTATATCTGAAGTTTTTAAATGTATACGAAGTTCTGAATACCGAAAAGGACGTAAGAACGTAGCTATTTTTTTATAGAAATGATAAGATTTACAAAGCATGGGAGAAAAGAAATGCCTGCATTTTTAACAATCAGGCTAGCAGCATGAGCGATCTGAAGATGACAATTCTGCAAGAGGCAAAGTCAGTGGCGCTCTGTCGGCCTTTCAAGCATAGATATGTTGTTGCTTCTTTTCCATGTGGACCAGAGATTTGTGATTAATCCATTGATACTATTACTTGAAAAGAAGTATATTGGAGGCTAAGTATCCCACACCAGTAGTGAATCTAGGTTGATAACATTGGTGATGCCATTATTTACGTAAACAACATAACTCTTATAAACGTCTGGTGTTGCCGAGTTGGGTCGCCGACACTAGTAGGGAAAATCTTACCGATGGCGGATGGTTTTGCCCTACCGATGGCGAACACCGGTTCGCCAGCACTACCCCGCCAGCGGTAAGGTTTACCGCTTACGAACAATTCCTGTCCGCCAGTGGTAGCACACGCTAGGGCGTCAGCTATAGCCTGTTTCCTACTAGTGCGAGTAGCAGCGCTGCTGCTGGAACCACGGATTGAGTGGTCAATTTTGTGAGATGTTGGAGCTGGTCTGGTTCTGAGTAGGGATCCCTATGATTGTTAATTCGTTCTTTGCAACTGTATCTCTAGTTGTTGAAATCAGCAGCACGTGTATAGGGAAAATCAGCAGCACGTATATCTGAAATTTTGCGCCGATAAACTTTTATCCAAGATTCCAAATACGCAGAAGATTCAAATAAAATAACTGTTTGTGATAGCAATGATAACTGTTAATAAGGGTGATAAGATCATAAGACTACCATAGCATCTGCTACTAAGATGTGATCTTTCTCTGACCGAGAGCAATTAATTTCTGTTTCTTTGCTTGTTGCTCTCGTTGGATCGTGCTAATTTAATTTTGTGTGTCACATCAGAGCCCGATCAACCTCATCTCGTTGGAGTGAAATACAAACTTCTCAGCATTGGCAATTTTTAGTGTTAGCTCGACCATTCAAGACAAACTGGCAGCTGGCACGTCGCTAGGTAATGAGTGGACATAGTACATACCTGACTCATACATGCTCCAAATGTCAGTTGTGTGAACTTATATATAGCACTCCAACTTCACAAGAATACATGTCATGTTACATTTCACTTTGTTTTAATTAGCTCTTTAGTAACATTTAGATCAGTACATCATGTGTATGGGACTATGGGTAACCACGTAAACAATAAGGGAGATAGACGAGAGAAGACCGAAGAGTTGAAAAAAAAGAGGGAACAAGAGGCATCGGGAACATGGGCAGAGCTAGGGCTTTGTGAGAAACTTCACAAAACCTAGGAAGAAGTAGTGGCTTCGTCTCTTTAAGAGACATCTGTTTAAAGTGATGGCGCCTACTGAAGCCCGCCGGATCAATATGAGTCCATGCATCGACGTGGGAACTCGCTGGTTCCCCACCGTACATGTGTCCGGACGGAGCAACGTCGTTGAGGCTTCAACGCCAGAACCTGCACTGACACTAGTTGCAGAGGAAATTAAGCTCATTCTAGCGTCGCCTGGTTCCCCCACAACCACGGGGCGTCGCCATGCTACAGGCTTCGACTGCTACTATGCAGCCTAGGACCCTTCCAAGACAAGACCGAGAATGAGCAGCAGGCTGCGCCAATGCTCTGAGATCCCCAGCCTGTGTCGTGAATGGGCAAATAGCGGATGGATCATCCGGCGTCACCGACGGCGAATCATTGTGTAGCGGCATTTTGCAACACAGTTTTTGCAGAATTAGGAGGATCTCCACCGCTTATCGTGGCCGTTGTTTTTCCACAAAATATATATTAATGTGTGGTTTTAATTTTTTTTGTGGATGCATGTACATAAATTTCTTCTTAGTACATGAATCTACAAAAATAAATTACGTAAATCTAGAAATTATTTATAATGCATTCATATTTGAAATTCTTTTACAAATTTGTGTACGGATCGTAAAGCATTTGGACATGTTAGATAAGCGGGGGAGATACTCTTAGTTGTAGAGTTGCATTTTCTGGCATTTTGGGCACCATGTCCGACATAGAAAACGCGAGAATGGTCAAGTGCATTGTCTTGACGAGATGGAGATGCTGGGACTCCTCTAGTTTATATATTCCTATATATGATTTCCTCGGCTGAATGCCTGTATGAGGTGACCTTCAGGTATTCATGCTTGTTAATTAAGTCTTTGGAACTCTATAATTGGTTGTAATTAGCACACGGTACAGGAAACAAATATTATGGTTATGAGTTATGTGTAGTGATTCACTTGATGATCCCGTATATCTGAAGTTCTTTATATTTTAGACATGTATATGAAGTTCTGAATAACGAAAAGGACGTAGCTATTTGTGATAGCAATGCTAAATTGACAAACAACCATAATACGTGATGGCTTCTTTTCCATGTGGATCTGACTTTCTTTTTAATCTATTGATACTATTACTTACCTTGCATATCTAATTACAGTGTGTATACTGTGTGCAAAAGTATATTACTGGTCAAAGTAGAGAAGTATATTACAAAAGTATATTGACAAAACAAGCATAGATGTGTGATGGCTTCGAGGAAGCCAGCTTTTTATGAAGAGAAATATATACTTACACATGCACATTAATTAATTGGATGAAAATAAAACTCCTTCACCAACTTTCACAATCCATGCATAGTACTTTTCTCTTCAAATTGCCATGCCTTAGAGGCGCGCGCATCATTCGGCAGCCAAGGTCCCTTCCAAGGCAAGAATCACAAACATCTGCTGGAGATGCCGATGCTTCAGGGCCATCTAACTATGCAGGAAATGAGAAGATGGATGGTGGAACGTACTATGTTGTCGATGTTGTGTCGCGAGTAGCAGCGCTACTGTTGTAACCATGGACGGAGCGGCCAATGGTGTGAACGGTGAAGCAGCCGGCGCCGCTTGATCTTGACGAGAGAGAGAGAGAGAGAGAGAGGGATTCCTATGCTTGTTAATTAGGTTTTTGAAACTGTATTCTCTAGTTGGTGCAATCAGCAGCACGTGTGTAGGAAAAAAGTGGGAGTGCGATTATGAGTTATCTGTGTGCTTCACTTTTTTCCGTGTGCTTCACTTGACGACAGTGTAATTTTGCAGTTACTGAAAAGATCCTATTGACGTAACTCTTTGTATTAGCAATGATAAGAGTGATAAAACAAGCATAGCGCTTCACCTCCACTAGTAGAGAACAAGGCAATAGTACCGGCCTTATTGGGTTTTTAGTACCGGTTGTGCAACCGGTACTAAAAGGTCGGGACTAAGGGGTACCCCTTTAGTACGGCTGTATATACAACCGGTGCTAAAGGCCCTCCACGTGGCGAACCTGCGCAGCTGAGACCTTTAGTACCGGTTGGTAATACCAACCGGTACTAAAGGTTCCTGCTTTTTTTTCCCCCCCCCTTATTTTTTCAGGGGGTTTAGGTTTTCGGTTTTTTTCTTTTCGCTTATTTTTCGGGGTTTAGGGTTTCTGTTTTTTTCCTTTTCGCTCATTTTTCAGGGTTTCGGAGGAGATCACGTATAAAGTACTCACTACACATATAAAGTACTCATTACACATATAAAGTACTCTCGTTACATATAAAGTACTCATAATTACAATGGAGATCACCGCTAGCTAGTACATGCATGGAGGGAGTCTATTTTTCGACATAGTGGAATTCACCGAATTCATCTACGACATGCGTCAGAATGAATCCCGCCAATTCCTCCGCAATAGCTTTTACGCGGTTTTTTGGTAGGAGCTGGTTCCGCTTCCTTGACATCTTTAAAAGAAGGAGATCAAATCAGTTATGATCGAAACTAAACACAATTGATGGTAGCAAAATAAAAGTTGTGTATGATGTTTACGTACCTCTCGATTTCTTACTATTGACTCTCTCATTGACCCTCATGTGAATAAACTCGCAAACGTAGTATCCACATAGTTCCGTCCCCTGTGGTTGTCGCAGACACCACTATACAAGAATTTAATTTAATCAAATAATAATCAAGAGAATGATAATGGTATTAGAAAGATACACAGACCTAGATACGTAGTAGTACTTACGTTGTTAGCCTTGAACTGCAGCTTAGGTTTCCATTCACCGCGTTCTTCCGCGATGAACTTTTTCCAAACCCTGCCCGGAAAAGAAAATGAATTGAGGAGTTATTACTTATACTTTTGATATCCGGAAATGAACGAAAGAGGCCGATATAGTGCGATTGAAATTACCTCTTGAGCATTAGACGCACGCTTTTGTACTCATCTTGATCTCTCCTTAATGAGTCCCAGACTTCAACTTCTCCTTCCTCGAGTCTAATGATTAGCAGAATGAAGTGGTACCTGCGCACATTTATATACGCAGGTATTCAGAACTCATCAATTACACTTAATATCGGGAAAGCAAAATAAAATGTGTACAAGACAGTAACACTCACCCGAAGTTGTAAGGAAAAAGTATTTCCTTTTTGGTACTTTGTCGCTTAAAAACGTTAGCAAAACGTCCTCTGTGTCCTCGGGATGGTCAGCTATGGTCGACATGAACTTTATCCGGGTCAATGAACCCAATGTCCCAGATTCCTCCCATTCGGCATTCACGAATCTTCATTCTGCATAATAGCGTACAAAAGAATGTTGTGAGGATAATTACAAGCAATGAACGAGCTTAACTATAAATAATTAAATTACACGAATAAATTACTTACAGACAATAGCAGCTGATGATAGATTTGTCGAGAGCAAGTTGATTGTACATCTGAAAAAGTTCGGAGAACTCAACCTGCACACCATATTGTCGGAAGTAGTGTTGTTCCTTAACTCCCGCCATGAGATAGATTTTCCCTTCTTTTGCGGCGGCCATGTACCAGTTATGCAATTTATATAACTGTGTTGTTAGAGCACTCGGATTTTCGACCAGAGGCAGCCCGAGTTCAAATTTATATTGAATTGTTATCTGCGCTATGGGGTAACCTGTGTCGCCAATGACAACTTCTCCATGCTCGATTTCCCGAGCTTCAGAAGGCACAATGAGCGGGGCGATCGATTGTGCTTCTTGTTCTCCGAGCTGGGCAACTCTTTTCCCGCACGCTTTTCTTGCTCCATCTGTGAGGAAAGTACCTTGTCAATACCTCGCTCATAGTCTGAAAGGGGCGGTGGTGGAGGGTCATATAGGTTGTCAACGGTGTGATCTTTTACCTCAGTTGGTATAGTCTTCAGAAGTTCCTTTATGGGGTCCAGTCTTGCCTCCAGTCTTTCCTTTTTTTTCTGTTCAAAAAAGGCTCTCGCCTCTTCACGTGTGCTCACTTCTAATTCCTCCTGAGTCATCTCAGCTAACTTCTCAGGAGCCTTGACTTCCTTGGTTTTTTTGCACGTTTCTTGACAGGGGACGACGTGAACAGCTTCCGCTTTGTCAAATTACTAGTGGGCGCAGCAGTCGGCTGACGGGACGGCGCGGGCGATGGACTCGCGGTGGGCTCCCAATCGTCGGGGGAGGAGGGTGGACTTTGCTGTGGTGAATTTCTAACCGGAGGAGTCGGTGGCCTTGGCGCCGAGTCTGGAAACTTGATGTATTTCTTCTTCCATAGAACGATACCAAGTTCGACTTCTCCCAATGTCTTCTCGCCTTCAGCTCCGGGAATGTCAAGATGCATTGAGTTGAATCCCGACATAACTTTCGTGACCCCGACACGAGCAAATCCAGCCGGAATCTCACCAAAATGGAAGGTTGATCCAAGTTGATGTGGTAAAGCATAGCCATTCGCCACCGGAAAACTAATGTTCTTCATTGGCGCATGTAACTCACAATTTGTCTTCTCCGTGATATCATCCACGGGGTAGCGCGCCGCCGACGGTTCATCAACTGGTTCATCAACTGCAGGATCTTGTAGCTGCGTGGAACCCACGCTGCTTTTCCGCTGAGATGGGCAGACATCGACTGCATGATCTTCTACTCGCGGCTGAGATTCCCTTTGCTGGGTAATTAAGGCCAGTTGCTCCTTCACATCATGCATCTGGCGTTCTAATGCAGTAAACCTCTCCGCCTCCCTCTTCTTACCTCTGCAATGTTTTCTATAAGTTGCAGCGTCCTCCGGAAACCCTTCAAGAAAACCAACCCCGCCTCCTCTGCCTCGACATCGTCCCCAGTGTTCTTTATTCCCGAGGGCGAGTGAAAGCTCGTCGTCCTCTCTATCGGGAACATATTTTCCCTGTCGGACTAGTTCTATTGCGTCAACTAGTTTTTTGGTGACTCTTCTAATTCTTTTCTTCCATTTTCCCTGTGCAACAATCAGCCCTGTGTCTGGGTCCAACACTGCCCCATGCGCGAACAACCATAACTTGGACCTGTCGGGCCAGTCATCTGTCTGTGGAGTGATCCCTTTTTGACGCAGCTCGTTTTCATAGGCTTCCCACTTAGGCACGGCAGTCTTGTAGCCACCTGAGCCCAAACGATGGAAATATTTCTTCTTCTTAGCATTCAACTTATTTTGTCGATCGGGCCACAGCGACGGCCGATTTCTTATACGCCACAAATTCAGGCCAGTCATCTTTTAGCTTCTCTAGATGTCCAGTGAAATCTGGAGTTTTTTCCATATTTTCTCCACAATGTTTTCTTCCAGTTGTTGAATTGCTCGGCCATCTTGCTAAGAGTCCACTCCTTGACTTTATCCTTCCTCCTCTGTGGGAGATCTGCCGGTAGGCTGAAAGAACCCAATATCGACTCCCAAAGGGTTTCTTTAATTCTTTGCTCGACATATTTTGCGCCAATGTTTTTTTTCTTCGGCTCATTCCATTCTGCAACGGTGATCGGGACCATGTCCCTTACAAGAAATCCGCATTGAGCTATATATTTAGTGGAGATTCCATCGGGTTTCTCCGGTTTGCCTTTTATGCTAACTTCGTCGATCGACAACTTTGCACCATCCGGCAGCTTTAACCCTTGGGCCGGGCCTCGTTTACGGATTGACGTAGATCCAGAGGGCTGAAAGAAAAATGTTTCGTTAATAAGTGCGCATATAAATCAATTAATGCATCTAGCTAGTGATCAACAAGACTTAATATATACCTTGCCGGAGTTCTCTACGGAGTTTTCTAACGCACTTCTTCGTCGTCGTCGGTCTCTGAAGTTTTGTAACTCAAGTCCCTCACCGGAGTCGTTCAAACATTTCGCGCTGAAATCTTCGCCGTCTTCTTCGTCGGTCTCTTCTCCATCGGAATTGGGTCCGGCAGCCGTAGCATATATAATTGCTTGCATCCGGTCTTCTTCCTCCAAATCTCGGATGAAGGGGGCGTCGATGATGGGGGCGTCGTCCTCCATAGCTCAATGTCACTGCAAATTTGTAATTCATAGCAAACAACTTTAAATTTCTTATACACTAATAAAAAACTTTGCTACTAAAATAACAATATTGCAACTAAAATGACTTAGCAAAATTTTCAAACTTAGCTAAATTTTCAAACTTTGCTACTAAAATTTTCTAACTTAGCAATATTTCAAAGTTAGGAATATTTCTAACTTAGCAATATTTCAAACTTAGCAATATTTCAAACTTTGCTACTGAAATAACAATATTGCAACTAAAATGACTTAGCAAAATTTTCAAACTTTGCTACTAAAAGTTTCTAACTTAGCAATATTTCAAACTTTACAATGTCACTGCAAATTCTTAACAAAATGAAAAACTACAAGAATAAACCTAAACACATTTGCTAAAATATTTCTAATATTGCTACTAATATTTGCTACTAATATTTCTAATAAACCTAAACACATTTGCTAAAACTAAAAATTGCTACTAATATTTGCTACATTTTCTGATTTGCTACATTTACTTAAACTAAAAAAAATAACTTTCAAAGTTTGCTACACTAAAAATTGTGCAAAATTTTCAAACTAATAATAACCTAAACTAATAATAAGCTAACTTTGAAACTAATAATAAGCTAAACTAATAATAAGCTAAACAAAAATGAAAAAAAAACCTCACCTTAACTCCGGCCGAGGCGGTGGCGGAGGTGGAGGCCGGCGATGGCGGAGGTGGAGGCCGGCGCGGGAGGCGCGCGATTGCGCGGGAGGTGCTGGCGCGGGGGCGACGGCGCTCGGCGCCGGAGCAGGCCGGAGGGCAGAGGCGGGCCGCAGCGCAGGGGCGCGCTTTGCCGGAGAGCAGAGCGTGGTGGCGGCGGCGTCGACGTCGACGATGTGCGCAGGGCGCTTCGCCGGAGATGGCGCAGGGCGGAGGGCGCGTGCCGGAGAACGCGGCGATGGCGCGGCCGCCGGCCGGAGCAGTGCTTTGCCGGGGAGCAGGCTGGAGAGGAGCAGGGCGACGCGGGCGGCGGGGACTTGTGAATTTTGGGGATCGATCCGTCGATCCGCACTTAAAACTGCCATCAAAACACCTTTAGTACCGGTTGTTCGCTACAACCGGTACTAAAGGGTCTTTAGTACCGGTTGTAGAGAAAAACCGGTACTAAAGGTCTGTTTTGGGCCACGGCGAAATTTCGCGCGCGAAGCCCGCCCCTTTAGTACCGGTTGTAGTTTATAACCGGTACTAATGGGCTTTTGATTATTTTTTCTCTAGTTTCTTTTTTCTTTCTTATGTTTTCTGTTTTTTATATCTATTTGGTTTCTATTTTGTTTTTTTTCTCTAGTTTCTTTTTCTTTAATTTATATTTAATTTAATTGTCTAAAACCTAGAGGGACAGGAGGCCGGGACCGGCACGCCTCCGGTGCTCAGCCTCCAGCCGGCGGGCAGGGGTAGTTCGAGGCGCAAAGCGTCTCCGCCTCCGAGTAGGTTAGAGTGGGTACGGTGGAAGCCATGGGAGAGTGATGAGGTTGCAGATATGAGTTTAGATGTTGGAGAATGCAGAGATTGTGTTGGTAAAACTGTAGCTGATTTGAAGCTTCTTGACAATACAAATTGGAAATACACATTCATTATTATTACACATGCTCCTTACATAAAGGTTTAATACATTCCATAGAATGCATTACATAAAAGGTTTAATACATTATTACACATCACCAACATCACCAACATTATTCTACATAAACGGACTTGCTGGCTCGGAGGCCGTAGGATTAGGAGGAACGGCGGGAGGAGCCAGCCCCGTTCGCGGCCGCCCGGTTCTCGCGCGCACGTTTGCGGCGGAGGGCAAGATCCATGGAGGATGAGTCTTTCAGCGCCCAATCCAGCTCGGAAGCCTCCTTTGCCTTGAGCTGGCAGACAGTTCTGGCTCGCTGTACACGGTCGTCGTGGACGGACTGGAAGGAGGCTTCAAGGGCCTCCCGCATCTGCATATAAAACAAATGAAATCCCTAACTTAAGCATTTCATCAAACATCTTGCAAGCACCACCAAAATCAAACTTGCTAAACTTGCACGAAAATGAGCTAAACTTGAAATGCCGGAAGAGAAGATGAAGTTGCTAACCCTTATATATGTAGGTGCCACCAATCTTGGAAGTTGTTGGAGAAAAAATGGGTTAATTTGAGCTTGGGAGAGCAAAGAGAGAGAAAAAATGGAGTTGAATTCGAGTTCAAAATGGAGCTGGCTCGGGGTGGAAGAAGGGTTATAGTGCCCGAGACTTTTAGTACCGGTTGTTATTACCAACCGGTACTAAAGGTCTCGCCGTGGGGCCACCAACCGCGGCCGCATATGCCGCGGGGCCTCCAACTCTTTAGTACCGGTTGTTATTAGCAACCGGTATTAAAGGCTAGCTTTTAGTACCGGTTGCTAATACCAACCGGTACTAAAGGTCCTCGCCGCGGTGCCCCTGCTGGCACACGAACGCAACCGGTGCTAATGCCCCCCTTTAGTACCGGTTTTTGTACAACCGGTACTAAAGGTGGCGCACCGTTGCCCCCTTTTCTACTAGTGCTCCTACCAAGATGTACTTGTGCTATTTCTCTTTTGCATGTTGGCCATTGGTCCTCTTAAAAGTTTATTTTTTGTGTGCCACATCGTCAAGCTCGATTGATTAATCTCATCTCCTACGTCTATTTATACTGCACATTGGCGTGAAAAAAGTTCAACATTGCCATTTTCTTCACGTTAGCTCAAGCTTTGAAGGCTAACTGGCTGGTGGGTACAGCTTATATTGATTAACGACATACATACATATCGCGTGACTCATGCATAGGCATCAAGCAGATGGTAATAAATACATGGTCCACCAACTTTCAGTTGTGTAATTATAATTTTTCCCTTATATATAGCACCGGAACTTCACCAAATTAGACATCACATTACTTTGTTCCACTTTGATTTAGCTTTTGGTAGCACTTGGCTTCGGACACCATTTATAGGGGGAATGACATAAACAAGGAAAATATATGCGAGAGAAGTACTTGGACTGAAAAAAAGAAGTGGGAGTAGGAGGCATCAGGAACATGGGCAGTGCTCAGGGAGCCTCTGGTGCTGGATGAAGTTGAGGAATAAGGTTCGACTAAATATACAAGAGAGGCACGTCTTCAAATTGCTGGAGTACGAAGATCGTGCGTGGGATGGAGACGAGCCTTTCGAAGCCCGTCGATCCCACTTGAATCCCTGGATCGTGCTAGGGCAGCTTTCTTCCCACTGCGTCCTTCCTCGTGTTTCAGAGATCGGGTGCTTCTCCTCTTTATTTCTTTGTGCGCCTTCCCTATGCGCTTGGCTCCGGGATGGTGCCTAGGACGCCCCAAGCACCAGGGTCGCCTCCATGACAAGAGCCACAGCAAGCAGGCACCGCTGGTGCTCCAAGACGGCCAGACTCTGCCGTGATTGAGTAGATGGACCGTCCGTAGTCACTGGTGGAGAGTTGTGGATTAGACATCATGGCCGACGCAGCCACTAGCGAGCATGGCGAAGAGGCCCGATATGCTTGATCTTGAAGATACAGAGATGTTGGAGCTCTTTGGCATAATTCAGGTAGCAATTATTATGATTTCTTCTGATAGGCCCATGTTTGGTTCACATACTATGCTTGTTATTTAGGTCTTCCAACGAGTATACGCCCGCTGCAGTTAGCAGCACGCTGCATATAGGAAATGAATTATGGTTTTGGCACTAGTACATACAGATCGGCATATTTATACCCCCAATCTTACACGGATACCTTTTTCTGTATGCATTTTCACCTATCGTTCACGCGTAGAAACTAAAACTGTGTGCAAAATTTCGAGCAATGTTCGACCGCCACAAATTCGCACAAGATTTTATTTCTAAACCGTGTGGTATACTTAGCACATGATTTTATTTCTAAACCGTGTGCTATATTTGTGCATCGTTTACTTTTAGTCTATGAACTATGTTTGTCGTACTATGAAATATGTAATATATTTTATTTTCAGTCTGTTTTATTAGCTCAATTTGATCTTCGTTTGATACAAATGTGTACAAAAAGGTGTTTGCGGCACTCCATCTTACAGCGCCCGGTGAAGCGCTGCCTGCCGCGAGCGGCATTTTACCCCGCCTAGATTTGTTGTCTCCTGCCACGCGCTAAAAAAGCAAAACCGGCGCCCAAAAACATTTTTAGCGCGTTGCATTTTACCGCGCCTGTTGAAGATGCTGTTACAAGTTTATTCTTGTGTGCCACATCGCCAAGCAGTGGCGAAGCTAGCTGGCCACTGAAGCCCGGGCAAAGTTCAGGCACACTCGCATAGCTAGCTAGTAGTCAGCGTTTGTCCACACTAAATTCTCTCTAATCCTCACTTGGGTTCACGAGTGTAGCCCGGGCAGCCGCCGGGCATGCCGGGCCCTGGCTCCGCCCCTGTCGCCAAGCCTGATTGCTTAATCTCATCTCCTACATCTGTTTATACTGCACATTGGCGTGAAAACTGCTCAACATTGCCATTTCCTTCGCCTTAGGTCAACCTTTGAATGCTAATTAACTGGCTGATGCGTACAAATTATAATTATTAACGACATTTTTCAATAAATATCGTGATTCAGGCATCAATCACATGGTAATAAATTATTAAATACATGCTCCACCAACTTTCAATTGTGTAAACAAAACTTTCCCCTTATATACAACACCAAAATTTCACCTGATTAGACATGACGTAACAACGTTTCACTTTGATTTAGCTTCTGGTAGTACACCATGTATAGGGGCAACGACATAAACAAGGGGAATGTATGCGAGAGAATTACTGAAGACTAAAAAAACGTGTGAGAACAGGAGGCATCTGGAACATGGGAAGTGCTGAGTGACCCTATCGTGCTTGACGAAGTCGAGCCACAAGGTGTGACTTCATCTCGAAGAGAGAAATGTGTAGGAATGGCTGGGGCAGGACGACCGTGCGTGGGACGGAGCCGCGACTACTGAACCCTGCCGATCCAACACACATCCGCGCTTCGTTCTCTAGCAGCTGTCTCCAAACAAAAGCCTGCCTCGTGTATATGAGCTTGGCTCTTTATCGAAAAAAAATATGAGCTTGGCTGCTTCTTCTCCCACTGCTTTATTTCTTCGTGCCCCTTCCGCGCTTGGCTACATGATCTATGAAGTGCCTTGGTATATGAGTTCCGCACCCGGTTGCGCATGAATAATTAAAATTTGAGGGCGAATTGATGGCTCCTACAATTCCACTCTACACTACTCCGAGGGTAGCAAAGTTCTTAATCTTCAACGCCAGTGCCAACACTGTCAAATGTCGCTGGGTTAACCCTACACCCACCAGGCTTCACCATGCCGGAGGTCGTGGCTCCGAAGCACCAAGATCCCTAGCAAGACAAGAGCCACAGCCAGCATGAGGTTCACATCTTGCTTATTAATTACTCCCTCCGTTCCAAATTAATTGACTTTCATTTGTCCACATGTGAATGTATTTAGACATGTTACATGTATAGATACAACCATATTTTGATAAATGAAAGTCATTTAATTTAGAACGGAGGGAGTAGGTCTTAGGAACTGTATAGTCGGTTGTCATTAGCACACGGTACAGGAAACAAATATTACGGTTATGAGTTATGTGTAGTGCTTCACTTGATGCTCCCGTATATCTGAAGTTTTTTACATTTTCTATATGTATACGAAGTTCTCGAAAAGGACGTAATAACGTAGCTATTTTTGTAGAGATGATAAGATTGACAAAGCATGGGGAAAAAGAAATGCCTGCATTTTTAATTATCAGGCTAGCAGCGTGAGCGATAGGAAGATAACAATTATGCAAGAGGCAAGCCTGTGGCGCTACGCCATCCATTTGATCGCGGCAAACCTTCTGCAAAGACCATGAGAGCATGATTAACCTACTCCAAGACCTGGCTACCAGCTTTAACTTAGTCTAGATAGTTTTAGCTTTTTTTCTTTCTTTTCATTCGCAAAAAAAGAAGATAATTTTAGCTCTAGCTTTTTCCCTTTGTACGACATTCTGAGTCCCTAAACTATGTTTCTCTCCTTTACTATCAATGAAATAGCAGCCGTGACTGCTTTTTTGTAAAAAAGATTGACAAAACAAGCATAGATATGTTGTTGCTTCTTTTCCATGTTGATCTGACATTTCTTCTTAATCCACTGATACCTTACTTACCTTGCAGAGTAGTACAATGGAGGCTAAGTAGTAAGTATCCCACACCAGTCGTGGAGATCTAGGTTGATAGCAATGGTGATACCATTATCTACGTAAACAACATAACTCTAAACGCCTGGTGTTGCCAAGTCGGGTCGCCGAGTAGCAGCGCTGCTGCTGGAACCATGAATTGAGCGGTCAATGGTATGGACAGTGAAGGGGACGGAGCCGATTGATCTTAACTAGTGAGATGTTGGAGCTCGTGTGGTTATGAGTAGGGATTCCTATGATTTTTTATTAGGTCTTCGGAACTGTATAATCTAGTTTTTGTAATCAGCAGCATGTGTATAGGGAAAATCCGATTTTGATTATGAGTTATATCTTAATTTTTGCTCCAATAAACTTGTATCCGAGATTCAAAATACGCAGAAGATCTCAATGAAAGATTTGTTTGTGATAGCAATGATAACTGATAACAAGGTGATAAAACTATCATGGACTGGACTATCCAGCGGCGCGGCATTTTTCCCTTCCGTGTGTCGTCACAGTTGACATCGTTTACATTCTTTTTAATGATTAGATTAAAAATGTTTTGTCTCCCAAGCGGTTAATCCGATTGAAATTCTGTTTTCGTCGTTGACTTAGTTGTGACGAGATTTTCGAAATTAGATCCCATGTTGCGGTGTTTTGACAAATTGTTTTTTCGTCGGTAATTACCAAATTATTATATTTAACTTATCATATTGTAATGAATTTGTTACCAGGTTTTTCTACACCATTTTACACCAATATAAAGCTGAATGATACTACTTTATGTAGAACGATACAATCTCTTCGGTCTTGTAAACAATTAAACTCTTACTCTCTAGCTATACATATCATTGTAATGTCAAAAAAGTATATATATAAAATATCTGTTGACCCTGCACAATTATCATTATAACTACTCGATGATAATCTGGTAACTGATGTGGCGGATAAAGTTCGTCCCATCTGATATGTAGATATGTCACAAATGTCTAAAAACGTGTAAAAGTTTATCTAGTAACCATTTATAATTATCTTGATAACTTTTTGGTTCTAATTTAGCCATAGTATTGTAATCTGGTAATTGGTGCGAATATTTTTTAGTCGTGAAAACATATTAACAATGGATTTTGTATGAAGCCCTCGTCGAGTCGAACTTCATGGTATAAACAGATAGCTAAGCGGAATAACGATTTAAAAGATAAATTATTTTAAATTTCGAATTTGACATTAATGTGATGATGTCACCCATAATATTGCACAGTGCTGCATGTAAGCATGTGCTCTCCCTATAGGAAAAAGGGCATGCAAATCACCCGCCGCATGTGGAGCACCTCGGTGTGGGCTACTTTTTTCCAACTATCATAGCTTTACCTCCTACTAAGATGTACTTGTGCTCTTTCTCTGGCTGAGAGAGATTGCTGCATCTCCTTCGCTTGTTTGTGCTCTCTTTGAAAAAGAATGAGCGTAAGCTGCTTATTGTGGCGTGCACACGGCATTTTTAGATCGTGCTATAATATAGTTTTGCGTGTGTTCACATCTCTTTGACCTATTTGTGTCGTGGAGTGAAGTAGAAACTGCTCATCATTGGTAATTTTTCGTGTTAGCTCGCCCTTTTAAGGCAAACTGACAGCTGGCACTTCGCTAGTAACTTATAATGATAAAGACATACTAAGTACATACGTACCGGGACTCATACGCGTTGATCACATGGAAAGGGAGTATATACATACTCCAAATGTCACTTGTGTGAATAATAACTTTTCCCTTATATATATAGCACCGCAATTTCATCAGAATGCATGTCATGATATCATCACACTTTGTTTTAGCTTTTTGCTAGCATTCAGATCAGCACATCATGTGTATAGACGACAGAAGAAGCGAAGAGTTGCAAAAACAAGAGGGAACAAGAGGCATCGGGAACATGGGCAGAGCTGGGGATTTTCCCGACACTTCAGAGAGTTGGCTAGGATGTAGTTGATTGGTTAATTTTATAGACACGTTGACATTCTTGGACGAGGATGTTATGTGGGACGGAGCCATGCCTATTGAAGCCCGCCAGATCAACACATATTGAGTTCTTGTTGGAACTCGCTGGTGCTGAGGCCTAGATGTGCAACACATACACCCTGCCAGGCTGAGAGCAACTACAGTTAGCCTACGTGCTACTCCTGAATCATGAGGCAGCAAGGCCGGTGATGCTTCAACACAAGAATCAGAACTGACACCAGTTTTAGAATGCATGCCATGTTACATCATTTCACTTTGTTTTAGGTTCTTGCTAGCATTTAGATCAGTACATCATGTGCATGGGAAATCACGTAAACAACAAGGAGAAGAAGTGGCGCCTTCGTCTCCACAAGAGACATATGTTGAATAGGGATTTAGCCAGGGCAAAGCAAGCTTCAGATCGACACTTACAAATCAGCCTGTAAGTGGGACGCGATGCGGGCGCCCGCTTACGTGCCGCATGTGCTTGTGATAATTAAGCGGGACACCCATCAGCCCGCTAAGCAGTAAGCACTGACTGCACTTATGCGGCGCCCGCATTTGCCCACATAACGTTCAACCTTTTCGACACTATGGGCGCGGCAAGCCCGAAAAAAGCTATAGAAAGCTATAGCTGAGGCTGTAGAAAGCTAGCTCACACAAAATCGATCAATTTCTTTCCGGCCGAACAATATTCTTTTTTTAAAGGGGACGCAAAAGCTTTGCCTCTATCTATTGATTAAGGAGTTAGAGGCATAATGGGTTTTTACATCACCGGCCAAAGGCCCCAATCTCCCAGCAGGATAAACTATACTCGGCACAATATATAATACTCGGCACAATATATAATCCTCGGCACATAGATACGCAACGTCACGTTGATCTCATTTTTACTAGTGCTGGCAGCAAACACCAGGATTACAAGTTCGTGGAGGCCTGCAGCTGTTCGTCCACCCCGCCGCGGCTATTTGTCACTGGTTGTTTGCTCGCTGTCGTCTGCTTAAGCTACTAATTGCCTTTCGATGCTCAACTTTGCAGGATATACGGGCTAGGAAGTGGGCCAAGTAGACGCCCACTTAATCCCAAAAAAATGATACTGTTTGTGGCGGAAGTCCACATATAGAATTCCACGGGACGGGCTTTGCGGCGCCGTGGGAGTCCCACGTCCACTTACACCCTGATTTACAAATATCCAGCGAGATGCTACCAAGAAGGCATCCAAGTTGGATGAGGTCCCTTCCAAGAGAAGAAACACAACCAGCTGCTGGTGTTGTTGATGCTTGGCGACCGTCTAACTGTGAAGGGAATGAGCATGTGGACGGTGGAGCGTCTGGTGTTGCCAATGCTGCTGCTAGAACCATGGACGGAGTGGCCAATGGTGTGAACGGTGAAGGAGCCGCTCTATGATGACGAAATTGAGATGTTGAAGCTCGTCTGTTCTGAGTGCCGATTCCTATGCTGTGTTAATTTGGTCCTTGAATCTATATACTCTATTTGTAATCAATATAGCACATGTATAGGAAAATTGGATTACGATTATGAGTTAGCTGTGTGCTTCACATGACGACGGTGTAATCTTTTTTTTATCTCAAACTCCAACTACTGAAGAAAATCCGACAGTGTAATATGAATATGCAAGTTTATTCTTGTGTGCCACATGAGTGAGCCCAATTAATCTCATGTCATAAGTCTATTTTACCACACATTGACATAAAAACTGCTCAACATTCCCATTTCTTCGTGTTAGCTAGAGCTTTCAAGGCAAAACTGGCTAGTGCATACAATATATTGATTGTCCTAACTCATAGACATCAATCAGATGGTAATAAATACAATTTTCATTTCTCCTTATATGTAGCACCGGAACCCATATTAGACAGCATGTAACAACGTGAAACTTCGATTTGGCCTTTGGTAGCACTTGGCTTAGTACACCGTGTATGTGTATAGGAGCAATGGCATAAACAAGGGGAATATATGCGAGAGAAGTACTGAAGACTCGAAAACACATGTGGGAACAGGAGGCGCCAGGAATATGTGCAGAGCTCAGGGAAGCCTTGCTGCTTGAAAAAGAGGAGGTATTAGTTATGGCTTCATCTTACAAAGACACATATGTTCAAGTATCTTTGGTTCCTTGAAGTGACCGAGTAGCCCTGAATCTATTTTTTTTTCCAATATCGGTGGTTGTCACAGTCTTATTTTCCATGTGGATCCTCGAAGTTGAGAGTTAATCCAGGTGTTCAATAAACCCTTGACAAATCATTTAGGCTGTACCAAAAAAAAAGTTATCTTGTCTTGTACTTGTTCAGTCATTTACTCAAATAAGATGACCCGTTGCAAAAATGCGCAACTACCGGAAGCAAGACCGTATTGTTGTCATACGAATAGGATCTCTTTCTTTTGTTGCTCATCATTCGATTGAAATTAAGCCGGTTTATTGGCACAAGAAAAGCGGAGTAATCTATTCCTAAGACAACCTCCTTGCAAAATAAAAAGGAAGATTTTTGTTGACACAACTTGAGCGGAAATATTATGAGTAACAATTAGATAGGCCATTTTTTGTTTTGAAAAACATGGCAAGCAATTCTGAGAAGCATCAGTAGAGAAATTCACAGCCCGAGCACCAGGCCCTAAATTGTAGGAATAAAGAAATTGAAATGTTTCCATAACAATATAGAGCAAACTAACATTATCCACGCCGAACATCTAAATTGTGCTGCCAAGTTAGTCTCTGGGCCATTCAAGTTCACAACCACAGCACCAGGCCCTTCCACCCATGCCAAGCAGAGCGAAAAGAAATTTATATGACCCAAGGCTCGTACCTGAAACAGTGAAACATTTAAGGGGAAGGAAAATGAAGCATAAAATGGATATGCCCATGCAGTTCTTACTTCAGGTACTTGTGGAAACAATTGGATTAGAAACGAACATGCGAAACAACATATGGGCATAAGACATAAACAATCGGTAGGATAAATAACACCTGAACTTGGCCTATGATATGCCAACTCCAGTTAAAATGTTTTAGCAAGCACGGACAAGGTTGAAATGGCCAGCATCTCATAAATCACAGACGACTACCTTTTGGTCATTACGTACAGAGTTGTTCCAACTATCTGGGCTGCATATGAATTCAGGCCATGCTCAAGTCGAAGTATAACCTGGATTATTAACTACAGAAGATCATTCATCACACATTCGATGATCACTGATTTTAAGACTTATTTTCCCCTATTGAGCCATGCAGCAAGAGGTTGAATATGCAAAATTTTATAAACGCACATAGATGAACCATCACAGTCTCATACCACATCGTCTGGCAAAACAAACAAATGCAACTAGAAATTAATGCATGTAAGAATGCTATTCATAATATCAGAAAGTTAAGATTCATGAAGAGCAAGTAAATTACCATCAGATTCATGAAGAGGGAGAACATTACCTCACTCTATTTGAGAACATTGCCTTGTACATATCATGTAACTGAATTTTTTCCGAAGTCCTAGCATGGTGAAGCATAAACATTAGGCAACAAATAATTAATGAAACTATTATACCACTCTAACTATGATCCTCCTAACACAACAACTGTGAGGAGTTGACTTGGGGCGGACTTCCACGACAGCAGTGTTGAATAGTTAAGAGTATGTTTTTTCTAACTACGGCCCATTTGACGCGTACATTAAAATATGTCGTGTGGAATTTCCTTAGGGTGTCAATGCAGACAAATCTCTCTCGGTTTTCAGACCCAAATGTGTCTTCGCCACACACAGAGCATGCTCCCTTTATCCACAGCCAGTTCCAGATTGGAACCAGATGTCATTGATTGGAGGTCCTGCATTGGTTCTTCGCTTTAGTAGAAACCAGATGGATGGAGAGTACGCTAGACAGCAGTGTGGTTGGTGCTAACTCTACACGCTTTTGATTAGGAGCACATAATCGAATACCATGGGGAACACTCGTATTGATGATTTACTAATATGTTTCTTCCATTCTACATGAGATATCTGTATCGCCGAGCGTTAGAGTTAGAGTCAGCACATGTTACACATGGATATTATTATTATTATTATTTCTAACCGGTTATTTTTTCATTTTGTATAACGTGTTATCAACACAAGACTCAGGGGTTCGTGCGGCAAGCCGCACCACTAAATCTAGTTCTCTTTACATGCACAATTCAGCAGACACATTTGAGTGGTAACGATGTGAGGTGCTCTCCTTGGGGTACTGGTTTTCAATCCCTTGCCCCTTTTTTTTTGAGTATTATTCTGTCAATATTAACAAATAATAGTGGCAACAAGGTTAGAACTTGGGACCTGCTATGTGCGGACACGAGCGAAAGCAGAACAGAGGAATGCCAAGATGCTATGTTCTATCTTGTGTACGTAATTCTAGAGTTTAAAACATAAATAACCCTTACTAAGAAATTCTGAATTCAAAACTTAATTTTTAAATTTATCCGATAACCTTCCAGGATTTATTGGTTACCGCGGTAACCAGAAATCCCAAGCCCCCTTGTGAAAAATAATAATTCGGGAAACCAAAACCTTGGCTATACCTATTGTGTTTAGTGCCGGCGATTTCAGAAGCTACCAAAGGCTATAGCCGAGATATAGCGCAGCTATGGCCTATAGCAATTTTGCTAAACAATGGAAAAACAATGTTTGGACATCATATATTTGTATATATACCAATAATTCACAAATGCATAACATATTAAAATAGTCACATAATACAGCGAGGAGCTTGAGCTAGAGTTTTTGTTCCTTATCACTTTCTTAATATTGTAGCATGATTTGTTATTACTTAGAACCATGAGTTTCAAACAGTACTGATGTAACACAATATAGTCCTGAAATTTGGGTAATGAGACCTACCAACGACCGCAAAAAGACCTATTAAGTAAAAATAAAACCTTTGATGCAACTAGATGTCTAAAGTATGCAACATTTAGTTATCTGTTTCGGTTAATAAAATCAATGCTTGGAAGGTTCAACGCAATTTTTTTTTCATTGATATAGTAACTTGCATACAAGCGGACTCTCTGAAATAATATGTACATAGAACTTATTATTTTCCGGAACACAGATCGCAACTCAATGCTTGGGTGAATAAATATTCCACCCACTAATATTTTGGACTTTACATATACCATTCCATGTTCACTGGATCAGAGATACTCCCTCCGTTCCTAAATATAAGATGTTTTAGCATTTGTCAACATTCACATATATATAGATGTATGTAGACATATTTTAGTGTGTATGCACACTCATTTTAGTATGCAACTAGACAACATGTTAAAGAGCTAAAACGTCTTATATATGGGAACGGAGGGAGTACCAGTATATATCATCTCGCTTCCTTTTATGTGTTAGTACCACTTGCTTATTACATAACGTAAGTGACGTCCGTTCACAAAGAACAAAAGTGGCATTCACGTGAAAATATTGGCGACATGATGAGAGAGAAAATAAGAGGGATGCAAGAACAGTACGAGTGGGAAGCATCATGAGGAGTGTAGGAACATGGATCTAGTGCACATGCATGTGTGTAGGTCTGGTCCCGACATATGTGAAGTATCCGAGAGAACATTGCTCACATGCTCTTTCCACTACCGCTATTGGCTAGGAAACTCTCTTCTCCTCGGCCCACATGCCACGCCTCTTCCTGTCCAAGAAATGTGGTCGAATTTCACTAAAAGTCCAGGGATGCCGAGCAAGGGGCTTCGCTCTGCTATCATTCTTGTTTGCTGGCAAATCTGGAAGGAGAGGAATATCATGGTTTTCAACAATAAAGCCGCGATACCAAGAGAGCTAGTGGCCAGGATCAAGGAGGAGGGTCAAGGATGGCTCAAGGAGGGCGCCTAGCATTTTGTGCAGCTAGTGCCATAGGCGCCGGCTGCTTGGACTAGGTAGTTAGGTGTTGCTCATCATGTAATGTCCTGTGCTCCGGCCTGTGCCAAAGATCATTCGTTTTCTGGCTTCGGCCTTTTACTCCTTCTAAATTAATGAAAAGGCAGAGCTCCTGCAACGTTTAAAAAAAAGATAATCTTGTGTGCTATAGAGTCCAACCTAGAAAGCATTTATCTTGGAGAGGAGAAGAGCCGGGCCAATGATGGCGGTGTCCTCTGGTGTCTTTTCCTTTCTAGGAGGAATTGTCATGGAGCTTTCCTTGTTCTGTAGATGAAATGGCTTGACCACTTTACGTGAAAACGTATTGTTCGGTTTGCTAAAGTGGGCAACAAATTAAATAATGAACATCATCTCCCACTTGTGGGCATCGCTTCGGAGTCTCATCTTGTGGCGGTTGTGCAGGAAGTCCTCTTCCCGTCGGTCGACCGACGTTAGGGCATATGCTCCGGATGGACGTTATGCGCCGAGGAAGAGGCCTCCTCAATCAACCTGCTTCTGTAGCGTCAATTATGGACTTGAATCCTGCCCTAATCAGCCTGATCGCGACGAACTGGCAGATCTTTTGACGGGACAACCACGACTGAGGCAAGCCGCCAAGTACGGCAAGGCAGCCTGGAAGACTCAGCGAAATCCTGCTGACCCAGGGCTGTCTCCACCACCGGTACAACAGACGAGAGGGGCCTTCGTGTGGAGGCGACATGCTTTGGGCCTTAGAGGTCATTGTCCTTCATAGCAGTTCCGTAGGCCGCAACCGCAGCCGTAAAATCAGTTGAAATAAATTTCAGAATTTTCTCCACAAATATGTATCACGTAGGAAAATAATTTTTATTGTGTGACAATAAAATAAAATTTTGTTGTGTGTGATACATATCTATGGACACCATTCTAAATATTATCAGAGACAGGGTTATCTAAAGTTGAGTCCATCACAGCAACCAGAGATCGCTATCAAGACACAATTGAAGCATTTGTACAATTGTGACAATTTCTAATGTTGTGCATCACTAATGCACGTTAGATTTGTATTATTTTCTTCTGACAAGTTTCACATAACATGAAGCATTTGCTAGGTCTGTCATAGGTTAATGTTAAATATAAGCCACTTATGTAAATAATATTTTACTTTATCGTAGTCCTAATTGAGCTGCAATGTCATCTTCATGTTTCTGTCATTGAAAGTTCAAATAAACCAACCTCACTTAAACTCGTACGGCGACAACCGCACGCGAGGCATGCCACCAAACAAGCTTTCCTAGTATAGAGTTAGAGAAGTGAAGCTCTGTCTCTGTTCTAACTGTTGAAGAGCAACGACAGATTAACTCCCTTGATACATGAGCACAACCCGAAAGAGATGGAGCTGATAATTTTTGTTGGTCGACAGGAGAAGCGACATTACTATTTCTAGTCTTAGCTTGATTGGAGTTTTCTCTTATGTAAGGTCGAAAGAAGGTTTTACATTTCTGTGGAGGATAGATTTGAGTTGATGTGTGGTCTTTAGGGTAGACCTTCCTACGGCCTAAAGGTTTTTTTTTTGACAAGTATAGTTTGTTTGTTTTAGTGGCTGCGGTGCGCCGTGGGCAAAAAGTACTGTTGTCCCAGAGACCGGTGATTCCAATTCAATCATATTGATTCCGACGGCGCGGACTCTTCAATAAACAACGTACATGAACTTGTTTTGAAAACGGCGCCGAGAGTGCTAGCCCAGACCCGGAGTCTCAGAATGGTTTCATGTAACAACTGTTTCCAACTTTCCATGTCCGACCTCGTTGGTGAATTCGCATCCGGCCGCGTTCTGGTCTCCATGTTCGACTCATTTTCGTATAGCGTTCATCTATATAGCTACGGACACATGGGCCATTGGCCAACGCAACCTGCCGGAGAAGGAAACGAGATAGCCCTAGCCGACGACGACGAGATAGTAAACGAACTTCTGCGATCGGATCCGCCCCGAGATGACGACGATCGTCGAAACAATCGACCGTCTCGTCCATAAGGCGGCGCCGCCCTACCACGCCGGCCGCAAGAGGCCGCATGCGCTCGCGCTGACCGTCTACGACCACGGTACCGCGGCCCAACAGTTCAAGCGGACGACGAAGTTAAAAATATCGGCGAACGCTGGGGCTTTGGTCCCGTTCATGGCGCCTCCCCCCGTCGACGCCGTCCCACTCGCGGCCGTCGGGCCGAGCCGATCCGAGCCGTCGTGGCTCCGCACGAAACTGTTCGGTAAGCTAAAGCTTCGCATGGACATGGAGGTGCAATTCATCGCCGAGAAGTCCGTTACCGCCACCGACCTGGACGCGCAGCAGAGCCGATTCCGCGTCCCGAACGACGGCGTGCAGCGCCACCTCTGGGGCATGCTCTCCGACGATGAACTCGGAGCCGCCGAGCTGCTGCAGGAGAAGGCCCCAAGGCCGAGGCCGCCAATCCAAGGGGAGCAGGGCGGACACAGGGCGAGGAAGAAGGGGAAGAATCACGTCGGGCTTCCCGTGTACGTTGTGGACGACAGCGGTCGCAAGAAGGAGCTGAAGCTGACGCGGTGGGAGAGCAGCCGCAGCACGGTCATCCATGGAGATGGGTACCTGGACTTCATCCGACAGTGCAGCTTCAAGCAGAACGATGTCGTGGAGATCTGGGCATTCAGGGAGAAGATGCTTCATTTGTTCGGCGTGGACATGTGTGTGCCGAGCCCATTATATATTCTGATTGCTAAGAAGGAGCAGCAACTCGCAGCATAGACACGAAGAGCTAGGAAATTGTCTATTGTAGTGCGCATGTGTATTAGGTCTTCTTTTAATTGTTACTCTACATTGGTTATCCTTTAACTAAATAACTAGTTCTGTACTCGACCGGTCGGGGAGTGCTGTATCCTGCCCTTCATCCTCAACTTTCGTCTTCACGTGAATATCCATAAAATTCAATATCACATATATTGGCTTCAGGTATACACACGTACGTGTACCAAATGAACTCATTATTTTTCTAGCTCTCTTTTTTCTTGAGAGTGTCTTAAGTCCGTCCTCTTAATAAAACTAATTACCAAACAAACAGATAGTCAACCGCACGTCAACTCTTTTTCCACTAAGTTTACGTGGCATATAAGCTGTTCTCGTTGTACTGCAAAAAAGAGATTACAGATTTGCAAGCGATTGAGTCGGCAATTTTATTTCTTGGCTAGAGCTTTCAATGTAAAATTGTTGGTGCATTCAACTCAATATTAATTACTACCAGACGGTGCTTTCTCTTTATATAGCGCTCAGTCGGTGTTCACCAGAGAAGATAGCAACCAATATGATACATTGTTTCAGTTCATTCTTGAATTGGTAGCGCTAGGTTAGTACTTAATTTTATAGCATATCCACATGAAACATATATAGGTAAGATGAGAGGAACCAAGACAGATGAAACATACTAGCTTATTACTTAAATAATCTACGTGGGAATATGAGGCATCATGAAGAGAGGCAAAGGCTTCAAGTAGAGATTTAGGGGATACGCGATGCGACCTCGACAAAATGCTTGTTGCGAACTTAACTAGGCGATTGCAACAACAACTTCTGGAGATGGAATCGCTTGATTCCAATGGGATACCTTATTGCTGTGATCGACATCTAGGACAACAGCAACGAACACTACTAGAAATATGAGTTTTAACGACGGTATATGTGGTCGTTAAACGACGGTATACGGTACGAGAGCAGCCGCAGAACGGTCATACATGGAGATAGGTACCTGGACTTCATCCGACAGTGTAGCTTCAAGTAGAACAATGTCGTAAAGAGCTGGGCCTTTAGGGAGAAGCTGCTTCACTTGTTTGGTGTGGACATGTGTGTGCCAAGCCCACTGTATGTCCTGATCAACGAAAAAAATAGCACGCTATTTCCCGGTTAATAGCACGATATAGCGTATTTGGAGAGGCTACGCTATATTTAGCCTAAAGTTGACGCTACGGCGCTATTTTCGTCTTATACGCTCGAAACCACACTAAACGTGGTAACGTTATAGCTACGCTAACAAAAAGTCTGGAAATAACGTTAGGTGATGATGATGGCGGGCAATCTGGTGGTTCTTCTATTTATTCTGAAGATGATGTCAATGATTCTGATTAAAGTTTAAAATATTTATCTTTTAGTTTATTACTTTTTCATGGTTTTAAGCCTCATATTTGTATTCGTGACATGGATTTGGCCTTAACATTTGAATATGGTTACCTAGTCATGCATGTACTGTTTCTGGGAAAAAAATAGTGCTGAAATCCTTAATATTTGGGCTATTTCTTACAACTTTTTTATCACGCTATTTTATATGTAACTTCGCTATATCACGCTATATCTTGTATAGCTTCTGGAGGAGGGTCACGCTATTTTTGATAGCATGCTATTCTTTACCTTGGTCCTGATTTGCTAAAAATGAGCAGCAACTCGCAGCGTAGACAGAAGACCTAGGAAATTGTCTATTGTAGTGTGCATGGATTAGGTTTTCTTTAATTGTTACTCCCCATTAGTTATCCTTTAACTAATTAACTCGCTCTGTACTAGATCGGTCGGGGAGTGCTGTCTCCCGCCCTTCATCCTCAAGTTTTGTCTTCCCGTGAATATCCATAAAATTCAATATATCACATGTACTGGCTTCAGGTATACACACACGTGTACCAAATGAACTCATTATTTTGCTGGCTCTTTTTCTTGAGAGTTTCTTAAGTCCATCCTTGTCGACTATCCATAGTGAGCGTAACATACATAGTAACATAACTGTCACGTAGGTAAAAATAATGATGTAGCATTCAATCTATTATATACTAAAAGCAAAATGAGAGAGTTTTTAGAGGCACCAGGTTAATCCACATCATCATAATTATTTTTGACAGTCGGATATAAAAGTTGTGGTTGCGATTTAACTAAAGACACAATTGTATGTTACGTAAATTTAATCCATAGGCACGTTAATTCTAGGAGATATTAGATGGACACGCGCGACGTGCGGGTCTGCCAGAAATCCAGAATTGTTAGCAGAGTCGATCGTTCCTTTGAAGGCGCAAAGCCTCGATACGTCTCACACTATGGATCCTATGAAACACGGGCTATCTTCAGGTCTCTAACCCTAGGTTGCGCCAATGGAGGTGCAGCAAGCTCCAGACGGGCTGCAGGCAGCAGGGGCAACAACAGCGATCTCCAGCGAAACCCTCGGCCGTGCCAACCGCCAAGGGAGGTGCAGAACGGTCCAAGGGTTTTGCCGGCCGGAGCGGCAACAGGGGCGAGCTGCCAGTCGCCAACAAGAGTAACGCCTCCACCTCTACCAGCGCCGGCTGCAGACGGGGCCTACCTGGATGATGAGTTCGTGTTGTGCGAAATACAGCAGGGGAGCAGCCAGCCGTGAGCCTCTGCTTCCAGCGGACAAAGATAGCCAGTTCATTAAGCATGCACATTACACGAGCTCTTGGGCCGAATGTATGATGAGGCGGAGATGTTTGACAGATGAAGCAGATCCCGGTCGTCAGGTTTAGAGTAGCTAGAGCAATTAGTATCAGCTATTTTCTTTTTTGAGTGACTATTAGCTAATTATGTCATAGCGTTCATATTCCATGGTGTTTGGTTACATTGGTCCAAGCGAATAAAGTATGAGTATTTTTTTCCTAATTGGCAAACTTAAACCAGAGGGATATAAGTCAGAAGGTATCTTCGTCATACAGTCCCATCCCGATACCTCTTCTTTTACCTTTCTTTCAGGAATTTAGCTTCACGAGCTAGCATGAAGGGTATCGTCTGAATGTAATACAACCATTTGTTTTTTTAGGAGCCTTAGGTCTCACAGGGAAGCCAACGCCCGATTTTGCTGTGCTAATCTAGCGGCTTATCTCTTGAGCCAGGTTGTACTTTTGGACCCCGGTAAAATGGCCTACCGATCAACTATTGCTAATTTTCCTCTACCAAATAGGAACTGGAGATGACAAATTATATTATTCTTCGGTGCCAGGTTGTTAACTAATTATATTATTCTTCTGTTTCGCGAGGAGGTGACTAAAACTCTGCTCAAAACTTTGAAACTGGAGATGAATTGTATGATGGTCAGAGCTGATGATAGCAAGCAAAATCAATTGATACTGTAAGTGTGATAGTACGGTGCGCTATTATATCCCGGACCTACTTTTCTTCTATCACAGATCATTAGTATATCTATTGGTTTTCTTCTTGCATAATTTCTGTAATCTTCCAACAATTTTGATTTTGGTAAAAGTGGTAGTTAGGATCGGCTTACAAACCTCTGTTGCTTAACTTCACCATGAAATTGTTGATTATTAGGAAAATAGGGAAGCTGTTATTCGATGAATTAAGTTGCAGATGTTATTCTTTAATTCTCACAAATAATAAGGCTTAAAGTTCGTACACATTATTGTGATATTGTTCCTTACTGAAAATAGTGCTTACAAGGTGTTGACCTGAAGGTCTACAATAATGTACATCATGCTGGATGAAGATGCCCAAAAAAATTGATTTATTAATGAAAAAGGTTCTTCGTTTGCTCTGCTCAAGGCAAATACCTAAGATCCAAAATCTTAGTACCAAGCAAAATCATTGCATCCAAGTTTGGACACTTTTATCTCATATGAACAATCCTTATAGTGTGTGAATTTTTTCAAGAATAATCTTCCATGTAGGGATACCCTGACAATTTTTGTAACATATTAGTCGCTTAAAAATATTTATCCATTGAGGGAAACACCATCGTAGTTGCTACATTAATCATGAACTTAAGTGCTTCAGAAATTCAAATTAAAAGGGAGATACATGTTTATATTTATCATTAACTCTCAGTCGGATTTAGTTCTTTCCCGTATGTATTGATAGTATATGAGGATATATAATAGTGAAACATAGTGATGATGTTATTCACATTAAAATTCATAGTAATTATTATTATTACTTAGAAACACAATAATAAAAGTTAGGTCAAACCAACACACTTAAAGATATATCATATCTAAAAATGTTATGTTTTCTAGAACCAATAGGGTAAATAGGAGGGAAATGCCTACATTAGATAAACTTTAATAGTTACTCCCTCCGTTCCACAATATAAGATCCTTTAGGTGCCACATATTTTGTCTAGATTCATACTAAAAATAATGGACAAGCACACAAAAATGTGTCTAGATATGTGTGCATGTGAGTGTAGAAAAGAGCTAAAACGTCTTATATTGTATTGTGAAACGGAGAGAGTAATTATTTCAACGCACTAAATATGTTGCCCTCGCAGGGCCCCTGTGCTAGTTAAATAAGAAAATACAAATGCACTAACTATGTTACCATAACATTGCACATCTCAACACGATATGAGTCTATAACCTAATTAATAAAGTGTTGCATGACACTATACATATATGCATATGTTACTACATGGGTGGTGTTTTGTAGGCCGGACTACATGTAGCCCTTTATTTTGATCATTCGAAATACAAGTTTAAATTTTCAAAAAATCTAGAAAAAATATGTACATTTAGGCATGGATATATTCTACATGTGCGTATCCAAAATACGCTATATTCTAGGCTACATAAAAAAGAAAATTTTGTACATCTTGTTTGTGGATTGAAAAATTACACAGCTATAAGATATAGTATTGGCTACATCCAGATTTATTTTTAGAATTTTTGACACTTCAAAATATTTTATCAAAAGTTTAAAATATAGTGTTACATGTAGCCTAGGCTACAAATGTCTTTTTCGTGTTAATACCCACTAAAGAGATAATAGCGTATACTAGTATATGCATGTTCCAAATCTAATTTACCCCCACTATGCCTAGCCTTCATAAAACTAATTACCAAACAAACAGATAGTCAACCGTGGTCAACTCTTTTTCCAATAAGTTTACGTGTCATATAACATCTTGTCGTTGTACTGCAAACCAGAGATTTCAGATCTGCATGCACTTTAGTCGGTAATTTTATTCCTTGGCCAGAGCTTTCAATGTAAAATTGTTGGTGCTCTGAACTCAATATTAATTACTACAAGATGGTTCTTTCTCTTCATATAGCTCTCAGTCTTTACCAGAGAAGATAGCAACCAGTATGATACATTGTTTCAGTTCATTCATTTTTTAATTGGTAGCGCTAGCTTAGTACTTTAATATATAGCATCCACATGATACATATATCGCTGAGATGAGAGGAACCGAAGAGAGATTAAACATAGCTTAGAACTTAAATAATCCACGTGGGAATATGCGGCATCATGAAGAGAGGAAAAAGCTTCAAGTATAGATTTAGGAGATGTGCTAGGAAACCTAGACAAAATGAACTAGTACAGATCGGGCAATCTAAAAACCCCTCAATTGCACACGGGAACAATCTTTTGTGTGTGTATCCCCTATCGCTTACCCTTAGGTAATTAAAAGCGCCGCACAACATTCGATGGTCATATATCCGCATACGATTTAAGTTTCTAAACCATGGGCTACATATTCCATACGATCCGGAAATTATAAGCATGTGCATAATGCTCACCATCACACACGTTTTGTTTGCAACAACCGTGTGATTGAACCATGTGTCTATATAAAGTTATCTCTATATTTTTCTGTGAACGGTAGTTTCAAGCGACAAGTGTTTCAATTCGTTCATTGAATGCAATTACAGTCCAGTTATTATTGGCATTACTTTCATTCCCGCTTCTTTATCCCGCCTTTTCGCCGCATTCCCACCTCCTCATCGCCCCCGCGCTCATGTATAAATCTAGCTAGCTAATAGAAGTGCCGTCGGCTATGGCAATGGTTCTCTACAAGTCGAAAGTTCCTGACGAGATGAGATACTCCATTCGAGCAATGAAGCAGCGCTTCCGCGCGCCTCGTGCCACCACCTCAGCCGCCCTTCCTTCCTCATCTTCCTCCCTGTCCAGCGCTAGCTTAGTACTTAATTATATAGCATCCACATGAAACATATCTCGGTGAGATGAGAGGAACCGAAGAGAGATCACTAGTAGAAAATAGGCCTTCCGTTCGGAGCTTTAGTCCCGGCCATGTTTGGAACCGGGACTAATGTGAGTATTAGTCCCGGTTCCAACGGCTAGGACGCTGCACGGCTTTAGCCCTGGGTCAAACGGGACCTTTAGTCCCGGTTGGTATCACCAATCGGGGCTAAAGATAGACCATTTTTCCCCGGTTGGAGACACCAATCCGGACTAAAGCCGTCGTGTTTATCATTTTTTTTCTATTTTTCATTTAATATGGAATAATTCATATATTTCAATCCGTAAATCGAAATTTAACAAATAAAATATCTAAATTGATTAAAAAATGAGAGGAATCCAAATATGACAACTATCTCATCTTTTGCATCACAAAAACTCATTTAACTAGGCGAAATTACTTTCGAAAAATCGGCATAAACACATTTAACTAGGCGAAATTAGGTAGAAATCAAGAAAAATCCTAATACTTGGGGATTATTCATAAAATGTGGTTTACTCCTTTGCACCATATCTTTTTTGGAGGTTTTTTACTTAATTTGATTTTATCAAAAAGCGGTCAAAATGACCACCATGACTCTCATCGAAAGAGGTCAATTTTCTAAAACTATCGATGTTTCTGTGATATAACCACTAGTTGTGTATTTTAAAATGATTGTGAAAAAAAATTCAGACCAAACTATCAAACACTTATAGTTCAAATTTGGATTATTTTTGGAAAATCAGCACAAACTCATTTAACTAGGCGAAATTAGATAGAAATCAAGAAAATTCCTAATATTTGGGGATTATCCATCAAATATGGACTACTCTTTATGAGAATTAGATGGGTGCCATTTTGCACCATATTTTCGTACTTGGTTCACAAAAATATTCATTTTTGACACTTAGAAAAAGGAAAATGATATTTATAAAAATATTTTGAAAAATCTCTTCGGAACCATTGTTTCCTATACCAAGATACACCTATTTATCGAATATGAGAACTTTATCACAAACTATGCCATGGGAATGGTTATAAGTTGGTCATTTGGCTGGAAATAGATGTTTATACATGATAGCAAGTTTATCGATATTTCCATTACGCAAAAGATGATATTGATGGCATATTTGAATTCCTCTCATTTTTCTAATCGATTTAGAAATTTTATTTGTCAAATTTTGATTTACAGATTTAAAGATATGAATTATTCTATATTAAATATTATTACATAATCATTGTTATTTATTCAAAAAATATTATTACATAATCATTGTTATTTATTCAAAAAATATTAGTACATAATCATAATTATTTATTCAAATAAATTTTGAAAATTTAAACAATAAAAAATGTAACATCATGACCCAGGGATTAATATGATTGCTAGGATATTAATATCAATAAGTTCTAACTTCTCATTTGGAAGCTAGTTTGGAAAGAACTCAAAAGTTAAGCGTGCTTGGAGAACTCAAAAGTTAAGCGTGCTTGGGCTGGAGCAATCTGAGGATGGGTGACCGAATGGGAAGTTTGACCAGGATAAGTACTTTGACCTGAGATTAACTGGGACTAAAGGGCATCCCGATTTCATGCATGTAAAATGCATACATGAACTTTGCATTATTTTACTTCTATTCCAATCATATTTGCATCATATAAGGGTTATATCAATGTTTTATAATGATTTTGGGAATATTTCATAGATAAGTACTTTGACCTGAGATTAACTGGGACTAAAGGGCATCCCGATTTGATGCATGTAAAATGCATACATGAACTTTGCATTATTTTACTTCTATTCCAATCATATTTGCATCATATAAGGGTTATATCAATGTTTTATAATGATTTTGGGAATATTTCATAGTTTTCCCATTTATTTGGAATTAACCCTGTTTTCCAGAAAACGTCTTTTTTAGTGTTTCAGACTTTCCGGGAGCTTCGGGACTCCAAAAAGGGCAAGGCCAAAGAGCACGGTTCAGAATTTTCGAGACGAACGCAATGGGCTTAAATTGAAGACCAGAAGCCCAACAGGCTGGAAATTAGAGGGTCCCACGCGGCCTACTGTACCTGGCCGCGTGGGCCCACCTCTTTTCCCCCTCGGAGCTCCGTGGCCGTCGATCTTTGCTCCACCGACATAGTCTTGACCTAAAAACGCCTAAAAATAGCCCCCCGACGTTCTCTGGAAGAGCGCCGCCGAAACACAGAAACCACGAAACAGAGACCTGGAGCTGCAGATTGGAGGGGGAAAACTCCGGCGGGGCGCTGCCGGGTGGTCTCCATCTTCTCCAACGACTTCTCCACCGTCTCCATGATGAAGGGGGAGTAGTCCACCCCTGGACTTGGGTTTGTGGTGGTAACTTATGTATCTCTCCTCTCTTTGAGCTTCACTAATTAGTACCGTATGAGCTGCTGAACATGATTACGGTCATCTATGTAATTCCTATGGTGGATATTGTGGTATGAGATGATTTGTTATGCATTTACTGTTGTGTTGGAACTTTTATGATTTGTCATACTTTGGAGATATTCTATGATGCATGTGATGGTTTGATTTATGCATAATGCCTTGTTTATCCTTGTCATGAGGTGATTGACACCACCAAGTGTGGATAGATGAGAGAGATGTGGTCATGCACACGAATTATGAATCATTGCACTAGTGTTTAGAATATTGTCCATTATGAAGTATGATGTATGTAGGTACGGGATGGCCGATGTGACACGGCATATGTATTGAGTGACATGTGAAATACAGCCCAACATCCTTTATCTGGGGGTAAAAAGGAAGAGTATGATGTGGGAGTGACAGCAACCACGCTAGCCTTACGAGGGTGACATAGCAACACAAATGAGTACTTCTTTCAACTATGTGTTTTAGGACATATAGCCGTCATAAAAGCTACCATTAAAACATGACAATTGTGTGTACTTTATCCATAACATGATAATCACCATAGATGAGAGAGAGAGGATTAAGTGAACCCATGAACCCATGTCCATTGTTCCTATAAGAGAAAACCTTTGTCTTGTCCTCTTGCATTGAAGAGGATTGGGACACTTTTACATTCTTGTTTTGTTGCATTAAACTTCCATCCATTAAATCAACCATCTTGTTCCTTAAACTTGTTTAGTGCATAATCAACTAAAACTTGTGACACTTTAGTTGTAGGGAATAGATAACTTTTCCTTCTTGCTCCTGCGGATCGATACCTTACTTCCACATTGAGAGGTGCTACAGTGATCCCCTGCTCTTGGGGGTTATCAAGTACTTTTCTGGCGCCGTTGCCGGGGAGCGTAGCGCTTAAGTTTCTATTCTTGTGTGCACTAGACTTTAGATTTATTTTATCTTGTTTTATATCTTGCAATCATCTAAGCTTGGGGAGGTTCCTTTAAACTTGTTTGGTTGTGAGTTTCTCATTAGTTTTATCAAAAACCCATAAAAATTAGAAAATGGAAAACAACAAAAAAATTAGAGAGCTTTATGAAATTTATCTTGAGTTAGGACATGATGAGTTTGAGCAGAAAATTAAAAAATCTATGGAAAATCATTTGCATGATGGTAGCAATGTTATTACTATAAATTCTTTGCACACTATTGCTAATGCTATGGAAAAGTCTAAGCTTGGGGAAGCTAGTTTTTCTAAAAATGATCCTTGTAGTTCCCCAGCTTTGGAGGAGAAAATTTGCTTTGATAATACTTTGTCTCCTATATGTGATAATTCTAATGATACTTGTGATCCACTTACTGAAAGTATTCCTTTTGAAATACCTATGGAAATTGTTGAAATGGTTATGAATGAACGTTATGCAGGGGATGGAACAGTCCATCCACATGATCACTTGTTGAAACTTACAGAACTTTGTGAGTTGTTTGAGGTTACAGGTTTATCAAGAGAAGATGTCATGAGGAAATTATTTCCATTTTCACTTAAGGACAAAGCAAAGAAGTGGTATAGGATGCTGGATGATCGTCCTTCGAATTGGAAACAGCTTGAATCTCTCTTTTACTCTAAATTTTATCCTCTTCATGAAGTGCATCTAGCTAGGAGTTACATTTTCAATTTTTATCCTCATGATAGAGAAAGCATTGCTCAAGCTTGGGGAAGACTGAAAACATTAATACTCAAATGTCCTAACCATGAGCTTCCTAAGGAAATAATTGTTACTAATTTCTATGCAAGGCTTTCAGGTCATTACAAGGATTATCTAGATGCTTCTTCAGGTGGTTCTTTCACAAGTAAGAAGGTTGAAGCTAAATGGGATCTTCTTGAAACAATTCAACGCAATACTGAAGATTGGGAGAACGACAAAGGTAAAGAATCAGGTATAAACTTTGAGTATGATTGCATTAAGTCTTTCGCTGAAACTGCTAGTTTTCATGGGCTTAGTGCTAAATTTGGTCTTGATTCTCAAATTATTGTTGATTGCTGTAAAACCTTTGCTTCTCATATTAATATTCCTAAAGAGAATTGGGACATGTATCATGAACCTTTTAAAGACACTTGCTTGGAAACCGAAATTGTTACTAATGATTGCAATAAACATGCTCAAACTTCTGAAAATACTATTTCTTATAAGCATGTTAATTTTTGTGGAGCACTTAGACCTTGTGAAAAGAATAAAATCGAAGAGGAATATTGTATTCATCATAGGAATGAAAAAACTACAACATGGTATAGAGCTCTAAGTGATTTGGCTGAAAAAGTGTGTGCCCGCTATCCTTTTATTTGTGAACTTTGCTATAAAGAGGGTCATTTCGAATTTCAATGCTCAGGTTCTAATAAGGATATTGCGGGAGACTTTTGTGATAACATGATCACTCCTAATCAACATGATGAACTTACATTATTTTTGGGGTGTGAAGAGTTATCAAGAAAAACTTCTTCGTTAGATATGAGTGCTTTTGATATGAATAGCGTGTTACATGGATGTTATCTCTATTGTGTTAATAATTGCCATGCCAACACTTACATACAAAATATTATAAAAGATGGAACTACTTTACCAAAATATGAAAGGACTAATGTTTGTTTTACTCTTATTAATGAAAAAGAGGAAACGATATCTTCCCCTAAGCATGTTGCTCCTATTATAGTTGTTGCTGATGAGTCTGATTTCGATGATGATCCTATGCCTGTTACTTATAGTAGTGATCATGATTGGGAAAAGCATAGTACTTTTGATATTGAAAATCTCTTTGGTACTAATTCTGAAAATGATGATGCTAATAATTACAATCATCCTCATAAAACTTGTCATAGTTATGGAAGGATCACCCAAAACCATCCAATTAATATACAACTTGTCTATCATGTTCGAGTTCTTTACAATGATCCTACTTCCATTGCTATTAATAATAAGAACTTTGCTTATGTGGAAAATATTGATACTTTTATGCATATGGATCATGGTAAGAATGTTTCATGTGATGGTTATATTGTAGATTTTATCAATGATGCTACTGAAAGTTTTTATGAGAGAGGGAGACATGACTTCATATACCACAATAATATTAAGTCTCCTCTCTCTTTGTTGAAAATCTTGAAGTTGCACTTGCTTTGCCTTCCTATGCTAGTCACTTTGTGCTTTATTGATTTATTTTCTTACAAGATCCCAATGCATAGGAAGTGGGTTAGACTTAAATGTGTTTCATATTTTTCTCTATGTGAGCATCATTAAAACTATCAAGCCTAGCTATATGGCTATAAAGAAAGCGCTTTACGGGAGGCAACCCGGTTGTTTTTATTTGTGATTTTCTTTGTGTCCTCTTGCTGTAACAAGAGACTTAGTGTTTAGTTTAGATTCTGGAATTTTTAATAAAGTGCCAAGTTTTACTCATTTTGGTATGAAAAAGTTGCTTATAGCATTCGGAGATATTATTCCTGCACGAATCTGTGCACGGTATGATTTTTAATTCTTATTCTGTAACTCCGAATGAGCTCATATTTAAACTGTACTGGCAACTTTTCATCCTCTGTATGCATGAATTTTTTCGGAATTTTCCGACAAAGTTAAGTAGGGTAGAAAAATACGTTTTGCTGCTTATTCTGGACAGATTCTGTCCCATTTTGTTTGATGCATGCTTAGAACTTTTAACATGAATCTTTTTGATCCAATTGAGTTTATGAGTAGGCATACAACATTATACACTTTCTGGACATTCATATGAATTTTTGTCTAAGGATTATATGCAGCAAGGAATCTATTTGTTTATCACTACTAATGTGCCCCACAGAAAAAGAAATGGGAGAAACGGTGTTTTGAAGTTTTTTCACAGGGATTAGAGGAGATGCACCAAGAGCTATCCAAGGATGGTGAAGACCATAAGCTTGGGGATGTCAAGACAACCCCACTAGACCAACACACTCTCGGTTTGCACACGTCTAACTTCTGTTTTTCGATCAAACACTTTATCGTATAAACTTGGAGCGTTGTTTTTTGCTTTTGTTATTTCGGTTTGTTAAATAAGACCACCACTATCATTTATATATGAGAGAGCTACTGGAAGTTTGGGTTGAATTATGTTGGATGCTATTAAATATATTGGGATAGGGATGTTTGAGTTGATTTTAAAAGATACATATAGTTGCATAATTCATGTGCTTTGAATGAATGTTAATTTGCAAGTGTGTTGTCAAGAGCTATCTTTTACCATGTTTAGATGTTGAATTTTAACTTTACTTGGTTTAACATGGATTGATTAGTTCTATGGACACTTATGCATGCATTTAGATGGTCAACTTTCTCCCTATTGCTAGCCCAAAAATTACAACAAGTAAAAAGCTTGTTTCCCAACACCTTCAACCAAAGTTTTTCCAGTGAGTCCACCATATCTACCTATTAGCTTTATGCTATTCCAAGTATGTTTATCATGTTATATTGTGTTATCTACATTTCTGAATTTAAATGCTTATGTTATTGATTGTCATGGGAAAAATTGGTTAAAAGCTCTCACGAACTTGATGCACAATTTACTTTTATTGCATTTAATAAGCATGAACCATTGTGATTAAAATTATGAAGTTGTGGGCTTGACAATAGTTTTGGTTGAGAGTTAGCCCATATGTGCTGTCACATGGCAAGCTTTCAACATTGCACTTATTTATATTTAGTTGATGTCATGTACTTTTGTTTATGGATGCCTATCATGGGTGAAATGAATGTGGATACTTAGTAAGTTCAAAGAGTTTGTATAAATGGTTAGAGAAATGCCTGGGCCGCTAATCTAAGCCATGCATCATTCATGGTGGAAATTTACAGCATAACCATAATGTTCATTCAGTGATGCACCTCATAATAAAAAGCTATACCCATAGTAAATAAAAGAGTGCTGAGATTGTTCATTGTCTGTTTGTCTTGTTGTTTTGACATGGGCTTGTTCATGTCAAGGGGCAAGAGGTACCCCAGTGCAGTTCTTGATGATACTATTATTACTTGCAATGACCTTTATTTGAATTTACTTTGTGGACCAAAGTGAGTAACACATGGTGTAGGTACTTGTATTCAAGGGACATGAGACATTCAACCAATACATTGTCAAGCACACCACTCATATTTGCTTTCACTTTAAACATTAATCATTCAAGATGCTATGATAGGGGTAATGAGAGCTCCACACCAATGACTACCACATTGCAAGCATTAACTTAAGTAGAAGTGTTTGGAAGTTAGATGAAACTTATTCATGCTTTACCTCTACTTATTTATCTATCCAAAGTGTCCACCTTTTATATTCAGTTTTCATAAGAAGTACTCTATGACCACCATAGGATGTTTTTACTTTTCATTATGCATACATTTGGTCCATAGTACTTTCTTCTATGTTACACTTTGTGAATTTATCATTGAACATCTTTACATTGAGTATTTGATATCACTTCATAATTTATCTTGCATATTGTTATTCCTTTGAAGAATGAATCATTTGACTCTATGTAGCAATAGTAATCACCTTTGATATCCATTGATAGTATTAAAATGCAAAGTCCATGTTAGTTTTATCACCTTCATACTCGGGACGAGCATGGGTTAAGCTTGGGGATGTTGATGCATGTAAAATGCATACATGAACTTTGCATTATTTTACTTCTATTCCAATCATATTTGCATCATATAAGGGTTATATCAATGTTTTATAATGATTTTGGGAATATTTCATAGTTTTCCCATTTATTTGGAATTAACCCTGTTTTCCAGAAAACGTCTTTTTTAGTGTTTCAGACTTTCCGGGAGCTTCGGGACTCCAAAAAGGGCAAGGCCAAAGAGCACGGTTCAGAATTTTCGAGACGAACGCAATGGGCTTAAATTGAAGACCAGAAGCCCAACAGGCTGGAAATTAGAGGGTCCCACGCGGCCTACTGTACCTGGCCGCGTGGGCCCACCTCTTTTCCCCCTCGGAGCTCCGTGGCCGTCGATCTTTGCTCCACCGACATAGTCTTGACCTAAAAACGCCTATAAAAATAGCCCCCCGACGTTCTCTGGAAGCAGCGCCGCCGAAACACAGAAACCACGAAACAGAGACCTGGAGCTGCAGATTGGAGGGGAAAACTCCGGCGGGGCGCTGCCGGGGTGGTCTCCATCTTCTCCAACGACTTCTCCACCGTCTCCATGATGAAGGGGGAGTAGTCCACCCCCTGGACTTGGGTTTGTGGTGGTAACTTATGTATCTCTCCTCTCTTTGAGCTTCACTAATTAGTACCGTATGAGCTGCTGAACATGATTACGGTCATCTATGTAATTCCTATGGTGGATATTGTGGTATGAGATGATTTGTTATGCATTTACTGTTGTGTTGGAACTTTTATGATTTGTCATACTTTGGAGATATTCTATGATGCATGTGATGGTTTGATTTATGCATAATGCCTTGTTTATCCTTGTCATGAGGTGATTGACACCACCAAGTGTGGATAGATGAGAGAGATGTGGTCATGCACACGAATTATGAATCATTGCACTAGTGTTTAGAATATTGTCCATTATGAAGTATGATGTATGTAGGTACGGGATGGCCGATGTGACACGGCATATGTATTGAGTGACATGTGAAATACAGCCCAACATCCTTTATCTGGGGTAAAAAGGAAGAGTATGATGTGGGAGTGACAGCAACCACGCTAGCCTTACGAGGGTGACATAGCAACACAAATGAGTACTTCTTTCAACTATGTGTTTTAGGACATATAGCCGTCATAAAAGCTACCATTAAAACATGACAATTGTGTGTACTTTATCCATAACATGATAATCACCATAGATGAGAGAGAGAGGATTAAGTGAACCCATGAACCCATGTCCATTGTTCCTATAAGAGAAAACCTTTGTCTTGTCCTCTTGCATTGAAGAGGATTGGGACACTTTTACATTCTTGTTTTGTTGCATTAAACTTCCATCATTAAATCAACCATCTTGTTCCTTAAACTTGTTTAGTGCATAATCAACTAAAACTTGTGACACTTTAGTTGTAGGGAATAGATAACTTTTCCTTCTTGCTCCTGCGGATCGATACCTTACTTCCACATTGAGAGGTGCTACAGTGATCCCCTACTCTTGGGGGTTATCACTGGTCATAACAACCGGATAACCGAGACTAAAGGCCCTTAACAATCGGGACTAGAGGCCATTTTTCAACTAGTGGATGAAACACACTAGCTTAGTACTTAAATAATCTAAGTGGGAGTATGAGGCATGATGAAGAGATGCAAAGGCTTCAAGTAGAGATTTAGGGGATGTGCTAGGCAAGATAGACAAAATGCTTGTTGATATCTTAATTAGGTGATGGCAACAACAACCCCCCGAGAAAGAATCACTGGATTTCATTGGGCTACTTTATCGCTGAGATGAATATCCAGCACAACTGTTACTATGTCTGGCACAGACTTTGGCTAGAGGGTCAGGAGACTTGTAGTATGTCATGCTGCGGTCATGAGCTGTTGTAAGAGGGTGTGCCTCCTTATTGCAATCCTAGAGAAACAAATTTCAACCACATGAAAGCCTTCACGTCACGAACGAGAACCTTGTAACCGTTCAGAGTGGACATCGGAACCAGGAAATCAGTTTCCACCATGGAAATGCACCAGAGCAAATCGATCATTGCTTGTAAACGTTGGAAACAACCTTTATTTTAGTACTCGAGGGCGTGGTGGCCCCTTAGGTGAAGCAAATGTGACATACACTTTGGTCTCCCGGATAGGGCCAACAATATTGGGTTTCTCCGCCTATGAGTCACATATTTCTTCTCATTCCTTGCTATAAAACAAATTTAATGTCTGTTATGCAACTTCCGAAGTCTGACGAAAGCATGATGGAATTCGGTCAAATGAGGGAACCGACGGTTCCCTAAAAAAAAGGAATAAACAGAGGGTTTCACAACAATAATCACTTTATACATACTGATTTAAATTTCTTCTCCATTGCTCACTTAGGAATGACAACGGTACCATCACATGAATTCTTGGAAATTGTGTCTGGTTAAGTCAGTGTGCGGATATTACAGCAAAGTGATATTCAGATGGTGTTACCTTGTTCAAAGAATGGATGGTGTTCATGAAACCTATGTTATGAAGACTTGCAGTCAGTATGTCAAATCGACATAACCAAATTAGACCCCAAATTAGAGATGGAAACTCTTACTGTAAATTTGACTGTCTGTTGTGGCATTGAAATGAAAATTACGGGAACTAAAACAGAATTAGAAAATGTAAAATGGGAAAGAATGGAAATGTTGTTCAGAATATTCATGGGCTAGTGGATCTTTTTTTGGGGAAAGAAAGGCGTGGGGTTATTTGATCAAATTTCTTGCCGTTGTAACTACCCTGCTGGCCCACGTTGTACGATATAGGCAGACCCTACGTTGTACCAACTCTCAGGAGGAGGTGGCGTTTTGGTAGTAGGAATATGTAATCCCATTCAGATTATTTTTCACATTTTGAAAATGTATTTTCAAACACCGGAAGTAGATGGTCCTACTAACCGAAATGAATTTCCGATGTCATTAGCGCTATCTTGAAATGACATGAATACGTAGTGCAGACAATAGGTGTCTAGCTGACTACTGTAAATTTCCTAAGGGCATGTATATTGGTCTAGACAACAACTGCTAAGCAATCTCCACCACATCTACATATCTTATTGCAGACACACAATACATCGAGGTAATATTTTCAGGTGTCTATAGAAGAAAACATGAGTAGTTGCGATCTATAGCGATTTCGCACGTGTGAGAGAGAATCCTAGAACGGAATTATAGACGCCAAGCATACAATGCGTATAGACCGTCGATAGCTGGCGAGTTTTACGACTACACGCCTTCTGCTGGTTTACCGACGCCTTCCCTCTCTCTTCCCGTTCTTGCCCCGCCATTACATAAAATCCTAGATGGCACCTCCTTACAAACAGCTGAGGTGTACTATTGCTGTTGTAACTACCCTGCTGGCCCACGTTGTACGATATAGGCAGACCCTACGTTGTACCAACTGTCAGGAGGAGGCGGCCTTTTGGTAGTAGGAGTATGTACTCCCATTAAGATTATTTTTCACATTTTGAAAATGCATTTTCAAACACCGGATGTAGATGGTCCTACTAACCGAAATGGATTTCCGATGTCATTAGCGCCATCTTGAAATGAGATGAAAACGTAGTGCAGACAATAGGTGTCTAGCTGACTACTGTACATTGCCTAAGGGCATGTATATTGATCTAGACAACAACCGCCCGTAAGCAATATCCACCTCATCTACAGATCTTATTGCAGCCACACAATACATCGAGGTAATATTTTCAGGTGTCTATAGAAGAAAACATGAGTAGTTGCGATCTATAGCGATTTGGCACGTTTGAGAGAGAATCCTAGTACGGAAATATAAACGCCAAGCGTACAACAGGGTAAAGACCGTCGATAGCTGGTGAGTCTTACGACTACAAGCCGTCTGTTGGTTTACCGACGCCTTCCCTCTCTCTTCTCGTTCTTTCCCCGCTAGTACATAAAATCCTTGATGGCACCTCCTTACAAACAGCCGAGGTGTTACGGTGCTTTTTTTTTTTTGAATAAAGAGAGTCTCCCCTCCGATTTCCATTAATAGAAACCAAGCATCTAGATGTTCATTACAGGAAAGTAAAGAAAGCAGTAAAAGTTTACATCATAACCATTGCTCTCACACACCCAAAGCAGCAGCGGAAGCGAGGCAAAGCCTACCAACGAAATCTAAACCCTACAGAACCAACTACCTCTACGCCTAACTGAGATAAGCTCCCAGCAGCCAGCATCCAAACACATCCCTCCAGCAAGCGTCATTGTTTTGCACAGACATCAAACACATCGAGATCAACCCGCAATCCGAAGCACGCCGGGACGCCATCCTTTCGAAGCATGGAAGGCCTCACTTGCCACCTGTTCTACTAGTCTTGCTCCCCACTGCAGCACCTCATGGTTTCCCTGTTTTGTCTGTAGAATAGCCCAAGAGCTGATCAAATTAGTAACCGAATGAACAATTGCAAACGGATCATTTATTTTCTTCCTCTCGAAGCAAATCGCGTTCCTGGCATTCCATATCGCCCAGAACAGCGCTGCCACCCAGGTAGAACCATTTCTCTATGTTTATTATCAAATTTATGTAACCATGGTCCAAACACTTCCTGAATTGTTGACGGAAGCGACTGGAAATTAAAAGAACATCTCAAAATACTCCATATCAATTTTGCTGTAGAGCAAGTTACTAGCAGATGCTCAACTGACTCCGGTTGCCCACAAAAAAGGCATTGTGGGCTACCAGTCCATCCTCTCTTCAAGAGATTGTCTTTGGTTAAAATGCTATTCTTTAGCACCAACCACAAGAAGATTTTTTTATATGGTACTTTAGCTTTCCACATAAATTTATGAGGAAAGCCTATCTCATTCAGACTAAGTTTTCTGTACAAAGATTTAACTGTGAAGATCCCATTTTTTATTAGCATCCATTTAATTTTATCCTCTCCCTGCCTAAGTAAAACCCCCTCGCAAGATTGCTTGACATTTTCCCACAACAGCGACGTATCCCCTAGCAAAGTTCTCCTAAAGGTTAAGGCACCCCAACCATTGTTCATAACTGACGCCACAGTAATACCCTTTTCACGACAAATGTTATAAATCCCCGGACATCTATCCTTGAGCGGTTTATCATCTACCCACCAATCCTCCCAGAACCTTGTGTTTTCTCCATTTCCAACCAGCTTTCTACAGTTCTTATAAAATATGTCTTTCACACTCAAATACCAGACCAAAACTGGGAATCTCCAGGTTTACGTCTAATTCCAGAGATACATTTATTCTTGATATCCTTATTTCTAATAACTGTTTGCCACAAACCTTTTTCAGTTTCCAGCTTCCATAGCCATTTCGCAAGGAGAGCTTGGTTCATTAAATCAATATTCAAAATGCCCAGACCTCCCTGGTCCTTAGGCTGACAAACCACTCCCCATCTTACCAGATGGTATTTCTTTTTATCCTTCTCCTCCTGCCAAACCAACCTGGCTCTGAAGTAATCTACTATTTTCTTGACCCCAACCGGCATTTTGTAAAAGACAGCATATATAAAACCATATTCGAAATACACGTTTGAGCTAGGGTTGTTCTTCTAGCTATATTAAGAAGTCTCCCATGCCACCCAGCACAATGTTTTTCAATTTTCTTTTCCACATGATTCCAATCTTTGTTTCTAATTCTCACCTTATGTACTGGGAAACCCAAGTATCTCATAGGCAGAGAACCATTCGGACAAGTGAAAATTTCCTTGTAAATTTCACTTTTATTTTGAGATTCACCAAAAAGGAAGATTTCACTTTTATGGAAGTTGATTTTTAGACCAGACATTTGTTCAAAAGCGCAAAGAATAAATTTCAAATTCTTAGCACTTTCTATATCATCCGGTAGCAAGAATACGGTATCATCCGCATACTGCAGCACATTAATGCCTTCCTCACTTTCTACAATTAAAACCCCTTTCACCAAACCAGCATTTTTGGCATTGTGTAGCATAATAGCAAGCGCATCTGCCGCCAAATCAAACATCAGGGGAGACAAGGAATCCCTTGTCTCAGCCCTTTGTGAGTAGTGAAATAATTTCCAATAGAATCATTAACCCGGATAGCCACATGTCCCCCGCGCATCGATTGCATAATCCAATCAATCCACATATCTGGATATCCTTTTAATTTTAACATTTTACAAACAAAGGGCCATTTGATTTTGTCATATGCTTTCTCGAAATCTATTTTAAACATCATTGCACTCTGTTTGCCCACATGAATACTATTTAAAGCTTCATGTAATAGCAAAACCCCTTCCATGATGAGCCGACCTTTGATAAACGCCGTTTGAACCGGGGATATCACTTTGTCTACCGATTTTTCTAATCTTTTCATCAAGATTTACGTAAATATTTTGAAACTTACATTAAGAAGGCATATGGGACGAAATTTCTGAATTTGTTTTGAATCTTTACATTTAGGTACTAAAGTAATTATACCATAATTTAGTCTAGATAAATCAAGCTGTCCTTTATGAAAATCATCCAGCATAACCTTCAGATCCCATTTAATAAGCTCCCAGAAAAAATTGGTAAAATTCAGCTGTAAAGCCGTCAGGACCAGGAGAGGTGTTGTTTTTCATTGAAAACACCACATCCTTCACCTCTTTCATAGAGAAGGGTTTAATTAACTCACTCGCCTCAAAATCATCAATTTTTTCATTGCTTTCAATTTTAAAATCAATATTGGAGACCTCCGGCCTGCCAAAAAGATTTTTATAGAAATGAGTAATATACTCCTTCAGGTTGTTTTCCCCTTCAATCACCCCCTCTTCTTGTTCTAACGAAATAATCATATTTTTTCTACGTCTACCATTAGCTTTAGCATGGAAGTATCTAGTGTTGAGATCACCCTCTTTAATTTCTTTATCCTTGCTTCTCTGTTTCCATTTTAGTTCCTCTTGCCGTAAGAGAAAGTTTAGATCAGCTCTCAAGGATTTCTGATCTTGTCTCATTATAGCAGTAAGACCAACATTTTCACACAGTTTATCAATCGCATCTAATTTCTCCAAAATATATGCCTTGTCCTTCTTATACTGAGCATCTAGGTTTCTATTCCAGCCTTTGAGAAATTTCCTCAAGGCTCGAAGCCGAAATTGCCAGCGGTCCAACTTATCTCGCAACACACACGGCTCATTCCAAATTCTTTCCACATTTTCCTTTAAGTCTTTTCTTTCAAACCAATCATTTTCAAATCTGAAAATGGGTGGGTTCTTATTAGGAGTCCCCGTATCAATGATCAAAGGTGTGTGATCAGATATCTCTCTTTCCAGCGTAGTTAGGAAAGTTAAGGGATATTTATCCTCCCAGTCTGGACAGATAAGCACCCTATCTAGTCGTTCGTAAGTACGATCAGCCTGGTTATTCCCCCAGGTATATTTCCTTCCATTAAGCGGCAAGTCCAGCAACCCAGCATTCTCAATGATAATGTTGAAAATAAAGCTCCACCGAGAAAGATTACCCGGCTTATTTTTTTCATCCACACTACGAATTAAATTGAAATCACCCCCAATAAGACAGGGATAAGAGTTATCATGACATACTCTTGCTAATTCTGTCAGGAATAACGCTTTCCCAGAGGGTTGCGCATCCCCATAAATAACCATTAAATTCCAAACAAAGTCAGCCATTTTATCATGTACTAGCACCCTCACAAAATATTCCCCAATTTCATGTTCAATATAATCAAGCGTATCCTGATTAATTCCCACCAGAATACCTCCAGATCTACCTTTCGAGGGAGCCCATTTCCACAGAAAGTTTCTGCCCCCACCCAATTTATGTAGTTCATTTTTCGTAAAGTTTTGTTTGATGGTGTTACGGTTCTTGCATATGGCTAAAGAGACAGCCCATTGTTGGTTGGTCGTGTCTGTTTGGCTGTGTGATGTGGACGCGGGTTGCAGGCATGACTCTGAAGTCTGAACCAGTGCATTAGATCTAAATCGCCTGTTAAACATATATGATCTGTTGGATCACCACCCTCTCGTTTCTTTATATTAGTGGGGATGATAAAGTTATTAATCTACGTGACGAGACTTAAGAGTCATCCTTCCAAATGTCACTTGCAAGGTCGCCGCTAGGCTAAAAAAAGAAAAGAAAAAGTGCAAAACACGAAGGACTTGATTCAGCCTTGGAAGGTGCTTTAATATTTGCGTAAGAATTATTTTTTCTAGTTTTCCACCAAGCTACGATGCGCGGCTTCTGGCAAGATTCGGGTAAACCGTACGATTGGCCGTCGCACAAGCGAGTAGCGGCACTCGATCTGTGGAGCGGGAGACTACGGTGATCGGCACGCCGCACAAGCGTGGCCGTGCCACCGCCCCCGTCCTCCCGGACGACCTCGTTGGGAGATCTTCTGTCGCCTGCCGGCAAAGGAGATCCTCCGCTGCCGCGCGGCCTGCCGCTCCTGGTACCGCTTCAGCTGCGACGAGGAGTTTCTCCTCGCCCACCACCACCGTCAGCCGTCGCTCCCGCTGGTCTCGTTCCGCTGTAGGAACGGTCGCTACACTTCCGATCCCTCGCTCGATGCCTTCGATCTGAGGCGGACGCCCGCCGAGCGCCGGCCCATCCTCGGATTCAATGACTACAACCGTCACCGTAACTTCTCTATCCGCGCCTCTTGCGACGGCCTCCTACTTCTATCCCTCTCCAACCGCCGCTTCTACCTCTGCAACCCGGCCACGCTCGAGTGGCTCGCACTCCCGGCTCTGACCGGCGGCAATGTCGCTGCTCTGTACCCTCAACGTGGGTCCGGCGAATACTGCGTCCTCTACTGGAAGCGCCCAAACAAAAGCACCAGTAACAGTGCAGCCTACCACGTCCTCACGGTGGGCTCCTCCGAGGAACCAAGGTATATCGGGCTACCGGTGGCCTCACCGTCCATGAAGAATGAAACAGCCCTCTGGCTTATTCGTGCTTATGAGCAACCGCCTGCCCTGCTACATGACTGCCTGCACTGGTATGCAAGCGGCCGTTCGAACAACAAGGTAGTAGTTTTTGACACATTGGTTGAGTCGTTTAGGTGGATGAAATCTCCCATAGCCACCATTTCGGCACATTTGCTTCAGATGGATAGTACAATTGGCATCGGCCATACACATATGACATATAGATGGTGATACCATGATTGCCGAAGTCTGGGTGCTGCAGGACTACAAGATGGAGATATGGTCATCTAAATACGAAATTGACTTGTCATTGGTGGTGATGAGGAAACCTCATAGAGGGAATAATTTCTCTGGTCAAGTTGTGTCTGCGAATGGAGATCTGCTGGGTAATTTTTCGCGATGATTCGTTGGGCTTTCCTTCGTCGTACCTGTTTCACTTTGACAGCAAGGGCAAGTTGCTGGAGAAATTCTATCGGCAGAACGTTGACCCAACCGTTCTTGGACACTGTTTAAAGAAAGCCTAGTCAGGCATGTCTTCTTCCAGAGGAAAGACAGTGGCCGTGTGAGGGTGCCACGTTTTTTCCGGGGGCTGTACCTGTAGGGAGCATTGGTGGTTCTTGATAATCTCCATGTGCTTATCCATGTGAGTATCTAAAACATAGTTTTATGTAGGGTACTTGGACTGGGTATTTTGTTGGTTCATTTACGCATTTCATGTTATAACCTACATACTATGATGCAAATGTTAATGCATCACGTGCATGTAATTCTGCTCTTTTGTTTCCTGTACTTCTGCTCTTTACATAAGAAGAGAATATGAAACCTTGTCGATGATGCAAAACATGATACAGGCATGGTCTAAGCTGAATAACATCATGCTGTGCGATTTACAAATTACTATATTACAATAATAACATGTATGCTGACAGGATTTAGCGAGCTATAATATGAAACGGCATCTGCCTATCATATTCAGTACTGGTTATTCAGTACTACATTCTAAAGTCACTGATTCCTTAACTGGATTTATGATTTTGGCAAAATCGTTTGATGGCCGGATAAATTAACAGCTAAATAGTTGGTCTAAAGATTCATGGTAGCTTACAAGTATAGAAGGAGATGATGCTAGCTTGATACTAGTAGATCCTTGTCCTTGGTATTGAAGTAGCAGGTGGCGCATCCGCCATGTCCACTTCCAGGTGGTTACGCGTATTTTCTCAATATGCACTAGAAATTTCGGAGTTTCACTTCTTGGGACTTGGTAGCGCACTGTACCACTTTCATTAAATTTTGAGGTGCATACATGATATATGTACCTATATTTTGTTAAAAGCGTCAAGCTACTTGATCATATGTGATGTATGGAATGCTATTGACTACTGGCCATGGGTGGAATCGGAACTAGAAAATAAACATGCCAAAACCCCGTAAGTTCCTTCTCGGAGGTCTTTTACTTTCTGACATGCTAGGAAGTTTGCCCGAACTGCTGATACAATAGATGTGACGAGAATGCGGCAACGTTATCCTGGGCTTGGTATGTCCTGAACGACAGATATAAATGTTTCCAAGAACTATTTGTGTTTTCCCAAGTATATTTATTGCTTCTTCATCCTTGAAGTGGAGATCGTGCAAGGTTGATGGGTTATGTTTTCTATTTTGAGGTCACTTCATCCAAGTTAAGTTCAAATTTTGTATACTGTTTGTTTAATACTAGTGCCTCACATAGTACCCGGCTGAACGAACAAGTTCCTTGCAAGCTAGCGAGGGAGTACTTTTTTTAAGCATACTTACATGTATCTCCTCCCTGATATCGATTCCCCACCATTCATTTTTTGTATTACTGATTTACTGTTAGTAATCTATATATAGCGTTCTACCCCCTAAATAATCATCCGAAAAATTGCGTGGCGCATGGCAAGCCACACATTGGCAAATAGTGATTCACATACTCGGTGCAGTAGGACATGCTCGAGTAGACAAAGGATCACACAAAAAGGCATCGACATATATAATGTTTGTTTGTCGTTGCCGTCAATCGCTGCCAGAAGTACTGTTACGTATTTATAGGAACAAACTCTTATGACGAACATGCTGACACCTCGCCTAGCTGAACATTTTGAATCAAAAATCCAAATTGTAACTGTGCTGCTCGAACGTCCGGCGTGGTGGAGCCAGGTGTCTTGTGTCAGCAGCAAGTGCCGGCCGGACCACGTTGTTGGCGTACATGTTCACTCTATCTCTCCCGTGATGATCTCAAGTGGGTGCGCTAGCATACATGAGTAGTGTTATGCAATTTTCCGACAACACTAAGTGATGATGGCAAATTGCACAACATTTTTTTTTTTGAAGCGAGGCAAAAGCATTGCCTTGTTTGTAGGACGTACGTCTCGTGCCGACAGCTCACCAATCAAGCAGCGGATCATGTTGCGCAATGCTATGTTTAGCTTAGCAACTGGTGACCTGTGCAGAGAGCTAGAACGCACCTTGGACCGTTCCCCTCCCGCACAGTAGAGAGAGGCGACTTTTGAGAACTCCTTCTGCTCCCACCTCGCCGCCGGCGATTCGCGTGTTTCCCCACCCTCCGGCGGCCGCTCCGGCGGCGGGAGGGTGGGGAATCGCCGGATCCCGACGTGTACATAGTGTAGGTAGCACTAGGGCCCCAGCCGGCGTCGTCTTGGAGGTGGCGGCGTGGCCGGTGTTGTGTTTGCAGGTGGTGCTCGTCCTCTCCGGCGGTGAATCTCCTTGGAGTTCCACGGCGGAGCGCCGCCCCTTCCTCGCGCTCGTGGTCCTCTCGGATCGCCGTGTGTGGGGCTACCCCCTCCGGATCTTCTTGCGGCGGATCCGGTTGACGACTTCGATGCAGATGGTGGTGATGCAAGCGATGCTGCCGATGGAGTAGGGTGGAGGCTCTTCGGGGTTCGAGGTTCGATGACTTCCCGTCCGCTAGGGGGCTTCTTCCGTTCCAAGATTTCTGGGAAGTTGCGGCGGCGGCGCGTCATCGGCACGGCCTCTTCGCCGCGACATCGATGCAGAAGGACCTGTTTGTATTTTCTATCTTTGTGGTGGTCTTTTCTGCCTGCTTGCTGTAATCACCAGATGTATCCTCATAAAAAAAAAAACTGGTGACCTGTGCATCTCCAAAAATAACCGTACTCTTTTTTATTACCGAACGGCAAGGTCGTCCTACCACAAACTTGTAACGCCCCACAGCCAAAACATCCCATACCTCAAGATATAAATACCCCGCCATGTTGTGCTCCCCAAACCCCGTCCACACGACCAAATTAAGCAGCTTTATACTTTGTCGTGTGCCCGGGCGACATGGCCAACAGGGAGACGCTTGCGCTAGCGGCCTCCTTGTCCTTGTGGTGGCTCTCGCCGCAGCCCCCTGGCCTGCACACGCCGTGTGCAATATGAGCAACGATGACTTCATGGCGTGTCAGCTCGCGGCAGCGGCGACGTCGCACTCAACGGCAGAGCCTTCGATGGAGTGCTGCAAGACGCTGGGGAAGGCGGACCTCAAGTGCCTCTGCTCCTACAAGAACTCCCCCTGGCTCAGCCTCTACAACATCGACCCAAGAGAGCGATGGAGCTGCCGGGCAAATGCGGTCTGACTACGCCACCCAACTGCTAGATACATGATCTCATCTTGTGATATGTGTTGCGGTGTTGGTGGGTGTGTGTGAAGAACTTTGTTGCCCGTGATCTCAAATTTTATCGTTGAATGAACATATGCATGTCTTATCTCAGCAGTGACCGTCCGCAACATTTGCAGGTGCCTATTTTCTTTGTTGCAATGCATGTACTCCGTTAAGACACGGATCAATCACGGACCCTCAAATGGGTAATTCTTGAGCCTAGAGGTATATACAATTATGCATCTTCTAGCCGCGGAAAGAGTGAAGGGGTATGTTGGCATATGGAAGCTACGGTACCATGATGCGCATATTGCCTTGTCCGACTAATTTTCTAATAGAGTAATAGGTATAGTTGTTCATATATAGTAGCATGACATATAGAAGATTAAATATGAAATAAAATGTGTGGAAATCTATTATGTATTAATAGTACATGACGTGTTAATCAAGTATATGATAGATGTGCTAGAAAATCCGACAAAATGCAAAATATCCTATCATCAAATTTTCACAAAAAACAAGTTGTAGCCTTCAGATCTTTGGATACCTTTTTGTGTTAGAAGTTTGTAAAAAGTAGAGAAGTGGAGGTAGGAAGCCTTATATGCATAACAGAGAAGAGGAGAAGGCATGCATATGTAGTGGAGGAAGGAAATGGCAAGGAGGGGAATAGACCAAGACCAGGAAAAGGCGAGGAGGCAGACTTGGATACATTTCCATATGATCATGATCAATTAGGTTCTTGTCCTCAATCATTCACTATACAGTTAGATTGTCAAAATGGTTGCATATGCATTCCAATATGTAGTAAAATCTCAAAACGTACAACTTATGTGGACATCAAACGGTACTCTTGCCGCCTAACAAAGGGAGAACCTAGCCATGAGGTTTCATGTATAATCTACCGCTATATACCCACTAAATAAACTGTTTTTGGAGGGTTGCGCTATTTGTTTCTGCTAGACATCAATCAAAGAGAAGGGAGGGCTTTGCATCCTAAATCTCGAGAAATTTGCTTCCACTCAAAGGCTGAGATGGTTATGTCTTGAATTGGAGCCTTGGAGGATGATCCTAAATCATGGGCCGCTTAGGAAATCCTTTCAAAGAAAACGGACAAAGACATTGTTGCGGCATGCTTTTGGATGTCTTCTTTGGTTGGATGGCATGCGGCCCATCTACATTGCTCCAACCATCTACGTACCACAGATCTTCACACAGAAATAACTCTGCCACAGTCAGTCGACATGTTAGATTAAACTCTCGCCAGATTTAACACTCCAGGACATCCAAGAGTTCACTAGCCTTTGGAAGATGGTTAGCGAGGTCGAGCTTCAGGACGACTTGGACGAACATATTACGTAGAAGCTGGCCCAAGATGGCCTTTACATGCGGCCTTGGCCTAAAAATTACAACTTGAAGGTTCCACATGCTCTAGTCAATGGTGTGGTCAGTATGGGTGCCGCCGAAATGCAATTGTTTTCGCTTGGCTTGCCCTCTGGGGATGGATTTGATGGCAGATCAGCGCCAAAAATGTGGTAGGCATGTAAGCATGCGCAAGAGTCAGTCGAATACCTGTTATTCAAGTGTCATTACTCCATCCGAATTAGGAAGGCAGCCATTCTTTGGGTCGGCCTTCATGGAGTTCTGACCAAGGATTGGAATATCTACACCTCATTCTTGAATGTGGACTGTGGTTATCATGTTGGGCAAACTCCATCGTCTTCCATAAGGTCTACTCGCTTCTGATAGCCGTCTTTGTAAGAATCAAGGAGGAGGCCTCTAATTGGTGTGTCGCCAATCCTCTTTCTCCAATCCTGTTTGTTTTGGCTGGAGAACTGTTACAATATGTGATTAACAAAGCATGGCACGATGGAGATTTAAATCTTCCTTTGGACAGCGCTTTCAGTCTGGATTATCCAATTATTCAGTATGCTGTCGACACTCTCATGATTATGCCAGCAGACCCAATCCAACTGGAATATCTCAAAGCTCTTTTGACTAAGTTTTCTGAATCAACTGGCCTTAAGGTAAATTTTCGTAAGTCAGCCATGATCCCTACCAACCTCTCATCAGACAGATGTCATGAACTTGCTGCCGGGTTTGGATGTAAAGAAGAGTCATTGCCATTCCCATACCTGGGGTTGCCAATGGGGACTACTAAACCAAGAATGGAGCATTTGATTGGAATTCTTGAAGGTATTGACAGGAGGCTCTCTGGTGTGGCTACCACACTCTCTTATGATGAGAGGTTGATTTTTGTGAAATCTGTGCTTGCGGCAATGCCCAATTTTGCTATGTGCTCCATAAAACTACCACTTGGGTTTGTAGATCATGCTGAAAACTCATGCAGAAATTTTCTTTGGAAAGGGAAAGAGATTGATAAAAAAAGGAAAGTGTTTGGTCAAATGGGAGAAGGTTTGCCGACCTAAAGCTGCTGGAGGGCTTGGAATTAAAAAGATGAGAATTCAGAACAATGCATTAATAATGAAAAATCTCTTTAAATTCATGAATCATGAAGATATACCTTGGGTCAGTCTTATCTGGCAGGCACATTACCAGGGGAATAAACTTCCACAAGCTAAAAATCCTTGCGGATCATTTTGGTGGAAAGATTGTTTGTCACTGTGGGAAAATTTTGAAGAGCTAACAACTGTTAAAGCTTCATCCGGGAAAACTGTGAGGGTTTGGAAGGATAAATGGATTGATCCAAAGGCCATGGAAGAATTTCCGCATCTGTTCTCATTTGCAAAGGATCAAGATATCAGTCTGGAGAAATTTTCTGCTCAGGCTGAGGAGGATATTTATGAACTTTTCCACGACCCATATCCTTAATTGCAGCAGAGGAATGTGAGTTAATGTCGCAAACAATTGATGACTGGTCTGGAAATAATGGAGAAGTGGGTAACAAGGATCAATGGTCTTTTCAGTGGGCAGGTAAATACTCATGTAAAAAAGTTTATGAGCAATTGGATGATTCTGAAACTGCTCCACCACCATTTCAATGGATCTGGAAGTCAAGAGCTTTGCCCAAACAGAGATTTTTCTTTTGGCTTCTTTTACTGGACAGGCTAAACACCAGGGACTTACTCACAAGGAAGAACTTTTACGTTGAATCAAAGGCTTGTATTTTATGTCAAGATTGCACAATGAAACAATGGAGCATCTATTCTTCTCATGTGATTTCAATCAGAATTTCTGGTGGAAATTAAACCTTGAATGGAATAATGATCTGCAGATTATTGATCTTCTTATGGATGGCAAACAGAGGAATAATTTTTATTTGTTTTAACGAGGCAATCATTGCTGGTTGCTGGAGCTTATGGAATCATAGAAACAAAATTATATTTGATAACCAGGATCTTGATATTCTAGAATGTTTTAGATTTTTCGAGGAAAATCTTGCTGTTGTTATGCATAGAGCAAAACCAAGCCTTAAGGAGGGCATGCAGCAGTGGTTAGATACCTTGTAATCAGTTTTTTGACACTAGTCATTCCGACCCATTGTAAATATTCCATTTATAAATGAAAATGACATAGTAGGGGCCTTCCCTACTGTTTTAGTGTCAAAAAAATTGGTGCGTCGCCGGCGCCAAACATCTGAGCCACTTTTTTTTTTACAATAATACCATATATTATAGTAGCGAATAGTACATGGTAGAGATACATGAGCTGACTACATCGATTACAAAATAAAGTCTAAAAGAAAAGAACAAATCTTCAAACTCTTTCTTCTTCCATGACACAATCTTGAACTTCTCTGAAGGCAGCCGTCGAACGACAAAGATATCAATCCACAGACCTGCGAATACCAACGAGAGTTCTCTCATAATTTTGAGCCGCAATGCCAAGGTTACGTGCACGCACGTAGCCATTAAGTTAATCAACCAACATCGGTAAGAGTACCAACACCAATATCACAGGGAATAACAACCGGACAGCTTGGTCGACGTCGCTGGGAGCTGAGAGTACGAATCGCCATTGTCGAGGACGTAGCAGCTAGGACAAATATTACAAGGACAATCCTCGCGGCAACCATAAGAAAATATCCAAAATCGATCCGGCGAAGCAAGATCTGAAGGACCAAACCAAGACAAATTTAATCTTACAGCACCACCGTTGACGTCGGGAAGAAGATCTCGTCGTCGAAGGAAGGACCGAAGATTGCTTATTGTAGATGAAATCTCCATTGATAAAGAAGACGACACCAAAACCCTAATCAAATCTATTAAAAACACTACTTTTATTAAGAACTCAAACCATAGATCTCAAAACATCTGAGCCACTTGATGACGGGAGAGTGATTCATTTTCTTTTTTTCTTTTGTTGTCATAAATGTTATTCGCAGCGGGTCTGGTCAATCAAATAATGTCTCTCCTTAATTAATGAAAAGGCGAAGCTTTTGGCTTGTTTCAAAAAATAAGTACGTTCGTCTCATGCATATTTCTGTTTAAATGGCATGCTATGACCTGGAACATCCCGTTGGAATTAAATCTTGTCGTGATGAGGACTTAGATGCATTTTCCTGGAGATGACTGATGACCATGAAAACTTTGAGAATTGAGGAGAGAGAGAGACTGTGTATTTAAAATTAGATGCATAACCACAGACGGTAAACTCTGTATCTAATGGGAAGAGACCAATGTTTTCTATCATATTTTATTTTGAAATAAAATGTTTTTTTTTCACCAGCTTTCGTTGTCTAACTTTTACAAAAAAAAACAATCAAGAGCAAGAATGGCAGAGACAAAATACCAGATCAAAGTCATGAGACAACATAGTTAGATACACAATGAATTGTGATAAAGCTTACCGTGTAAGAGAAAAATGGAAACTATTCCTGCTGGGTGTAAGCAGCAGGGGAACTTGAAGCTTAAAAATATATTCCAACAACAACAATGTCACACTACTTCAGTGGTTTCAACCCTATCGACGCACGCAGCCTGTTCATCGCTATAATGTCGGGATCATTAGGATCTGGAGCGCCATTCTTGTTTTTCTTTTCGTCTCTTTTCATGAGCTCATCCCTCGGGCAATCATCCTTGGGACGCCCTCGAGGATTGGCGCTACCAAAGCCACGTCTTCTACAGAATTCTCCGTCTCGATCTCTAACATGGCTATAATCATCATCTCGGATGGGATGACGGTCTCGATCCCTATCCCTCCCTCTATCTCTCTGAAGGCCTCTGTCTCTTTGCCGCCTCCTCCCATAGTCCCTGTCATAGTCCCGATCTTTGTCCCTGTGATGTAATTCATGCTTCCTGTCCCTATCACTCTCTTTCTTCTCAGTAGTGTTAGGCTCGTCTACATCCATAGGCTGTACTCCATCCTCCTTATCTTCCTCCTCTTCCTCAAACTCATCTACAAGTTCCCTTCTTCCTGGTTCCAAAGTTCCACAAGATTCAAGGACCCATCTTTTCTGTATTCGGGGGAGGGCAGTGTCGCAGCAGTAGTCCTTGGTCAGGAGCTCATCAATGAACTCGTCAACGTGCGTCAGGGTGAACTTTCCATCTTCCATCTTTTTCCTAAGCTTTCGGTAGTCGTTGTAGAGTGGCTCCAGGTACTGGTAGACGTCGGCGTTGGTGCCGGTGAGGCGCAGATAAAACGCCCCAAGAACACGGACATACTTGTGTTCCTCGTTCTTGATGAACTCCACGACAATGTCCTTTTCCGGCTGGATCTCGAGCATCCTGAGGGCGAGGCATAGGAAGGGGCTCGGACTGCGGTTGCCGCCGTGGGTGCCGCCGGTGTGGTCGAGCTCCATGGCCTTGTCGACGAGGGTCTCCGCCGTGAGGCCGAAGCAGTTCTTTTTCCAGTAGGTGCTCTGGTAGATCTTGAACCGCACGATCTTCTCCACCAGGTTCACAGGGTTCGTGCCGTGGATGCTCCGAGCAAGAGGGTCGGAGCTGTTCGCCATCGTCTCCGGTTCTCTGTCGGCCGGCGCCGGAGGCGGCCGAGGCGGCGGCTACGGGGATTCGAATCTGGGTTTGCGGGTCGATCTGTGTTCCCTTGTCGATGCCTTTTTTGGTGGTTGTTATTGCTTGTACTGAGTACGTCACAGTTTTTGGTACGTCAATTCCCTGCTAGCTCCGACCGAGTCGGATTCAGAATCATAGCGCTTGCTGGTTACCTGGAGGAACGAAGACAGAGGCGGTATAGCCATGTAGATATTCTTGGCCAAACCTGACATTTAAAGGCTCGTATATTCACTAAAAAGGATGATGGCCGGTAGAAAAAATAGATAATTTTTTTTATCAGAAAAAACTGTTTCTGACTGAGGTGAAACAAAGTAAAAATGAGCGCTGAATTATTTTTTTGTTGCCTAACTCTTGTTTCACTCCGGTACACGAACTATTATCTTATTCGGGAAAATCCTGAAAAAATATTTGTTTGTATTTTCCTAATGGTTAGTTTGCAAATCATCCAATTATAAGGGGTAGAGAGAAGGATGCACTATTATAATTAAAGTGTAAGCCAAGTATCTTTTGTGATAAATCTCATGACATCTGATTAGATTTTTCTAAGAATCTTATTATTATCAGTTTCTAAAGTAAAAGATATTATAGTTAACAAACAAAATCGCTTCGAATGCTCCTTCTATTAAACCGAACCTACACCCCTACGCTACCCTTTTTTGCACGAATAGGGGGCATGCCTTCGCCGTCGTGGCGTCGTGTACCACAGCCAACACCACACGTTGGACGTGGCGCCCCTTCCGCTGACAACATGCAACTCCCATCGTCCGAGTTTGTCATGCAACTCCCATCGTCCGAGTTTGACTTTGCCGATTGAAACTCGCCATCGCACCTTGATCCAGTCGGACATCGTGAGCCACCTAATTATAGGCGTCAGAGATCGACCACTCCACCCGAATCACACTCAGTCTCGCCCTCCGACTCGTCCCGCATGTATGAGCTTGTCCCTGTATAAGAGAATATCTAGCGGATCCCTAAAACAGCCCAACCCGTAAAATTTCTTCTTTTTTACGTATTGGGGCGGGAAACGTGACCCGAGTAGCACTACTGGAATTCCAGGGAATAGTGTCGGTGATTTTTCTTTCGTGTTAGGCATTTGAAGAACCGACACAATAATTGTAATGGTGTCGGCCAGCGTCCGGCCGACACGGCTATAGGAATTAAAGTGTCGGGGAGAGTTATTTTAGTGGCGGATTACCATCCCGATACAATAAAACTATTAATTTTGTCGGTAGTGCACACACTGTAATGACTGAAACAGACAGGAAAAATCACGCGCCTGAATTTTTGTTCAATTTTTGTTAAGCGGGAAAAATTATTTGGCAACGCGCCACAATTTGGATCATTTTTGCAATTTGTCAGCAAGTTTTATGACCAGTTTACCTCATTTTCAAGTTGTTGTATAACTTTGCATGCATGGCGCAAGAATTGTATGAAGGGTGTTATTATCTCAAATTTCAAATATACTGAGAAGATCCTAATAACATAGCTGGTTGTGATAGCACTGATAAGCATAGCTTCACCTCACACCATGATGTACTTGTGTTATATGTCACTGACCTTGAACGTTGTTGATGCTTCAACACTCAGTACCTGCAGCACCGACCCTTGTTGTAGATGAAAGCTTGTTCCAGCAGAGCGTTGCTGGGTTCCCCTTCGACGCATTTTGTGCACATGTGTTGTTCACATACTATGCTAGTTAATTAGGTCTTGGTATAGCAAAAAAAAGCTAATTAGGTCTTGGAACTATACACCGGTTGTAATTAGCCGAACGCGTATTGGAAAATAATATTATGGTTATCTGTAGTGCCTCACTTGACAATACTGGTTATCTGAAATTACTTTTTATTCTACCGCAATTTTAAATACCGGAAGACACCTGAACAATTTTCGTCTATTTATGGCCTATATGCTTTATCTCACCTGTACTGTTAGATAGAATCTGGTTCTATGCCACTCATATATTATAGAGATGCATCTTTTGTATTTATCCAACGTCTGAAGTCGAGGCTTTTTACGGTACAATTTATTACTAGTGATAGGAGGAAGTAGTATCGAGTAAAATCAGCCGTCCATTGTGTGGGTACTTCAGACATTTTCTCTTACCAAATAGTCTCCGCCATCGCGCCTGTGTCCTGGAGAGGATGGGAACTGCTCAGGGTGGGCATATTTCCCGATCCCGAATCCCGAATTTCCCGATCCCGAACCCGAATTTCCCGATCCCGACGAACATTTTCCGGGAAGCTGTTTGAAATCCCGAACTTATTTCGGGTAATTCGGGAATGTACTTTTAAATCCCGAAAATCCCGTCTATCCCGAAAAAATAAAAAGCCCAGAGACATCAAGCCCAATCTTTTCCCTAGTGGCCCAGCTATGTCACATCCCAAATTTTGGAACTAAGAAAAATTTAGTTTTACCAGACCCAAAATTCAGAACCAACAAAAACTTTTTGAAATGTTTTCACTAATGATTGTGTTTTTCTTCCCATTGTTGTGTTGAACCTTGTGTGACTTGATGTTTAAGTGTTTGACTAGTAAATGTTAAACCTAAGAACTCAACCAAGGTCAAAACATTATTAACTTTGGCGATCATGTCATGACAACAAAAATATTCCATATATCTTTCCATTCTTATTTTGGCCAACTCCATTTCAAGAATATTTGGATTAGCAACAACCGAAACTAATACCCATTATTTGAGAAAGTAAAGGTATTTCCAAAATTATGTGTTTCCAAAAATATGGAGATCTATATGCTATCTCCTCTCTATCTTCAACCTTGATATTTTGCATGTATATGCAACTCCCATTTTATACTCTGATTTCCACTCCATTTGAAAATAACACTAGTGGGAAATATATTACCCCACATATTTCTCTTCATCAAATCTTCTGAAAACTACTAAGTTATGAGTTGAGATATTCCTTAAAACATCATCTTGTCATAGTTGAGTGTGATCATTTCTACAAGATAGTATTGTTAATTATGTAAATGGTGGTATGATTAATTTTTGTGGTTTAAATTGTGTGGTCTTGATTGTGTTGTTGATATTGTTGTGCTGTTGATATTGTGTGTTGTTGCTTGTGAGGGTAATCCCTCAGTTGTGCTTAATACTAAAATAAAACAAAGAGCTAAAACAAGAAAAATCATGTGACAAGTGACAAACATAATTCCCCAAGTGAGAAATTAAGTTTCTTTCATACAAAAATTCAGAGGAGAAATAATTAATCACTCTCCATTTATTCCTACAACTTTTCCCTCCCTAATTCTCTATTTCCTTCAAACAAATATTTTCTCTATGAAAATATAAACTATTGAAGTTACCATATTTGTCAAAGAAGTTCCAAGATGCTCAAAACAATATCTCTCACTTGATTTAAAAATATTAAAGGAGTAACAAATTTATTTTAGCAAAAATGACATATTTAAACCCTATGAACAAATGTTGCTCAAAACATTTTATTTTCAAACACCAATTTTTGTGGAGCTTCGGAGGCTACATGAATTTTCTTATAATTTTCTAAAATATTTAAGTGCCCAAATAATTCAAATACAGTGCTGTCTATTTAATCCAGAGGAAGAAAAGGACCTAAATGAAAATAGAAAAAGTAGTCCAGGGGGTTTTCTGCAATTTGTTCTTCTTCTTCCTGTAGCAGCAGTGGCGTGGCAGGGCGCCGATGCCGTTGTCGTCCTCCCGTCGCTCGCCCGCCCGGACCCCCCTCCTCTCCGCTGCCCTGCAAGGAGGATAAGAGGCCCCCCACGACGCTCTGCCCTCCCTCACTCACTCGCTCTCCTTCCTCTCTCTCTGCTCCTCCCCATGACCCGAACCCTAGACGCAGGTGGCCGAGCTCGCCGTCGCGCATCGCCGGCGATTGGAGCCTCCCCGAGCGAAGAGAAGACCGCCATCTTCACCGCCTTGTCTTCCTCTCCATCCCCGTCCAAGGAATCGCCGCGGGAAGCTGCGAATGGAGTGGGCCGTCCTCGTCTTCCTCGACCACGGCCGAAGCTCCGCCGCGACATTGCCGCCGTCTCCGACCTCCTCTGTCCAAGCCGAGCACACGCACGCGTCGAGGGTGAGCGTGTGATTCTTCTGGACATGCCCGTGCCTCCCCTCTCTCCGTAGAACGTCGCGTTGATGGTAGACCGTAGCGTGCCGCCGCCGGAGCTCTCCAGCGCCGCCGTCTCTGGTGACCTTTGGGTCCATAACGCCGCCAATAGGTACCACGTGCTCGTGCGTGTCGAGTGCGAGCGTCAGTAGGTCCCCGCGCGCCGTAGAAAGTCACATCCGTGCACCTCGCCGCCGGTGGTCACCGCGGCCGCGCGCGTCGTCGCCGTGCACGGTCCTCACCTCAAAGGGTGAGCGCACGTATCCTAACACCAGCACCGAGCCAGCCCAGTGGCTAGCACACGCACACGCGCGCGAGGTCGCGAGTTCGATCCCGCGCCGCGCACTGCCTTTTTCATTTTAATTCCGCTCGCTGACAGCCGGGGCCCGCTCGTCAGTGACACAGCGCCCGCCTGCGCCGCGTCAGCAGCCAGCGTGGCCGAAGGCCCCACGGGTCAGTGGCTGTTGCTAGCCACGGCCCGGTGAAAAACGTTTCGGGCCCTTTTTCTGTGAATATTAAAACTGACAGAAATTTGATTAAGTTTGTAAATTCAATATCTTTTTAAATACTTATCCAAAAATAGCAAACAATATATCAAAATAATCAGGAGAAATAACTTCACCTCATAACATCATTTTCATGTTGAACTAAACACTGGAAAAACTTTTCCTTGCACTTTAGTAAAATGGCAGAATATAAAATGATTTTGTAAAATCCATAACTAAATTAATATTAATCCAAATAATGTCAAACCAATTTTGTGAGCTTAGTAATGTGATCACCTAGCTCCCCTAATTTTGGTAGAATTAATTAAGCATTATTAATTATTTGGCATTAGATTAAACATTGCCAAGCCTCTCTGGACTAAAACAATTATAGAAAATGATTGGTTAATCCAAATAAGTTAGGGCCAATTTTGCTAGATCACATTTAAGCAATGTTAGTTACCCCTAAAAGGAATTAATTTTAGGAGCAACAGAACTTAAATAGTAACTAAAACTTGATTAATAAGTTTCTGAATTAAAACAATTATGTAGGAAGTTTAATAACTCCAAATGAATCAAACCCAACTGTATTATCTTCTACACATCAGTAGCTTTCTATAGATTTTTAGTTTGTATTTTTGTGATCAACAGAACCCAAGTTATGCAATTAAACTTGTACCACTAGTTTCTGCCATACTTAAGACATCACTAAATAATAGTTAATTAAATTAAATGGAAACCAAAGTGTGTTGCTCCGTGTGTGCAGTAGCTATTTGTGATGCTTATGATTGTTATGTCGTGATGATTGCTTGAGTAGTTTAGTGATTGTTTGTATGGCTTGTTTGACGTTTAGACGAGAACGTTGCCGGAGCCTACGAGGAGGGGGAATACTTTGATCAACAAGCACAAGACCCGAGAACTTTGCCGAGCAAGGCAAGCTACTTCACTGAGCTTGCATTTACATACATCTATTTTGTCACATGAGTTATTCAAAAGTATCAATGATTTTGAAAACCTTTTTACAAGTATATGAAAACTATTTTGCCACCTATGTAGAAGTATAAGATAGTTGATATAGAATTATAGGATGGGAAAATAAATGTTGTTTACTCAAAAACCCTTGGAAATACTTGTGTGGTTATGGAATACCAAGATGTCGTTGTTGAAGTGGAGAATGAAGATGTTTATGAAAAATGCATATTGTGTCTTTGTACTATGACAACCAATCTTAGTCTGTGCGACCACATTTACCCCCATATGGGAACGGGGCTTAGTCATATAATTTGCTCTTATTAGTACGGGATACCTCATCGACGGAGATAACTCCGTTATGCATGAGGGGATGGTTTGGAGAACTCCCCTGACCTGGGTCCTCGCTCAAACTCTATGGAAAGATAAGGAGGAGGATTGAAGACTTCATAAATGTAGTCGCCAGGAAAAACATATGAGTCCTCACACTTAGGGTTGCCGACGGGGACCGGACTGAGTGTGGTGGGAATTATCATATGGGTAGGATCCTATACTAGCATGAGAAAATGAGAGGCTAGGGTCGGTGGCTCAACTTCGCATACACCTTGTATGGCGGGACGTGGCTGACACGATGAGTTGCCGGATGGATGTGGGAAAAGCGTGCTACCTCTGCAGAGGGTAAAACTATTCGAATAGCCGAGTCCTCGGATATGGACAGTTGGGAGGCTGTCCTCTGACCATGTGCAAGTTTTGCAAAGTTTTGAGATTTGAAAATAAACTGGAGATGTGTTGGATCTGCAACTATACCGACGGGCTGGTATGAGGTTGCTGGAGAATGAATTGGCCATGAAGGGCTATGGTTGGAAAAGGAGGAGTTTGGGGAAAATAAAACCTGGTAATGATTTTTGGAGAGAAAGTTTATAAAATGACTTCTTACCTTTTTCAACAAAGATGTATTTACGGGGAAAAGTTTTAAAGGAGACTTCTTACAAAAACAGATTTATGGGAAAGATTCTAAAAGCCTTCCTTTCTTTTCAATAAAGATATAGAGATTTCAAAACAAAGTTTTATTAAACAAAAGTCTATCCTTCTCTTTTCAACAAGGATATAGAGTTTTCAAGGCAGAAAAAGTTTTATTTAAACAATAAAAAGAGTAGTGCATGCTCATTTCGGGGGTAGTTTGCGAGTATATTTAAATGTACTCATATTGGTTTCGTCCCTGGCTATTGTCTTAGCCAGATTTTGAAGAGGAACAGTTTGAAGAAGAAGATTTCAACGACGTCATGCGAATTAGGGCGCTTCCCAGTCAGCTGCCTGTAGGTTTGGCAAATGACTTGGGCTCCACGTTGTTTTGGTGATTTCCGCTGCGAGTACCTGATGAAGTTATGGCTTCAATCAAGTAAGTAAATTTATTCGGTATTTATGGGTGTTCTGTGATACCAATTCGAGTTATGTGCAACAACAGACTGATCATGGGATTGTTGCAGGAAACATAACGAGTATCTCGGATAGTTAATCCGGGTCCCCACAGACTTGGTATCAGAGCCATCCTGACTGTAACAGACCTTAGTTAGCATGGACGTTAGTTAGGAAAGAAATATTTTGTTAAAAATATATTGTTACCAAAAACATATTTTTATCTAAGGAAGTCCCAAAAATAACCTCCACTCTTCTCACCTTCTCAAATATTTATGAGTCTTATCCCTCTATTTAAGATTTTCCAAGGATTTCTCTACTCCCTCTTACCCGTTCAAAATATTGACGATGAACCCAAGTGAGACCTAATTAGCTCGCACCTATAAGAAGAAGCTTCCATCTCAAATACTCAACATTCAACATCAAGGTGATTGATCTGCAAATACCAAGATTGTCAAAGTCAACAAAAGCAAGAGACTCCGAAGACCTCAGCTCAACATCAACAATTCCACTCGGTTACTACCTCGACAGTCTCAATTTTTCCTGCTGAAGCCTAAGGCGATAAAATGAAGACTCCAACAGCCCTGTTCCACCGAGGCCCATAGGAGAAAATTATTGTGGAAAGAAATATACTGCCACCTAAATTATTTGTATCCAAGGAAGCCTAAGTATAACTTCCACTCTTTTCACCTTCTCAAATCATTCTAAACCTTGTCTTTCGTTTAGAGGATTATCAAAAGTTTCCTTCTGTTGTCTTACCTCATTCAAACTTACATACTTGACGATATCCCAAACCAGACCCATAGGATCGATAGGATAAGCTCGTTTACTTGAGCAAACCCCACCTTACACGGTATTAAACGTCTGTTGGTGCTAAAAGTGCCTTGATTAATCTTTGCTTGTGTGTTGCATTTAGGTGTGTTGTTTTCTTGTGTGTATCACAAAACCCGCCTTGTCGGGAACCCAAAGTAATCACACTTTTATCTGTTGCTTTATTTTCGACTGTTTGCAAAAACCTTTTTGCCTTGTTGGCCATAGATGTACTTTTTGTACCCTTCAAAAGTCCGACTTAGAAAACCCTTCAGAAAATTTTCTCCTAGTAAGAGGAGCAAGGTATGGAATACTCTCTACCCCAGACTCTGTGAACTTCTGCAAAACGGACAGCGGCTTTCATATGTCGTTTTGTACAACCACATCAAGCCATCGAGAAAGATGAAGATTCAAGACCCGACGGTAGATGACACTGGTTGTATCCCGTCGGACTAACAAAAAATATGAAAACTAACATAACTAACATAGTTTACCTAACTTTAGATCTCTCATCTAACCAAACTTTGCAAAATTACTAACTGCTTTTTCTAGACAAAGGAAAGAGGTGCCATAGGACGACTCAAAACTAGTTGGTAGAAAGGAGATTTTGGGGGATATAAGAGTGCTGAACTATAAGTTTATTAGTCAGCAGGGGCCCTCGAGAATCTAGTGATAAGGTCAAAATGTGGTGGATGATGTTGGCAATTAAAAAAAAAAATTGGGGTTTAGAATAGAAGTGAAAACTTGGAGTGGATCGATAAATTAATTGGGCTTGGACAGACGATATATTTGATTAATACACTGGGGCTAACCCGTTGTGGTCCCCAACCATTGGTGGTTATCTGGAGCTAGAAGACGTGACCCTTGATTTAAGGTTTAGAAATAAAGGTGAAAGTTATTGGATTTTTAGGAAGCACTTGCTGATAAAATGATGTTTGGATTGGTTAGAAGCAAGTAAATTAAGAAGAATACTCCGGTGTGGGAATGTTAACGGTGATTTTTAGCGCAAGTGACCTTGAACTAAATTCTTATAGAATTATAGGAAGTGGTCAGTGGTGAGTTAGCAAAGGAGTGGATCGTTGTATGCACGGAATAATTGGTGGAGGATAAGTGGATGTTTATCAGATTCTAGGAATCGATATGACTTTGTCTAGTAGTCAGACGTTCTAAGTGGCAGTAGTTTTCAGAGCTTGTCACGCCCTGTTTGGATTATTCTTAGAAAGATCGTTTATCTTTAATTATGAGATCAAGGCCCACGAGTGTTGAGATAAAATCTGAATTTGGATTGAAAGTGGGTCAATTCTTGATGATATGATCACATGATTGTTGGATGCTTTATTTAGCTTTGATGATATGATCGTGGGAAAATGACAACCTGAAGGAGTAAGATAATATGAGATATGCCTATTTATGGAGAGAAATCAATCCAGAAATAATTGGTGGACCGCTACGATTTTTGTGGTACAAGGTAATGGGAAGATTATTCCTTAAAGGTTTGATGGGTATCCGATAGATTGAACTATAGTATGATAAATAATTTATGCCCGAAGGAAATGATGGTGGATTAATAACTTTAGCTCGGGCAAAGGCCGTGATTCAATTAAATAGTTGATAGTAGTGGCCTTACCAGAGATGTTGGAATGGTATTTTGGAGACTCGAGAATTAGAGGCATGTGTAAAGTTGGATGTTTTGGATTTTAGGTATAAAAAGTTGATATTCAGAGTATAGCACCCAACTCCCTTGAAAACTAACTTGAGCTCCTCAACCAGAAAGTTTTCCCGGAAACCCTAACTGTTCTGGTGCACTCTAACTTACTTGTGAAAACACCTGCAAAGCTTCCTGAAGAACCCGAACCAAAGAAGTCTTTCAGGACAGCCTTTTTCTCGCCAAGCCGAAGGAAGAAAAGCGTGAAGAAAATCTACCGGAAGTCACTAAGAAGAATCAAACAACGGAAGCACCTACTGTTGGCAACATCAACCACCAGGCAAGTCAGACGCCCTTAGAAGTTTATAACATCCCTCTACTAACTAGAAACCAGAGAGAGTCGAGTGCTCAGACTTGACGCATCCTGAGAGCAACGCGTCCCCACCTGTGACCCTCATAAGGAGACAATATCAGGAAGTGATATCTGCACCGACCCCAAGCACCGAGGAATGACACCCAAGACGAAGATCGTCAAGCTACCCAAGAAGGACGATGCCTTCAAGTCAACCCCAGATGCAACCTTCTGCTCTCTTTTTAAGGGGGGAAGACCTGCAATAGGTATACAAGAAAATGTTAATAATTAGTTCCTTGCGCTCTAGCCTTGTAGTATCTGGAAACAGCCAACCACGATTAGCCATCAGTGCCGATCGTCAAGTCAACCCATCATCAAGGATCTGAACTCAGCACAGAAGACCATCGACAAAGAAAGCCTCGCAACATCAATTTGTCAAGATCTCACATGGTGACCATACTAAAGAAGCAACGACCTCAGAAGTATAGCCAGCCCAAAACTCGTGCCCTCATACTCCCCTGTTACCACCGGGCAAATCTCGAGGACGAGATTTATTTTTAAGGGGGGAAGAGCTGTCACATCCCAAATTTTGGAACTAAGAAAAACTTAGTTTTACCAGACCCAAAATTCAGAACCAACAAAAACTTTTTGAAATGTTTTCACTAATGATTGTGTTTTCCTTCCCATTGCTGTGTTGAACCTTGTGTGACTTGATGTTTAAGTGTTTGACTAGTAAATGTTAAACCTAAGAACTCAACCAAGGTCAAAACATTATTAACTTTGGCGATCATGTCATGACAAGAAAAATATTCCATATATCTTTCCATTCTTATTTTGGCCAACTCCATTTCAAGGATATTTGGATTAGCAACAACCGAAACTAATACCCATTATTTGAGAAAGTAAAGGTATTTCCAAAATTATGTGTTTCCAAAAATATGGAGATCTATATGCTATCTCCTCTCTATCTTCAACCTTGATATTTTGCATGTATATGCAACTCCCATTTTATACTCTGATTTCCACTCCATTTGAAAATAACACTAGTGGGAAATATATTACCCCACATATTTCTCTTCATCAAATCTTCTGAAAACTACTAAGTTATGAGTTGAGATATTCCTTAAAACATCATCTTGTCATAGTTGAGTGTGATCATTTCTACAAGATAGTATTGTTAATTATGTAAATGGTGGTATGATTAATTTTTGTGGTTTAAATTGTGTGGTCTTGATTGTGTTGTTGATATTGTTTTGCTGTTGATATTGTGTGTTGTTGCTTGTGAGGGTAATTCCTCAGTTGTGCTTAATACTAAAATAAAACAAAGAGCTAAAACAAGAAAAATCATGTGACAAGTGACAAACATAATTCCCCAAGTGAGAAATTAAGTTTCTTTCATACAAAAATTCAGAGGAGAAATAATTAATCACTCTCCATTTATTCCTACAACTTTTCCCTCCCTAATTCTCTATTTCCTTCAAACAAATATTTTCTCTATGAAAATATAAACTATTTGAAGTTACCATATTTGTCAAAGAAGTTCCAAGATGCTCAAAACAATATCTCTCACTTGATTTAAAAATATTAAAGGAGTAACAAATTTATTTTAGCAAAAATGACATATTTAAACCCTATGAACAAATGTTGTTCAAAACATTTTATTTTCAAACACCAATTTTTGTGGAGCTTCTACATGTATTGGGGAGGCTACATGAATTTTCTTATAATTTTCTAAAATATTTAAGTGGCCCAAATAATTCAAATACAGTGCTGTCTATTTAATCCAGAGGAAGAAAAGGACCTAAATGAAAATAGAAAAAGTAGTCCAGGGGGTTTTCTGCAATTTGTTCTTCTTCTTCCTGTAGCAGCAGTGGCGTGGCAGGGCGCCGATGCCGTTGTCGTCCTCCCGTCGCTCGCCCGCCCGGACCCCCCTCCTCTCCGCTGCCCTGCAAGGAGGATAAGAGGCCCCCCACGACGCTCTGCCCTCCCTCACTCACTCGCTCTCCTCCCTCTCTCTCTGCTCCTCTCCATGACCCGAACCCTAGCCGCAGGTGGCCGAGCTCGCCGTCGCGCATCGCCGGCGATTGGAGCCTCCCCGAGCGAAGAGAAGACCGCCATCTTCACCGCCTTGTCTTCCTCTCCATCCCCGTCCAAGGAATCGCCGCGGGAAGCTGCGAATGGAGCGGGCCGTCCTCGTCTTCCTCGACCACGGCCGAAGCTCCGCCGCGACATTGCCGCCATCTCCGACCTCCTCTGTCCAAGCCGAGCACACGCACGCGTCGAGGGTGAGCGTGTGATTCTTCTGGACATGCCCGTGCCTCCCCTCTCTCCGTAGAACGTCGCGTTGATGGTAGACCGTAGCGTGCCGCCGCCGGAGCTCTCCAGCGCCGCCGTCTCTGGTGACCTTTGGGTCCATAACGCCGCCAATAGGTACCCCGTGCTCGTGCGTGTCGAGTGCGAGCGTCAGTAGGTCCCCGCGCGCCATAGAAAGTCACATCCGTGCACCTCGCCGCCGGTGGTCACCGCGGCCGCGCGCGTCGTCGCCGTGCACGGTCCTCACCTCAAAAGGGTGAGCGCACGTATCCTAACACCAGCACCGAGCCAGCCCAGTGGCTAGCACACACGCACACGCGCGCGAGGTCGCGAGTTCGATCCCGCGCCGCGCACTGCCTTTTTCATTTTAATTCCGCTCGCTGACAGCCGGGGCCCGCTCGTCAGTGACACAGCGCCCGCCTGCGCCGCGTAAGCGCCAGCGTGGCCGAAGGCCCCACGGGTCAGTGGCTGTGGCTAGCCACGGCCCGGTGAAAAACGTTTCGGGCCCTTTTTCCGTGAATATTAAAACTGACAGAAATTTGATTAAGTTTGTAAATTCAATATCTTTTTAAATACTTATCCAAAAATAGCAAACAATATATCAAAATAATCAGGAGAAATAACTTCACCTCATAACATCATTTTCATGTTGAACTAAACACTGGAAATCACTTTTCCTTGCACTTTAGTAAAATGGCAGAATATAAAATGATTTTGTAAAATCCATAACTAAATTAATATTAATCCAAATAATGTCAAACTAATTTTGTGAGCTAGTAATGTGATCACCTAGCTCCCCTAATTTTGGTAGAATTAATTAAGCATTATTAATTATTTGGCATTAGATTAAACATTACCAAGCCTCTCTGGACTAAAACAATTATAGAAAATGATTGGTTAATCCAAATAAGTTAGGGCCAATTTTGCTAGATCACATTTAAGCAATGTTAGTTACCCCTAAAAGGAATTAATTTTAGGAGCAACAGAACTTAAATAGTAACTAAAACTTGATTAATAAGTTTCTGAATTAAAACAATTATGTAGGAAGTTTAATAACTCCAAATGAATCAAACCCAACTGTATTATCTTCTACACATCAGTAGCTTTCTATAGAATTTTAGTTTGTATTTTTGTGATCAACAGAACCCAAGTTATGCAATTAAACTTGTACCACTAGTTTCTGCCATACTTAAGACATCACTAAATAATAGTTAATTAAATTAAATGGAAACCAAAGTGTGTTGCTCCGTGTGTGCAGTAGCTATTTGTGATGCTTATGATTGTTATGTCGTGATGATTGCTTGAGTAGTTTAGTGATTGTTTGTATGGCTTGTTTGACGTTTAGACGAGAACGTTGCCGGAGCCTACGAGGAGGGGGAATACTTTGATCAACAAGCACAAGACCCCGAGAACTTTGCCGAGCAAGGCAAGCTACTTCACTGAGCTTGCATTTACATACATCTATTTTGTCACATGAGTTATTCAAAAGTATCAATGATTTTGAAAACCTTTTTACAAGTATATGAAAACTATTTTGCCACCTATGTAGAAGTATAAGATAGTTGATATAAAATTATAGGATGGGAAAATAAATGTTGTTTACTCAAAAACCCTTGAAAATACTTGTGCGGTTATGGAATACCGAGATGTCGGTGTTGAAGTGGAGAATGAAGATGTTTATGAAAAATGCACATTGTGTCTTTGTACTATGACAACCAATCTTAGTCTGTGCGACCACATTTATCCCATATGGGAACGGGGCTTAGTCATATAATTTGCTCTTATTAGTATGGGATACCTCATCGACGGAGATAACTCCGTTATGCATGAGGGGATGGTTTGGAGAACTCCCCTGACCTGGGTCCTCGCTCAAACTCTATGGAAAGATAAGGAGGAGGATTGAAGACTTCATAAATGTGGTCGCCGGGAAAAACATATGAGTCCTCACACTTAGGGTTGCCGACGGGGACCGGACTGAGTGTTGGTGGGAATTATCATATGGGTAGGATCCTATACTAGCATGAGCAAATGAGAGGCTAGGGTCGGTGGCTCAACTTCGCATACACCTTGTATGGCGGGACGTGGCTGACACGATGAGTTGCCGGATGGATGTGGGAAAAGCGTGCTACCTCTGCAGAGGGTAAAACTATTCGAATAGCCGAGTCCTCGGATATGGACAGTTGGGAGGCTGTCCTCTGACCATGTGCAAGTTTTGCAAAGTTTTGAGATTTGAAAATAAACTGGAGATGTGTTGGATCTGCAACTATACCGACGGGCTGGTATGAGGTTGCTGGAGAATGAATTGGCCATGAAGGGCTATGGTTGGAAAAGGAGGAGTTTGGGGAAAATAAAACCTGGTAATGATTTTTGGAGAGAAAGTTTATAAAATGACTTCTTACCTTTTTCAACAAAGATGTATTTACGGGGAAAAGTTTTAAAGGAGACTTCTTACAAAAACAGATTTATGGGAAAGATTCTAAAAGCCTTCCTTTCTTTTCAATAAAGATATAGAGATTTCAAAACAAAGTTTTATTAAACAAAAATCTATCCTTCTCTTTTCAACAAGGATATAGAGTTTTCAAGGCAGAAAAAGTTTTATTTAAACAATAAAAAGAGTAGTGCATGCTCATTTCGGGGGTAGTTTGCGAGTATATTTAAATGTACTCATATTGGTTTCGTTCCTGGCTATTGTCTTAGCCAGATTTTTGAAGAGGAACAGTTTGAAGAAGAAGATTTCAACGACGTCATGCGAATTAGGGCGCTTCCCAGTCAGCTGCCTGTAGGTTTGGCAAATGACTTGGGCTCCACGTTGTTTTGGTGATTTCCGCTGCGAGTACCTGATGAAGTTATGGATTCAATCAAGTAAGTAAATTTATTCGGTATTTATGGGTGTTCTGTGATACCAATTCGAGTTATGTGCAACAACAGACTGATCATGAGATTGTTGCAGGAAACAGAACGAGTATCTCGGATAGTTAATCCGGGGTCCCCACAAGCTAGTGGCCCAGGAAGGCTCTCTCGTACACGCTCAGTCGCCCAACGCCCCACAACCCCAACCCCAGGCAGCCGCCAGCCGCCACAGGGAACTGCACGCCCGCCGCCGCCCGCCCCGATCTCAGGCAGCTGTCCGCCGCCGCCCGCCCCGACCCCAGACAGCCGCCAATCGCCGGCGCACTACATGGCGTCGCCCAGCCCACCTCCCCACTCCCCTGCGCACTGCACCCCCCCATCTGACGGTCGTCTGTGTCGCGCCCATCTGCCATCCCGCCAGCCCACTCGTTTAAGCGTGAGCACGGACTACGATCGTCTCCATCCCTGGCCACCCGCCAAGCGGCCATGCGAGTGCGGGTTTGTTCGCTCCCAGGACTGTTCTATAGCCGCTAGCCTAGTCGTCCAACAACACATGACAGAAGAAGCGTCTTTGCCCTCTTGTCGATCTCCAGCAGTTAGTGCTCACCGGATCCTGCATCATGTATTGATCGATGGATATCTTGCGTGATTGGTTCCAAGCATGCATGGGTGCGTGCTCAGTAATCTGCTTCAAAGTGTATCTGGGTTTTCCGTTGAATGGAACAACATAATCTTCTATGTAAGAGGGATCGATGCATGCATGCATGCCACTCCTCTCTTGCACCTATTTACCCTACATACGATTAGTGCACGTATATAATATACAAGATATAACTTAAGAGGTTACTGAGAACCGTCGATTGTTCTCTGACCTTGAACGATTTATGTTCTCCGTGTACCTTCAATCTTTTGCTTGTTGGGTACTCTTACTCTTTTGTGCCCCATCGTGGAGCCTGATTAATCACATCTCCTTTAGTTTATCTTTTGCTTGTTGGTCCTCTTATAGCATTTGCATGACCTCCGCATCGCCCTGACCCTGGCGACACCGGGGAACCCTAGCCGCCACTGCCGCTAGGGACCCTCCTCCACTGCCACGCACCGCCGCTGCCAGAGGGGTCACCGACGAAGCGCGTACACATCCAAGGGAAGGTGGAGGTGGGGAGATTTGCTGCTGCGATGAGCAAGTTGCCGGGAAGGCGTAGGGTCTACGCAAGCAGTTCTTTCTCCTCGCCAAGGAGGCCGGCGTGGAGTGGAGAGGCTGCGCCCGACGGGTTGGCTTGGGGTTCGCTGCGATCTTTGGCAACGTGGAGCACCCACATGTCTTTGTTTTTCTTCCAGTTTAAATGTCCCAACCAGCAGAGCCGTAACACCGAAGACGCACATGCACACGAATAAAGCCCTTCTGACAGTGGTCGATAGTGTGCATTGGCGTACACCGCGCCAGTACTCTTTGGATTACATAGCAATACTGCCACGGCATATGCTGAACAATGACGGGTATACACAATAACCAGACACAGAACAAAAAGTCAATGCTCCAACAACTTTCACTTTGTGTAAAATGCCTTCCTACTTACATATATATAACACTCTATCTTGGCATGAATGGATAGCAAGCTCCATACCATTCCACTTCACTTCAACATTGGTAACACTAGCTTTGTACGTCAAAAGGTGAATAAAGATAAGGTGAGGATAAGAGACAAACACGTGAGCTGTGAGAAATTGTGGGAAAAGGAGACATCAGGAAAAACAGATCTACTTGTAACTTCTGTTTGACAAATTAACCGAGCATTCAAATGGTCGACTTTACGTCAAGCTGGGTGTTTTTGCCTTTTTCTTTTGCTTGTTTGTCTTTGCAGTCTTTGTAACGATGTTTCCTCACCACTTTGTATCCATAGCTGCGAGTGAGGAATAACACGTAATAACGTGTGTTTTCCAAACTGGTGGCTTGCCAATTTTATGGTCAGGCTCCTCATTTTTCTCTCGACTGGAATCAGATTATTGTTGGTGACCAGTAACACCCTATTTAAAGGACAAGCTTATGAGTTATGACCTACAATTTCCAGCAGGGTTTTTAACCCGTTGTGACGACTAACGAGAGATTTATATGCATGCAATATAAATGAATATAAAGCTTGAGAATTGAGATGGAGACTAGGTACGTATGCCAGAAAATTGGAGAGAAAATAAACACTTCCCTATGGAACAAATTTTGTGAGGTAGATCATGACATTCGGTGGCGAGGATAGAAAGACTGGAATTGCAGCATGTGAACATGCCGAGCCATGTATTATCTACTACTCCCTCCGTTTCAAAATATAAGAATTTCTAATCTTTCTGATTTTGTCCATGTAGACATGCTTTAGTGTGTTAATTCACTCATTTAGAAATGAATCAGGACAAAATCAGAAATGTTAGAAAGACTTATATCTAGGAACGGAGGGAGTAGAGGCATGTGTACCATGTATCTGCCCCCACAGTACTCAAACTCATGTTTCACTTTCCACCAATCTACTTTTGCAACTCCGAATAGCAGGAGCCATGGTTATTATGGTTAATTGAGCAGGAAGCTCCAGCCCCATTATCTTTAGTTTTGCATCTAGTAGAGGCCGGTTCCCTCAAACATGTTGGCATTGGCTTCGATTAATTTCATATTTTCATGTCTAGTTGTATTGCTCAGATTTTATAATTGGTTTTCATCCAGAGATTGTTCTCCAATTTTTTACATGGAATTTTGGCCAAATCTAGGATTGTTATTGCATCCTTCAGCTTTTCAGTGTCGTCGTCCATATTTGGTAGTATCTTTCATCCAGAACTAGAGGAGGCGGAACCCGTCGCCATATTTTGTAGGAGGTGCTGCAACATCACAAAATTTGCGAGTAAAAGGATTCAAACTTAGATGAGTGGGAAGGTGGCACCTTTTCCACACCCGCAAAAAAAGTATGCCAATATTTGTGACTCTGTCCGCTATTCATGATTTTTTATTTGCAAGGAAAAGAAAAATGAATTTTAATAGATTGTTTTGTGCCATTCCCAATAAATCATAAATTTTGGTATGCCACCTACCATAATATAACATTGATAGGAATCAAAGAATCGATTATTTCCGGTTATTGTTACGCCTAATTTCAGCTAAGCTTTGTTTCGTCCGTAGTCATCACAGTTCCTCCAATCTAGAACGAATTTATGACTTGTGAATTTTTTATTTTGTTCACAATGATTGGTTGTCTTATGCAAAACCACCACCAATTCACCGAAATAATCTTAGAGTTGTTCGAGGGACAAGAAATAAAATTTATATTGTTTTGAACTCATGTTCAAACTTTTTGGTACGTCAAAATAGGTTTTGAGTTGAGATATCAAATCTTCAATTGTTATATCATCTTCCTTACATGAACTGAATGCTTTTTCTTCTACGGAAAAAGGAACATATATTTTATTAACTGAATGCTTTTTTAGGTGGGGAGGCCACGGTTATCCATTAATCTTAAATATGTTTTTACTCACTGATCGAGATGTAACGACTAGAGGGAGGGGGCTGAATCGGGGTTTGTACTCAATCGGAGCTAAGAATAAATTATTCATATTTTTCGTTCATGTATGGTGCCAAAATCGCCCGTGCGCGCATACCAAAGAGAAGACAATAATTATACGCACGTAAATTGTATGAAGAATTTTATTTTGATATGCCTCACAAATTAACTATAAATTCGGAACCAAATTACTGCACCCACCCAACTATCGGATCGACCACATTTGATTATAGAAAATTATGACCATTCATTTTATTTCGTGTGCGTTAGGCACTTTCATTATAGGTAAAAGTTAATGCCAGCTTTATTGTTTTGATTTATGAAAACAAAAAAATATTCTTATCGCAGGCCACGAACCCTCCATGAGGTCGTAAAAGTTTGTTTGATGCATTGTTTGACAACAAAATATTTAGAAATTTTTTGAGTTTACTCAAGTAGAAAATAATGCCATTGAATTTTAACCGAAAAATATTTCCATAACGCCTTTTTTTCCCCATGACATGCTAATTTAAGAAGAATAATTCACCTTTCCCTTAAGCTAAACTCGTCAGAACCTATTTCTCCGTGGAAGCGCCGACGAATCAACAAACATGGAGATGGCGGCTCCGGCGGCGGCGAAGCGGAAGCGGGATTTCTCCGAGGATGACGCCTACCTCATCCTCCACAAGTCCGTCCACCTTCTCCTCACCCTTCCCGTCTTGTGCTAGCCGCTCCCCCCAAGTTCGCCCTAGCTAGGGTTTTAGCGCACCGCTCAACCTTCCCGCAGGTACACGCCCGCGACGATCCTGACGGCGCTTCAGGAGGTGGCGCGGCACGCGGGGAAGGGGAGAATCGACTGGACGGCGCTGGTGGGCAAGACGGCAACGGGGATCACCTCCGCCCGCGAGTACCAGATGCTCTGGCGATACCTCGCCTACCGACACGACTTCATCGAGAACGTCGACAGCAGCGCCCAGCCTCTGGTCTGTACTCTTGGGTTGGTTTTCTAATTTCAGCTAGGTTTATTTGTGTCTTTTAGCCAGGATTAGTAGTGTTTCAAGGTTTTTAGATAATCTTTTTCTGACTGTTTTATACAGAAATTCTGTTTGTTTTTCCGTCCCCTCATCGTCTTCTTCTGATGGTATTCTTCTAGTACTTATATTGCCCTGATTACTTGATGATGGTAGGGTGATGAGAGCGACTTGGAATGTGAGATTGAACCTTTTCCTACTCCAAGCAGCGAAACTGCAGCAGAGGCTTCACGGTTTGCCAAGGTATATCACATTTTGCTTTTGTTAGAAGCACATATTTCTGTACTGAAGCTTAGATGTACATTTGATTAGCTTAGATATCAGACGCTACTTTTTCATTTAGGATGCCAAAGGCTTAATTTTCTGTTTCACCTGTTTACCTTGTTTATATATATTAGCTTAGACACCATCAGTGGTATTTGAGTGTGTAAACCCAAAATGACATCATTATAGGTAGAGTAGTCCATAAAATAAGTGTAAGGATCTAATATAACAAAATACATTGTGGATCTCATATAATGATGATTATTCAGAGGTTCTGTATGCAGAAGGGCATACAAGAGTCATTCTATATATAGCATATTTGCACTATAATTTTCTTGAATCCTCGATATGCATACTGGCACCTGATCCTGTGATATAAATTGCAGATCTTAATCTATGGATCTACACGTGAGCAAGCTTCTATTCATCGTGTTAAATCAGAACTTCCAGTGCTAAACACTCCAACTGGAAAGATAACGCGTCTTCCATCTGACAAACAGCTTGGTCAGAGCCACTGCCTAACAAGTGGCACAGGTCCAGCTTCCATCTCAAAACAGGCATCCCATAATCCTGATCCTTCTGATGGAAATGGACCACACAAAAAGAAAAGGAAACCTAAACCATGGTCTAAAGAGGAGGATGCCGACTTAACGACTGCCGTACGTAAGTGTGGTGAAGGAAATTGGATGGAAATTATGCAGAAATATAGCTTTGATGATACAAGATCTGCCGCTGAATTGTCTCAGGTAACTCTGTAGCCACTTTTTAAAATTGCATACTAGATTCTATTTTGCTATAGTCCATCCTTGTTTACATTTGTGTAGTTTTCGCAAGTTATCCCGACTTACGGTATATATTGGTAAAATGCTTTGTTAATAAGCTAAGGTATAGGCAAATACATGCATATGTCGAAGTATTTATCCAAAGTTCAATGCGCATGTTCTTCTTTTTGCAATATTTATGTTGCTGTGCTTGTAACTATGACTTAATACGAGTTATGACTTATGTCTCAATGTTACTAGGCCTGTTCGATTATTTCTTATTTGCATGTAATTGCTGTATAATATAATTAGTGAGTAGCATGATATGACATTTTTGTCCCATGCACATTGTTTTCTGAAGAATATATAGTTGTAAAGTATATTGCTCTTTTCAGAGATGGACATTAATTAGCAAGCGTCAAGGAACAAGCAAGCCTGCTAACGCTAAACCAGTCAGTGCGAATTTTGATATAGCGGCTACTCACAAAACAGCTTCTATGTTTCTTGATATGTCTATGGGGAAGCCTGGATTGTCTACATTAAGAAGAACAGGTTATTTACAAAATTCTTTTACATTCTCACTTGTCAGTACATCTCTCTCCTTCAGAGAATAACGTTTCTTTGCTGAATCATCGACAACTCAAGCATTCTATAGCTTCGTTGCATATAGCTCAGCGTCTCAGATGCCAATCTATTCTGGCATTCTATAGCTTTGTGCTAGCTTTCTTGTGCTCATTTATGCTTTCTCGTGTAGGACCTTCCCAACATCATGCTCCAGTATTTAGTACTGTGACACCTGATTTAAAGTCCGCAGCACACTCTTTATCATTCCCGGTGCCAGTTGCAGTCCCTAGGCCAGTGCCATTACAGGTGCAGATGCCACTTCCTCAGGTCATAAAAGCTCTTATCCAAGCTGCACCGGTAAATGTGTCAAATACTTCAAACAAGTCACGAATTAACTCGAAGAAGCAAGCTGCACAAATAAATACTACAAATGGTCCTTCTTCGATAAAAGCTGCAGCTATTGCTGCTGGTGGACGAATCGCCACACCAAGCGCGGCGACAAAGTTGTTGAAAGCTGCACAATCCACAAAAGCGGTGCGTGTAAGATCTGGAGGAACAGGGTCTTCAAAAACTTCTGCAAGCTCTAAATCATCCACTATGGCCGGTGAGTCTCTGACACAGCTTGGTAGTGCTCAACACCCTGAACACACAAATTGTAGTGCGCGGAGATCATCTCCCCCGGTTTTGACTATGCAGTTAACCGAGCAGGTTAACGCTGTGCCAGAAGTTGAAGCAGTTGATTCCCTGGAACAATCTGATAGGGCGCATTTGTTGGAAACTGAGAGAAGAATGAGCAACACACCATTGTCTGGCCCATGCGACAATACGGAGATGGACGATGAAGTCACGATGGAGGACCTGTTTCCTGAAGATGTGAAGCAGTCAGATATTGTAGATACCAAGGATGCTGACATACTGGATCAGTTTGATCTCTATGTCGAGAGTCAAAATAAACAACCGAAACAGCTACCCGTGGTTCAGAAAAGCATCCCTGTGTCTGGTAGAGCACCAACTGCCGTGAAGAAGACGAAATCTCTAGGTTCAACGTTTCTACCGACAACTAGTGGCCTTGTTGGCACAGGCAATGCTGGTGTCTTGAGTAAAGCATTAGGGGGGCGGCCATCCGGTCCAGGCACCACAGCCAAACAAAATGGTTGCCAAGAAATTTTGGCCCAGAAGCAGCATGCCACTAACTCAAAAAGTATTGGAATGGCCAAGAATGCAGCTCGCGGCATTGGAACACCTGTCAGGAACACAGCTCCCAGCGCCGGAGCACCAGCCAATCGCCAATGTAACCCAGTGGTGAGTGGGGCTATCAAGAGGAATCCACCACCAGCCAGCAAGTAGACATCGTTATTGGTTTTTCTCCCCTTTGTCACTTGCTCTGTTCCATTCTGAACCAAGTTCCGGAGGAACACACTAGTAATGTAATTAGCATAGCTGCTACTCTCTCCATTTTTTAATATAAGATGTTTTAACTTTTATCCACATTCACATGCATACAAATGTATGTAGGCACATTTTAGTTTATATGTTCACTCATTTTAGTGTGCATATAGACAACATGTGTACCACCTAAAACATCTTATATTAAAAAACAGAGCGAGTAGCATACTATTTGATGGTTTGCGATAATTCATAGTCTTTTTATCTGCCGTAACCTTCTTTTTATCTGAGACGTTAATATTAACGATTGCACACGCTGAGAAATTCCATCTGCGTGCTGGCGCTGAAAGTGAAGTTGTTGTTTTGACGTCCAGAGCATGAATTGACTACCTGTAGAATTCGTATTGGATGGTTCAAGTGTTAAGCAGCACGTCAAATTAAACAGAGGTTCACAAACTTGGTTAAGTTATAAAATAATATAAGTTGCTTCTTTCATGAACAACTTTCACTTAGAATAGGTTGCTCGCACAGATGCAGGTATACGGCTTACATTAATGTGATTTTCGTCACTAAAAACTTACAAGTTTTAAATGACGTCAAATATCCAATTCATAGCAGCTAGCATACTATTTGATGGTTTGCGATAATTCATAGAAATTCCATCTGCGTGCTGGCGCTGAAAGTGAAGTTGTTGTTTTAACGTCCAGTGCATGAATTAACTACATGTAGAATTCGTGTTGGATGGTGCAAGTGTTAAGCAGCAGGTCAAATTAAACAGAGGTTTACAAACTTGGTTAAGATACAACAATATAAGTTGATTTTTTCGTGAACAACTTTCACTTAGAATAGTTTGCTCTCTCAGATGCAGATACACGGCTTAAATTAATGTAATTTTCGTCACTACAACTTACAAGTTCTAAATGACGTAAAACGTCCAATTTGGCTATCCTAAAAGCAATCATTAATATGCGATGTTTACAAAGCTAAGAGTGGCCTGGATTTTGATTATCATATCGACCAATTATGAAGTATGAGAAATGTTTATTTGGTATTTACTTCATAGATAGTAGGAACTAACATGTCTCTATTTCTCAAAGTTGCATAACAATGAAATAGAAAAACTGGTAATCACTAAAACAAGTGTTAGTTTAATATTGTGGGGCGTGTAACTCATGAACTAAAACAGAACTGAAGTGAAATCCAGTGTTCCATGAGTTCAATATTCTTGTGATGTTGAGAAAATTGAAATGGAACCGATATTGGAAAAGTATCTACATAGTGTTTCAATGCAACACAGACGTGGCACATGCCGCCTCGGCACTGCGCTGCTCCCTGCCCATCATGATGCAGGCGTCTCGTACATGAGGCTGGCTATACATGTACAGGCTCATACGTACGGCAAATTTATTACTATCCTAACGGAAAACGTGAGCCAGCTTTGCTAGATTCATAAGATTGATTCGTTTTGTACCAGCACGTACGAGTCTTCATCAGCAGAACTGCCTACTCCGCCGAACTGCATGACATTACGGCAATTGCAACGGGTAGGGTATTCGCTATATCCTACCGGCTTGTAGTGGGTTGAAAAATCGTTGCCCATACCCTACCCGTTATGCCTGGGTATGAATACCCAATGGCAGGTTTAGGCGTCGCGTCGAAGTGGCAATCAGTGTAGGGAGCATCACAGTGCCAGAGCGTGCCGCTTGCAGCCGAGGTGACACATGCATGCCACGTCCGGGGCCGGCCCCACACGATCGCGTTTTTTATTCTGGATGCTCTCAAAACCCGTTCACACCAGCGGGCCGACTACGAGCGTGGCGGCAAGTCCTGCCGCTTATGGTCGTGGCGGCATATGACACGTGTCGCCTGACGGGTCTACGATAGTTTTGTCAATTTTGCAGGTAGCTGGTTCTTTTTTCATTTCATTCGCAGGGATAGTCCATTGTGTCAAATTTTTCTCATATCAAAGTGCACTTGTTGGAGTCGCCGCTCCAGGCCGTCTTGTCTAGGCGATGTTCAAGAGATAGCAGAGAACTAGAGGGGATGAGAATGAAGAAGTTGCTATGGTGAACTGAGTCATGTGAAGCTGTTCCAGTTCTCAACTTTAAAGTTAACCGTTCTACCATGAGGCTTTCGTCAACATTTCATACGCATTCACATTGCACGTCGGTTTCTGTAAAGGTTTGCTACAAAATAGTGTCACACTGAAAACATACCTTATCATAATATTTGTTGCCTACATGTCAGTGTCACATCAGCAACGGTTAAATGAACTTGATCATTGATGATGTGGTTTGTATCATGGCCCCCAAAGTTTGGTAGGCCTGAACGGCCACATACAAATATTTTTAATTGGTTGCCATCCGGTGGCCGTTTCCGATGGGGGTGTATTTGGTGTCGGTTTGTACTAGTGTTTACACTTCAATAGATATGAAAAACTTGGATGCTCTCGGGGGTCAAGAGGTCTTCGATCATCCTTTTATAGTCGTTGAAAGGCGGTGGCCTCCATTCTGCCGAGTCGGCTTACTACGAGTAGAATTTCTAGACGTCAATGATAAATTATCTTGGTCGTGTTTCTTGCCTTGCATGTCTTTCTTTGTCAAGCAAGGTACATTTCAATTAACCTTGGAACAACCCATTAGGGATTCACCTAGTCTACATATGGACAGATCCACATGACCCATATGGTATACATTACCCGTCGTCACTAGGTTTTGTCCTTAAACTATAAAACAAATTTAACAATTTAAGAGTTAACTACCAAATCACAAACCCGATAGATAACATTTATCGGGCCTTACGTCACAATTTTGATTGACATGGCTGGTTTTCTTAATGTGGCCTATAGTTTAGTACAAATAAGTAAGATGTTAGAAAGGAAATCAGAATAGTTAAAACATTATACAAAAATCTAGAAATAAATAAATCATATGAATTATCGAAAACAATTAAATCATGAATAATTCATGGGCATTCTTAAACAAGAAAATCACGATTTATCAAATCATAAGTTCAACTGAAAGGGCATTATACTTGTGGTGGATACATTCTGAATTGTAATATGCCTTAGAGAAAACCTGATTTATTTTGAATTTTCTAAATTTGATCATGCAAATTGATTGTCAAATGTGCACGACCCGCCTTCAAGTCATGCAAATTAACATGCACTTTTCCGACGGGACGAGGGACAAAAATGTGATGGTCCTGAACTCATTGTCATTATTTGGAGTTTTAAACTCAAATATATACACATGTGATAATTGAAGGAAATATTTCTTTTCCAAATTAATATTAGTTGCCAGCACGGCAACTCGATGTACTTTTTTTTTGTGCTGGACTCAACTCACATGGTTTCATGTACTGAATAATGTTGATTATTCAGAAATGAATGTTCCGCCAACCTTCCCTTTTTTTATAGATAATGCCTTGCGCATGATATATATACTGCTTTATCTTCGTCAGAATAGACTGTAAGTTCCAGTATCCCATTTCACGTTTACATGCTGGCAATACTTGCTTCGTACATCAAATAAGTGAAGTTTATGTAGTAGTAAGATGGGAGTGGCACAAAAAGATATAGGAAACCGTGAGAACAGGAGACAACGGGAAGACTGGTAGATCAATTCTTCATGCAAGGCTAGAACGGAATTGCCATTGTGGATCTGGACCTTGTGAGAGCGGTGGAGTATCAAGTCCTATCAGTAGTGCAGTTTCCTTGGGTTTTTAGTATCAAACCTTGAGTCTCACCATGACAAAGTAGCTGAGTCAGCACAGTTGTGGATGAACCAATCTGGTTACACGAAGGATAACAAACAGCTCCTGGATTACTTAGGTCACTGTGATAAACTGTTTGTACATCTATATTGTGGGAAACTTTACGAGGTTAGTTGTATGTATACAATTCTACTCTGTAGTACACTGTTCGTAGCACCAATCCAGCGACAAGAGAGTTACAGAGGGGTACATCTCGTGGACTTTTCTCGACTCATGGAATAAAACCAAAAAAATAAAATCTGGTCTGGCGCCTTCCCTTTCAGCGCACATGCTTTTTTTTTTTTGAAAAAAAAGGTCGGAAGGGGTGGAAAACCCCTACCATTATTTTGTATTAAAAGGGAGCTGAGGCAGCTCAACGTTTTTACAACAACGAGATCATGCAAATGCAAACAAGAAAAGATTAAATCTATCTTGGATGCCTTATGTCGGCCATTTCAGCGCACATGCTTGTGCACTGGAGTTACTGTTTTCGGTGGAAATTTAAACTCGTGGAGATGCATGAGGAACGGCATGTCAAAAAAGATTGTCCATAAAGATGGATTCGGAAAGAGACTCGGACTGCGTTCGTCTGTGTTCGTTCCTGCTTGCTGGTCGATGTCCTGGTCATTTGGGAAAAAAGGGAAACGGCGAAGAATGTGGGCCTCATGGGTGTCGCTGGGCTGGGCCTTATTGTCGTGGGCTGGGCTGGACGAGCGGTCGTTTGACCAGGCTCGTGTCTCGCTCAACTTGGCATGCAGCCAGCCAGCCATAGAGGCACATAGACAAAGAGACTCAAATCAAAAGAGAAGATGGTGGCTTGATGTGTGGCGGCTGCTGCTTCTCAAGAGCTAACAGGCGAAAGGCGGGAGGTCGCCGGCTAACGGGGACACGAAAAATAAGAGGGCGCCGAGAACTTGCCTGTGGCAAGATGGTTAGGAGGGTGGTTGTACCCCAGTCCATCAGAGTTCAAACCCCAATTTTGACACAGGTGTTTCTCATTTAGGCGGAATATTCTTCAATGGGAGGCGACGTTCCCGTCGACAGCGAGGCATCTGTGGTGACTTTGTCAATCTCAAGACCCGACCGCCGGCTCAGTCTTTCGAAAGTGCTCATAGGGATAGGGTGTGCGTGCGTGCGTTCATAGGGGTGAGTGTGTGCACGTGTATGTGAGCGTCTGCGTTGTACTGTGTTTCGCAAAAAATAAGAGGGCGCCAGCGGGAATCAGATAGCATGTCCTCGCCGTCTGGTTTGGAGCTCTCTGCTACTGTCAAATATGAACAATTCTAGATTTTGTGTTAAAAATTGGTATAAAGATGTAGTTAACATCACTATAAACCTGGCAAGTCTAAACCTGACGCAAACATATTTCTTTGTCGTGCACTGGCAGGCTTGCCTGTCGGGGAAATTGTTGTTGTAGGCCAACCAACACGCAAAAAGGTCTATCCTTGACGGGGAAACCTTTTCCTGTTAGTTTCCTCCTTTCTACTGTCGGTTTGTATCCCACAAAGAATCAGTAATAATTAATGGGCTCACTTAAACAAGAAAATCGTGACTTATCAAATCATAACTTCAACTGAAAGGGCATCATATATACTATATTTATGTTGGAGAGACTTCCGAACTGTAATATGCTTTAAAGAAAATCTGATTAATTATGAATTTTATATATTTGATCATGTAGATTGATTGTCAGATGTGCAAGACCCGCCTTCAAGTTAACTTACACTTTTCCAAGGGACGAGAGACAATATGTGTATGGTCCCGAATTCATTGTCATGATTTTTGAGTTTTAAACTCAAATATATACATGTGTGATAATTGAAGAAAATGTTGCTATTCCAAATATTACTTGCCAACACCGCAAAGCAACTCACGTGGTTTCTTGTAGTGAAGATTCAGCAATGAATGCTCCGCCAACCTTCACTTTTATAAATAATGCTTTGTGCATTATATATACCCGCTCTATCTTCGGTTCGAATAGACTACAAGTTTCACTGTCCCATTTCACTTTTACATCTTGACAATACTAGATTAGTACATCAAATAAGTCAAAATAATGTACTAGAAAGATGAGAGTGCAGCGTCAAAAAAAGAAAGATGAGAGTGGAACAGAAAAAAAATATATGGAAAACCGCGAGAATAGGAGACAACGGGAAGACTGAAAGATCAAATCGGCATGCAATGCTGGAACAAAACTTCCACCGTGGATCTCGACCTTGCGAGTCCAGTGCATGGCCGGCCCTGAGCATGTGTGGCCTGTGCGGCCGCACAGGGCCCCCGACTCCTTAGGGCCCATCCAGGTTGGTACATCCCTCTAGACAGCATGTTAGATTAGGGGAAAATGTAGCGAACCAGCCCAATTAGTAGCAGCTGATTAGGCCCTGTACGTTCGGCTGAGAAGAAAAATGACCAAGCGTTGTGCGTTCGATTGTGTATGTGAGCAATTGTTAGCGTGTAGGGCCCTTTTTTCTTTGTCTTGCACCGGGGCCCACAAATGCCAGGGCCGGCCCTGGTCCAGTGGCGTGAAACAAGCTATCAGTAGTGCACTTTTCTTTGATTTTTTGGATCAAACCTTAGGTCTCAGTAAGACCAAGTAGCATTGTCGTCACTTCGCACAGTTGCGCTCGAATCACTTTTTTCAAGCCAAGGGTGCCATCTGGTCTTGAATTACTTAGGGTACCTGTCCGAGTCAGTGATGGAGAAGTAGATAGCTTGCATAAGGGTTTTCAAAACGGTGCCTCGTGGACTTTTCTCTGATCCTTCTTCTGGATTAAAATCAAATTCTATTTGCTGGTTTAGCACCTGCTTGTGGCCTGGAGTGAGTACTGTTCTCGGTAGAAATTCTACCTAACAACGTAATGCCAAGGGAGGGATCCTTCCCCCTTTGGTCAATGTTTTATTCTTCTTCATACACACAAGTCATCGAGTTGCGCAACCATGACAGCATGCAACCACATTTGCATCAGAAGATCGCGTGCAACCCAAACTCGATGGCCCAAGTTTTTCGCTAGTCAGCTCTCTAGGATACACCAGTTGGCTCAACTATCGAGCCATACCCCTGGATAAATGTAGGCAAATATTGTTGCTTTGAGTATGCAGATGGAACTGAAGGGCCATCCCACATAACTCTCAATTCATCTACTCATTCCTTTAGGGCTCACTACCAATCCGCCACATTTTGTAATAACCGCCAAGGAAATACATTGTGCCACTTCACGAAGCCGTGTACCACAGTCCGTCAAGCTCAGTGAGAAAAAAGAATTATGAGCAAGGTAACTGAACTAACTCATATTCTCTTATCACAACAAGTTCTTTATTTATTGGTACTGGTTTTGATATTGAAAATGTTAGCTTATCCTTGCATGCATCCAGACGGACATGTCTTGATTTAGAGGTTAAAGAACTCATCAAAGAGGACACAGAGTTCCACCACGACGGATCATTATTTTTCATACGTACTTTCATTATATTTTTAATATTGATATGTTCTTAAACCTTCAAAAAGTGATTATGCTACTTGTGAAGTACCGTCTAGAAATTTAGAACTTGTCAATGTGTCATGTACTTGCGACTGGCGGCAGAACGTAACATTTTTTTCCGAAAAAGAAATACTTACTTGTGCAAATCAACATATTAGAAGAATAGTTACCGTGGAATCGCTTGACTGAGGTCAAGTTTGTTCTTGTATTGAAATAACCCAGCCAATCTATTTTGGAGTCGGTTATTTTGAATAAATCAGAGTCTATCCATAGAAAACTGAATTATTAGCTCAATTTCACTGCAGGACATATATAGGCCAAAAAACTGACTAAGGGGAGTGTTCATGAGCCGGCTATAAAGCCTTCACTACACATACGTGGGAGGCTTCAAAAGAACCGTTTGTCAGCCGTCTATGATATTCTATCTTGAATGAGAGTTGTTGGAAAAGTCAATTTTGATTATTTACCCACCAAAACTACGACCCACGGGTATATCTCCCACGTTATGTCACAAATCATATGAAAAATGTCATATCTCCCACGTTATGTCACAAATCATATGAAAAATGTCACAACATTCCAAACCTACACATGTAACATTTCTTTGTGTCTATGCACCATATCTCAATTTGTGAATCGCCATGAAAATCAATGCACTAATGTAGTAATGCAAAAACCGATTGCAGCAGATACCCAACATTTGCGTCAGACAAACATAGTTATCGCGGCATGTCTTATGTGTGTTTGCAGCACAACACACACGGATTTGTAGTATAGTAAACAACACTTGTAGTGTCGGGAATCCATATATCACTAACCTTTGTATTGGGACATTGATCCCATCGCCGCAAGGTGATGAACTCGGCCCGCTAGAGTCAGCCGAAGCCTAGATCCTGCTACCCCTGACCCATTCCTCACAGTGCCTGACATCTAGCAATTATGAGGAGAGGAGGAAGTGTATCGGGTATGGAGGGTAGCATACAATCAACGCATTCTCCGATGGCCCCTAGTCTAGAGCCATGATCAGTTTGTGGGACCTGCTTGCTGACAAACGGGCCATGCACCGGACATTAAACTTGATTCATAAGTAAATATTGCAGCAAAATGAAGCATGTTGGGAGTCGAACCCACGAACACTATCCCTGTACCTTGGAACCTGACCAACATGCCGTAAATACAGCAAAATGAAGCATTTTATACTCGTTACGGTAAAAGATAATGACCGAGGTATTCAAGTTAACTCTTCTCATTTCGCAAAAAAAAAGTTAACTCTTCTCATATGAAAGCAAGAACTGGCCTAACAATCGTCCGGAAGGACATATCCGAGTTCTTGGTCAAGGAAGTCATCTAAGAGGATGCAGAGTTCCACCACGATGCATTGTAGTTTGTAGCCATGTCGATGCTATTTTTCAGATCTTTGTCTCTGTCATAATATTTTGAACCGCGATAGATTGTAAAACCTTAATTTTGAACTTGTCATGTGAATGTGTCGTGTACTTGTGTTTGTTAGTCTTTTCATAAAGTTTACACCATAAATAATATGAATTTGATGCGTATTTTAGATGTATATGTGATATGTGCAGATCTGCGGTAATCTAGGGTTATACATATTTTATTGTTGGGATCATGGCGGTGGAACATAATAAAATGTTGTTCAGACAACAATTTTAAAGCATGTTCAGCAAAACAACCGATGATTGGAAATATAGTTAGCATGGACTCGGTTTCTGCTATGCATCCGACTGAGGTCATGTTTTCTATTCCCGAAATAACCCAGCCAATCCTAGAGTCGATTTCTTTGGTACAACTCGACTCCCTTTTGTAGAAAACTGGAGTATTAGCCACTAGTAGAAAACAGGCCTTTCGTCCGGGCCATTAGCCCCGGCCGCGGCCTGGGCCGGGACTAATGATCCGGACACGTCGCCGCGAAAACGCCGAAGCGTACGGCACCCTTTAGTCCCGGCTCGTTAGGGCCCAATAGTCCGGTTTGAGATACAAACCGGGACTAAAGGGGTATGTGGCCCGCTGCGGCCTGGTGCCCCACCTTTAGCCCCGGTTTGTATCTCAAACCGGGACTAATGGGCTGGCCCTATATATATAGCAGCCCCTCTACCCTCTCTCTTATATATGCACGAACGTGTACGATATGTGGGTAGCGTAGAAATACGAAAACTATTTTGAAGAAAGAAATAAATAAAAGAACACAAAATGAATTTGCACAAATCATTAGTCGCGGCCCATTATACGCGCCGGGACTAAAGGGGGTGCCCCCAGCGCGTTCCGCGGCGGCCACGTGGAGGGCCTTTCGTACCGGCTGGTAACAGGGTCGGGACTAAAGGTTGGGCCTTTAGTCCCGCTTGGCCTGTCCCGGTTGGCCAACCGGGACTAAAGCCCCTCACGGGCCGAGACAATAGGCTCTGTCTCCACTAGTGAGCCCTAGTTCTCGACATAGGAAAAACTAAGTGAGGGGATGTTCATTAATAGTTATCTCAAGTCTCATGTAATATCCTTCGCTACAGAGATGCACGAGGCTTCAATACGACCCATATATGATATACCCACGTTTCTAGAAAGCTTTGGGATATGGCATAATGAAGGAACCTTTTGTCAGCGGTCTATGATGTCTATCTTGAATGAAAAATGAATGCTTCACCAGCCTTCACTTGTTCGAATAATGCTTTATCCTCTCTCTCTCTATGTCATCCTGTCTTGTCTACATATATACCAAACTATTGCCCCACTTATACCTTTTATACGTTGCGTCATTAGCTCACTACATCGAAGAGGTGAAAACCACACACATGGATGAGGAGATGACGAGAAAGAGGCCAAAAGAGATTAAAAGACATGGAAATTAGAGGCAACGGGAACAAGGGAAGATCTCCTGGGTGTTGATTTCTATGAAGCAATTCGTATGTCATTGCATTGATCTTAGTCACGTGCCTGTGGCGCCGTCTTGGACGTCGAGACAGTCTTCACTCCAGCGACTATCATATCATGCTCTGCCACGACCTTCATTAGGTGACGGTTGGTGAATCTCTCCCACACCACTTAGCTTTCTGTAGAATTACGTCAGTTCTGTTAAGTGGAGTGGTGTGGAATTAATTAAGCTGCGCCAAGGACTAGTATCATACTAGGTAACTGTGGTCAACTAGTGAAAGCGCATGTTCTTCATATTCCGGTTTTAGCCCTTTGTCAGCCGGAAAATGTGCTTGGCAAGCTGCCCGAAAAATACCCTCATCTCACACTTCGTCCACACGCCTCCCGGCCTTCGCCAACCTCATGTTCTTCATCTTCCGGTGAATGCACCATCGGTCCATTGCTGCACTCTACAGATCGGCAACCTGCTGCCACAGCGTCATGGCCTCCCCTCGGCCTCCTTGGCACCATGGCACCGGTGATCTCCTCATCAAGCATGTGAATTAGCAGCAAGCCCTACACAAAAATGCTACTCGCCAAGCATAAGTGAATTAAGACCCTTGTGGCCCTTGAGAAGATCTTCCTGTGGAAGGGACGCAAAGACGTGCACGGGGGACATTGCCTTGTGGCGTGGGACCGGGTCTGTATGCCCAGAGAGTTTGGGGGTCTAGGCATACTGAACCTGAGAAAGATGAACGTGGCCCTTAGAGCCAGGTGGCTATGGCTGGAGCGTACAGACCCCGACAAACCTTGGCAGGAGTTTAATATCCAAGTCTTGAGGATGGTCAGACAGGTGTTCGAGACGGCTACGCGCTCGGTGGTGGGCGACGGGGCTATGGCGATGTTCTGGACGGACAGGTGGATTCCCGAGGGACGTATCCAGGATCTCGCTCCCCACCTGTTTGTTGTGGTCCCGTGGAGGGCGACGAGGGACCAGCGAGTCCGAGAGGGTCTTGCGGGAGGTTGGCTTGAGGATATCTCGCCAGACCTCTCGGCTCAGGCTTTGGTGGAGCTCTTTGCCATCGCTGACAGGCTGACAGGGGTGGAGCTTACGCCAGGGAGGGCGAATTCCTTTCAGTGGCTGTGGGATGCGAGGGGGACCTACACCTTCCGCTCGTGCTATGCAGCGCTCTTCATGGGGTCGGTGACCATGGCTGGAGCCACACAGATTTGGCGGTCCAAGGCACCGACCAAATGCAAGTTCTTCCCGTGGTTGGCTCTGCGGAAGTGTTGCTGGACAGCAGATCGCCTAGCACGCCGGGGGCTCCCTCGCCCTGATGCTTTTCCTGTATGTGACCAGCACGAGGAGTCCATCGACCACCTTTTGGTAGGATGTGTCTTTGCCCGAGAGGTGTGGACTAGCTGCTGTAGGAGCTGGGACTACTGCAACTGGATCCCGGGACATGGTGAATCTCTGGAGGGGTGGATCACCACGAGGATGGCGCCTATGAAAGACGCTCGGGACCTCAGGACGGCGGTGGCCTTGGTGTCATGGACCCTCTGGAACTACCGTAATGACATAGTCTTCAACGGAGCCTTCCCGTCAATAGGTAGGGTCATATAGTCTGTTAGGTGTGAGGGTGAGGTATGGATAGTTGCCGGACTTTTCCGAGGTAGCCTAGGATAGGCGGAGCAGTGGAGGTTGTTTGACGAGTAGTCCGATAGTCATCCTAGCTGCTAGGCAGTGTGCTGTGCGCGCTCGGCGTCTGTGTCAGGCCGCGTTGTAATCTCGGCCGCTTGGCCCTTCTTCTATGAGAAATGATGTGCCTTCCAGGGCATATCCTTGAAAAAAAGTATAACTGAATGAAATTTCTGGAATTACATATATGAGAAGAAATTGAGAATCTATTCGCACTGGTACTTTTCGGTCATTATTTTGGATATTTACATGAAACCATTCACCATTAATTTGTATGCTTATAGTCTATTTATAAAATTACAAATTTGACATATCGTCAAAGTATTTGTGAGAAAAATATATATACTTGGTGTTAAATACCCTACCTAAATATTTGTGAATGCATTAGTTGTTAAGATTTCAAAATGTTGACCCTAGCCTTGTCTGACGAGACAAGACAACAGCTTTTGCTTGATCGGAGAAAACCAAGATTAACTCCGTGGCTCCATGCTCTTATATAGCGTGTGCTTTGAGAAGGGATTACAGCTACGAGGCTAGTTATATACACATCTGGTTAACTCGGTAGTGCCACTTCAAATGTGAGCCACGACAATGAGCAGTTGAGCACAGCACAACAAGGGCGGCCGTGGATGGATGCTTAGGCGACGGAGCAACTGATAGAGACGTGTAATAATTGGCAGAGCGGCAGCGGATTTTCTATCTCGTGGCAGCAATGAGCACAGCTCTCGTCTCGTGGACTCCGAACCAAGTTATGTGTGCTCGTTTAGGGTTTTTCAGTTCAAGACACATGCTTATGACCTAGAATTTCTGCATGGTTGTGATTTTAAACACGTGGATACGAGTGGTCACAACATGGTTAACAACGTCAGATCCGTAGAGCCTGAAAACGACCGAGTCTACACGTCAAAGAATTAAAGAGAAATAGCATGTCTCCCACGTTAATTATGTCACAAATCATGTGCAAAATGTCACAACATTCCAAACCTACACAGATAAATTTGTTTGTGTCTATGCACCATCTCTATTTGTGAATCGCCATGAAAATCAATGCACTAATGTAGTAATGCAATACCAATTGCAGCAGACAAACATAGTTATTGCGGCCGGCATGTCACCTGTGTGTTTGCACCACAACACACGGGTTTGAAGTATAGTAAACAACACTTGTAGTATCGAGAATCCATATATCACTAACCTTTTTATTATGACACTGATCTCATCGCCTCGAGGCGACGAACTCGGCCTGCCAGAGTCAGTCGAAGCCTAGATCCAGCTACCCTTGACCCATTCCTCACAGTCTCTAACGTCCGGAGCTTGGTGGCCCATTCGCGAGCTCCACTGGGAGTCAATCATATGTGGCATGAGCAACATCTAGAGGAGATGATGGGTGTCCTAAAGAGAAAATAAAAGGAGGTGGTGGTGTGGGGCGTGAGGAGGAGAGCAATGTCCCGGAGGAGGTTATTGTGGGGGGAAGAGGCGAGAGTGCGAGTGTATGAGCAATTACGAGGAGAGGAGGAAGTGTATCGGGTATGGAGGGTAGCATGCGATCAACGCATGCTCCGATGGCCCGTAGTCCAGAGCCATGATCAGTTTGTTTGTTTTTATCATTTACCATAAAATGGGAGCAAATATAGCACCAGAGCCATGACCTCACCCGTTTGCTGCTTTTCAAGATCATCTACATCATATGGGCCAACCGTAAAAATCGTGCCATAGTCTAGCCGATCTTCCAAAGTAGATCACCCTTTTCGGCCTTTTGCAAGGTAGACCTACCACACTAGTCATGCTCACTCGTCGGGACATATTGTTTCATCCACTAGGAAAGAAACAGTGAATTTGAATTCCACACATGTTAACATCACAATGGATGTTCATGAGGAAAGAAACCTCGCTCCTATGAGGCTCTTGCACCGGGATGCCCAGATCCAGCCACCGGGAACCCTCCCTTCCCCTCGCCGTCAGAGATTGTCATCCGGCAAAGCCGACATGGCATCAGTTGTGGCGGGGTTGTTCTACTCATGGAGTCTCAGTGTCGGCATCGTGATGTGAGAGAGTAAAGCTTCACGGGTCTGGGCCAGGCGCACGCTACTTGTAGAGACGTTGGCGTGGTGCTGGCGCAAAGAGATTGTGGCGGCTGGCCAGGGGTATGCTACTAACCTTTGGCAAATGGGCTGCGAAACGAAGCTACCAGGAAGGATCTATGTCCACATGAGCTTGCAGCCAGGGTGGGGGCTCAGTGGTAATCAGATCCGGTCGGTGGTGGCTATGGTGGAAGATGTCGAGGCCGCGGTTTGAGGATGTGGTCGATGGGTCGGCGAGATTGCTACAAAGACGAACAGATATGTGCATCACTTTAAATGTCCTCGTCTCCCATCGATGAGGATCGAAGGAGGTGTCGCAGCGACTGGAAGCGGTGTGACAGCATCCTCAACCTACTTCCGGCTTGTTCTCAGTGGCATGGACAAACACATTGGGCTCTCTCAACGCCAGTGTCGGCTTGCGAGAATTTGTTAGCTAGTAGAGAGGTTGCTTACGGTGACGATTTAACGACGAGTATGCGTGTACTCCAAGTGAAAACACATGCACACTCTTGCCTAGGTTATATCAAACTATGGTGATGTGCATGCGCCGTCCCTTGTTTAAGGTATTGACTCGAAGCTTAGCTTTGAGAGTGAAAATCCCAAGTTTGACGTTCTGGTTGACTTCACAACATCGGCGCACTGATATGATCCCTTGTTGAAGGTTCTATGAAGGAGTACTATACTTTTTGTTGGTCGATGGCATGTCATACAACTTGCATAAAATTGTGGGAGATTGTCACAAGACGGATTCTTTTTGTATCCCGTCAAGTTTTTCTTCATCTATTTTTTTGCCGATATGTTGGTCATCGATGATTGGCATTTCTTGGCACCATTGAATAATACTCCTTTCAAAAAATCTAGGTGCATAGGCCAAGATCATACTCCTTTAAAAATCTAGGTGCGATCGTCCACCCGACCTCTTCTTCCTCTTCAAATCCATAATCACGATTACCACTACTACGACCGTTGTCCCGACTAGATATATCTCTTCTCATTCTCCAATAAAAAAGACATTTCTTCTTGACATGGTGTTTTGCCTCATAGGAGTATCTAGTCTCATTATGAAAAAATATTTTAAAAAACATTTAAAATGTCAAAAATTCTGAAATAAAATTTCTAGTGTACCTCGTAACATTTTATGTTGGCACATAAAGTTTCACGAAAAAATAATGTTTTTTGTGTTCTGTATAAAAAAGACAAATTCGGTGTTCAAAAATAACTTTTTAATGGACTTTTTTTATATTTTTTACCTAGCGCACAAAAAATGTCTTTTTTTTTGACAAAAATTGTGTGCCTACATAAAATGTTTGTATGTACCCTCGAATTTTTTATTAAAATTTTTAGACATTGCGAAATATGTTTTTTCATAATAGGAGCATCTAGTCCTACGAGTCAAAATGGATTTCCGATTTCTTCTGTTTTTCATGATACCAGAGCTTGATTTTAAACAGTACCGGCTAAGACATCAAAGAAAAATAGAAGTAAAATAAAAGACGAATTGATTAATGAGTTTATCACAGTCAACCGCACTCGTAGATCCGACGTGTGTTTTTGTATGTGGGACGTCTGTACACAGATCTGCAAGAGCAACCATGCTATAAACACTTTAAACATGATGATGATGATGACGTGGACGGCCGGATCCGCTGCCACTAACCTCCACCGGCAGTCGCTGTGCAAGCTCCACCACCAGTGACGTGGCCGGCCCGGCCCTGCAATTAAACAAACTCTGAGCCGAGCAGAGCATCGGCCGGTGGCACTGCCGTCCATAGGAGGCTCAGATGCCCTCCCCGTCTTATCTCCACACAATTTTCCCACCCTGATTATATAACTCATCATCTCCCACCTCCACCTCCACTATCCATCCCTCTCCCCCGCACACCTCTCTCGCTCCACGGCCATTGTCTCCGGCGAACGGACGAACAGGGCTCAACGGTGGCGATGGCGCTCAAGGCCTCCTTCTCCGGGGAGCTCGCTGGAGCTTCCTCCTTCCTTGACTCCGGCAGCAGGGGAGCCTTCCGCCACCGCAAAGGTTGGATCTTTAACATCCTCTTCCGACTGCACTCTGTTTTTCTTTTTCTTTCTGTTGTGAGCGTTTCTTGTTGCTTCCTGGTTCCTGTCCTGGGGGGCTTTGTTGTTCTTGCTAATCTACAGCCATTCTGATGGCTTCTTGCCTTCTGTGTTATTGGTTCTCTACTGAATTTAATAATTAGACAGAAGCTTTTCATTTCAAAAGTATAATATTGGACATTAGGCAATCGTCAGTTACGAGGTAATTTTAGTGATGGTGCAAAGATGACGAGGCACTTGTTGCTCATGAGGATTAGTGTTAACTCATCTCCTCTCACTTTGACATCCATGCCACTTTGTAAGCCAATTTTATGAAAATTGAGTTGGGTTAGGAACTTAGGATGAAAAAAAAAAGGATTTTCTTCAAACTGTTTCTGTTGACTGCTGTTCGTTTTCACAGTGCACGGGAACTGAAGAATATAGTCATCACCGTAAAGTTGCACGCCCTCTAACTGTTTTGATTTCGACGTCTTTTAAAAGGCAGGATTTGCCCCGGTCCCCGTTCAAAAGTTACTAATAGTAGAATTACTTCTTTCCATGGAGATAAAAAAGGCAGAAATTTTTCAGAATTCGATGCAAACCTTTTTCTCGGCAGTTGGCAGCAGTAATACCTACCTGTCCAGAATTGCCTCTTTTGCAATCAACTGGCTGCATCAAATTCTAAGACATCTATCTGGGCCTCATCTTGCCGTTTGCTAATTCGGGCTCTGGGGAATATCTACTAATGTCCCTGGAATATATTCTGCTTCTGCCTAGATTCCATTCCACCTTCTACTTTCTAGCGATATGATATTATTCAGGGCAGGAATTTGCACTGCTCACTACTGCCTGTGGCTTTGCTTCTAGGCTAACATGAAGTGTGTCAATAACCCAGGGCTTGAATTTGTCATGTTTTTTTTTCAACATTTTGCAGCTTTCTTTCTTGCCACCGTAAGGAATACTTCTAGTCAAACTTTGGTCAGTGGTGTTGTTTTCTAATCTTAATTTGACCTGTGCTCATTGTAGTGGACTTCACATTCCAAAGGAGGGACAAGAGGGCTATTTCAGCGAGAAGGACTTGCTGCTCAATGCAACAAGGCCCGCCGCCGGCCTGGCCTGGTCGAGCCGTTGCTGAACCTGAGAGGATGTCATGGGATGGACCGAAGCCAATCTCAATTGTTGGTTCAACTGGTTCCATAGGGACACAGGTAAATGAGCTAAGATATAGACGCATGGAAGTTTTTAATCCACACCATTGTGATGCTAGATGTTCAGATAATAATGATTGTTGAGATGTCGAGCTTTTGCTGAACTTGGTGATCTGTGTGAAAGATATGGCTGGCTTTTAATTTGCAAATATAGTTTGCATATTTATCTACTGGTAACAGTTTCTCCAATTTTGTTTCCATAACTGAAAGACATTGGACATAGTTGCTGAGAATCCGACAAATTCAGAGTTGTTGCTCTTGCTGCTGGCTCCAATGTGACTCTTCTAGCTGATCAGGTAAATTATCTTGTGCTATTATTACTTTTCACCCTTTTTCAAATTTTTAATAGGCAATTAATATTAATTAGTATTTGTATTAACTGGATGCAAGTTACTGTGGAATTTAACAGGTGAAAAGGTTCAAACCAAAGCTGGTTGCTGTAAGAAATGAGTCATTACTTAATGAACTAAAGGAAGCCTTAGCTGATTGTGATGAGATGCCAGAAATTATTCCTGGGGAGCAAGGTGTCATAGAGGTAATACATTTCTTCTGATCCAATATGTGCAAGGAAACAATGTTTTGCATTAAATTTGACAAATATTCAATCCTTAAATAATAGGTCGCTCGCCACCCAGACGCAGTTACAGTTGTTACCGGCATAGTAGGCTGTGCAGGATTGAAGGTAACTTATGTTTTTTATATTGCATTTTTTTGTCAAAACAAAACAACAACAACAAAGCCTTTCATTCCCAAGCAAGTTGGGGTAGGCTAGAGTTGAAACCCATAAGATCTCGAAACTAACTCATGGTGGCACATGGATAGCTAGCTTCCACGCACCCCTGTCCATGGCTAGTTCTTTGGTCATTTCTTTTATATAGTTTTGGGGTATTAAGAGATTAGATATGCAACAACCTAATTGATAATGCCGTAGTGGTGTAACCGATATCCTATTCTTACTATTTTAGAACCTTGGTCCATGGCTCCTTTTATGATACTGCATATCAGTAGGCCCATCATGCTGCCTCAGTGGTGCTACTTTCAGAGTGCTTAATATCTTATCTTATCTTCGCATTTCCGTAAAACACTACCTTATCTTGCTATTCTTGCATTTTTGCCCCTCCACTTTGGTAGCATCTAAGTAAATTAGATGTAGACAAATCAAACTTACATGCTTTCTGAAGTTACTATGTGTGCCAACTTACTGACTGCATTACATTTATTGTCTTTGTTTTATCAGCCTACAGTTGCAGCAATTGAGGCTGGGAAAGATATAGCATTGGCAAACAAAGAGACACTTATTGCTGGTGGTCCTTTCGTGCTTCCTCTTGCACATAAACACAATGTGAAGATTCTTCCTGCTGATTCTGAGCACTCTGCAATATTTCAGGTACATACCATAAAATAATTGCTCATTACTGTTTTCCACCGTGATGCAAGTTTAGTGTACATAAGCTTAGGATAGTTAGGCTTAGTGGGTTGAAAGAAACTCAACATGGTTTATCTGAGTACAATTTATGTTGTGGTTTATCTTTTATAACTGTCATAGTGTGATTTTTGTGCCCCTATCCTAGTGTATACAAGGCTTGTCTGAAGGATCACTTCGCCGCGTTATTCTCACTGCATCTGGTGGTGCTTTCAGGTAAAGTTGTTGTCGTATTTATTATAATGTTTCCCTTCTGGAAGCATGAAACTCCCATCTTATACCATTTGATGGTCAGGGACTGGCCAGTTGAGAAGCTGAAAGACGTAAAAGTCGCCGATGCTTTAAAGCACCCAAACTGGAGTATGGGGAAGAAAATCACAGTAGATTCTGCTACTTTATTCAACAAGGTGCTTAGAAGTTTCCTCGGTTTTTATTTGAGGTTCAATTTTTCTGTGTATTTGTATTAAGCACTATAGCGACAACTCGATTCTTGCAGGGATTAGAAGTAATTGAAGCGCATTATTTATTTGGTGCTGAATATGATGACATTGAGATTGTGATTCACCCACAGTCTATCATACACTCTATGATCGAAACCCAGGTGCGTCCTACACCATGTTATCTCTTTTTTAGTAAGAAGCATATTCGTAAGGACAGTAACACATGCACCCAAAATTGTGATACCATGCCTATTCTTTATTCTCGCTTTCTTTCTAGTACTGTTTAACTGCATTGGACCATCTAAGCAGAATCTGAGGTCCATGTTCATTCATATTATTATATGCTAAATTGTTTCAATTATAATTTGTAAGATACCATGCCTATTGTTCATTCTCCCTTTCTTTCTAATACTGTTTAACTGCATTGGACCATCTAAGCAGAATCTGAGGTCCATGTTCATTCATATTATTATATGCTAAATTGTTTCAATTATAGTAGTTTGTAAGGCTTAATGTTATATTTAAGACGTTAAGTATTCATGAAGTTTTATTTCTCAGGATTCATCTGTCCTGGCTCAGCTGGGATGGCCAGATATGCGGTTACCAATCCTATACACCTTATCTTGGCCAGACAGAGTCTATTGCTCCGAGGTCACCTGGCCCCGGCTAGATCTTTGCAAGTACAAGCACTTCCCCTAACTGTATTTTTGTTCAAGAATAACCTCTCAGAATTTCAGACTTACCTAATGGGTGATTGTAATTGGATAATGTAGGCTGGGCTCGCTGACATTCAAAGCTCCCGACCATGTGAAATATCCATCAGTGGAACTTGCGTACGCAGCTGGGCGAGCTGGGGGCACCATGACAGGAGTTCTGAGTGCTGCTAATGAGAAGGCGGTGGAGCTGTTCATCGACGAAAAGTATGATTCTTTCTACGTGTTATCATCTCATTTTTTTACTTTTTGCTTTTATTAGACAAAGCATTGCGTAGTGGATGCCATGTTCTGATTTGGTATACGTAACTATGTTCCGCATGTCTGTTCTGCTGATGGCAGCATAGCGGAAAAAAAATCTTTGGTGTCAACCAAAGTCCATGTGCATCTCTTTCGCTTTGGAAGTTTGAGTTGAAAAGAGAACGTCTGTCCTTAAAGCTGATATTCTCAAGCACTTTGTGCCATAACCTATAAGTTCTGGATTATAGTACTCTGTGGAATCTTGATTTCATAACCGATTGACATAGTGTAGCTTAAGTAGGGCCTACCTGTTGTTGCGTATGCCACACTGTAGCCATACTGGTTCCCGGTACCAGCGCTGTCAAACAGACATGATCTTTTCTGCCTGAAAACATTGTATATGGCTAACAGCATCAGTTCTAAGCAGTAGCAAAATGCTATAAAATGTAGACCTGAACTTGACATAAAGAAAACGATGATGTTCAGTATATATTTTTCTTCCTACTATTTCATTCAAAAGATGCATCTTAGCGGCGTAATATCTAAACCGTTACGAACATGGGGGCATAATAACATGTCATCACCTCTCCCTCTGTTGTCTCTGCAGGATCAGCTACCTGGACATCTTCAAGGTGGTGGAGATGACGTGCGACGCACATCGCAACGAGCTGGTTACCAGCCCATCGCTTGAGGAGATCATACATTACGACCAGTGGGCGAGGAGGTTCACCGCCAGCCTACAACCATCATCTGGCCGGAGCCCCGTGCTTGCCTAAGGTCCCCCATTCGGAACGCGGGACGCATTTCCCAAGTTACTACTGGATGTTCCTGCAATCCAAACTCGAGTATATGCCTCTAGCCTGCGTAGCTACCACCTGACCATGGTGTCCAGCAGGTCTGAAGATGAAGTGTGGGCAGGCAGGCACAGAAGATGTACATTACTCCCATGGCCTCTAGTAAAAAAACTGGGTCATTGGGAAGCTTAGATCACGATTTATCAGCAGGGCACACATAGGTTGCCTTCCTAAATGTAAAGTCTTCGCATGAATAAATCGTGAGTACTCGATGTAAATTTTGATGGATTCAAGCGAAAAAGAATTGAAAGTTTAGGTAAGATTCAACCACATCCCTACAGTTTGGAATACAGATGTGTTAAATTTTTGTCTATCTACATCATGAACCAATGTCATTTTCAAGAAAAAACATGAGCCAATGTGGGTCTATTTGTTGCAAGAGAATGGGCATGATTAGCCAGCCAATACATTTTCTGCGGCATGAACCAATGCCATTCTGAAGAAAAAGCATGAGCCAATGTGGTCTATTGTTGGAAGAGAACTAGTAATGTTGCACGTGCAACGCACGTATTTACGTATGCATATAATTTTGTCTGTTTTTGAATTATATTAATACCTCATCAAAATGTGAACAAAATAAACATCATAAATAATTTGTGAGCCAAATAATCATGTATTTCTAAAATAAAAATGAAGATATGATTGGCAAGTTCATAAAAGGCTAAAATGTACACATGCAATCCATTCCGTTGAAAGATTATTATGAAAACTCGGTAAGTTCATCAAAGGCTGAAATAATGCATACATACATGCATGCACATTCTATTGCTACTTCAGTTTTGTAAGTCAAAAGTTGAGAGATGAGCAAGTAAATAAAAATAACACTTTCCTTTCTACGCAAGCTCTGCTTTACCTTCTCCAATGGGTAACTGGTATGCCTGTAATCTTCATTTTCTTTGATATTTCTTATGGATAGGAGTATGGGATTGAAGCAGGCATACCATTAGCCATGCACCACCCACAAGCTCTTTCGGTTTCCTATCTTTACTTATCGATCTGGAAAATTTAAAACCAGATCAAACCGACCAGCGGGCCTGGCTTTACATCCATGCAGTGTAATCCAAACAAGGAAACTTCTTGTTTGGATTTATTCATTCTTGATGCCCAGCATTCAGCTTGCTTAATTCATCTCACTTAAATATCCTGGAAGTCAAACCTCAATTCAATATGTAGGAATTATCCTTGATGCCAAACCTCAAATCTACACGAAAATCTCCTCAGCATGGAGGAGAAAACATTTTAGAAATGGGTCGATGTGTAATTTTGGGAAGAAAAGAAACAACAGACCTGAGGAAAATGAAGGCATCACCAGCATCAAGCTTTTTGGAAATGACAAACACACTCCAACCGCTGCCACGGAGATGCTTCCCAGGTTGCCCTGTTGATTTGCAATCAGTTAACACAATTATCGTGGCCTCGTGGGATTATCATTGATGCTATCAACATCGCTACAACCAGTCCACCGAATTGATCGGCTTCAGATCACACTGGCATACTACCTGTCGATGTAAAATTGTCATGTGTCATAGCGGGGCAAGGAACAGCATGTTACATCTGAAGATGTGGCGGAAGCCATGCCATGCTACAGAACTCTGCTGACCCTGCGACCCATACACGGGTTTAGTGTAGAATCCACACGTAACAGGGACGGAGGCACCCATCAGTGTCGTGCAGGGAGGCGTCGATTTGCAGGGCGGCGGCGGCGGTGGCGTCGCGTCGTTCAGGGCGACAGCCGCGTGCCTGGGAGAGTGGCAACTGGCAGTGCGAGGCCTGACAATACGGCGGCGGACGGGCAAGGCGTCGTTGTCGTGTTGTGCAGAGAGGCGCCGGCGTGCAGGGGCGCCTGCCTGCCAGGGCGGCGACGATGGCGTCGATTGGAACGGGATTGCTGGGCGGCGGCGGCGTGGGGGATGAGGCTGCAGGGAGCGGCGGCGTTCTTGTTAAATTGGAAATAGGAAAGAGGAGACGTTTGGAATTGACGATTCGTTCCGCTCGGCAGAACCGTGGTCAGTCCACGTTATAACCGTTCGATTAATCGACGTGTGGCTACTGGCTAGGATCATTTGGATCACCCCTCTCTTTGCCTTTTTATATTAGTGGTGATGAGCATTATTAGCCAGCCAATACATTTTCTGCGACATGAACCAAGGTCATTCTCAAGAAAAAGCATGAAACAATGTGGTATATTGATGCAAGAGAATGAACATGATTAGCCAGCCGGTACATTTTTCTAGTTCATACAGTGGTCTAGTGTTGCAAGAGAACGAACATGATTAGCAGCCAGTACATTTTTGTAGTTGAAAAAACAGGAATATTCTTCACTGGGCGACCTTCTATTCTGCTCTCCACGTCATTATTCACCGACACTCGTGTAATATCATCACCGACAAAAAGAAGCATATAACCAGCCTAAGACATTGCAACTGAATTCCAGGAGAAATCATGCAACTTTTTCTAGCACATCGAAAGGACTCACCAGAATCCGATACCTTCCATAATTATACCACACTAAACATATCAACTCAAAAAGATAACCAACCCACGGACACGACATTCCAAAGCTAGATTCCTTATCCTAACAAGCGCAGAAAGTAAAACGATACAGATGGACCGACCTCATAAGTGGTACCACAGCACAGGCAATTCGGGAAATCACTTAATATGGTAGCATTAACTGTCAAATACACAGATCCTTTATACAAAATCATCACACAAAGTGCAGGACGTTGATAACGATGAATGTAGATGCAAATGTTCTAAAATAGCTGAATATAGCGATGCTCGACATAAGATAGGCATGAGGTTCCGGTGCGGCAGTAGTCAAGAAGCATGCCACCGAGAAGCAGAGGGTGCTCTAGTGGCCATATTTCTGGAACTCCCATTCGCTGTTGTCTGCAAGGGGGAACAAAAAGGATATGTTGGTCAGTATGCAGATGCCATGAAATGAACTTACGAGGTGGAAACTATACACAGAAATTACAGTTACCTAATGGGCACACTTGGCGAGTCTTGAGCCACCTGCTGATGCAGTGGAAGTGAAAAGCATGATTACAGACACCTGGAGTACACAAGAGGGCATCATGTTAATTCGAGTGAAGCTAAAACCCCAGATTTTGCTAGGTGAAATTCAGTTTACAATAAAAGAGAGTTTGAATATATCGATTACAGTAAAAAAACGAAGGGAAGATAACCTCAATAACTAGCAGAATTACACTTGTCTAGAGCATAATAATTTCTAGGAGTTGAGGACTCAAATACAAACAGTCCACTTAACCACAGCCCCGAATTAACTGCTCAATCAGGACATCCTGCTATATTTATATTCTAGTCCTACTCCTGTTCATGTCTTGTAATAATCATTACAGAATTAGATAGTCCTCGGAAAAATTGGATCCCAGTCCATCAGTGAGGAGAGAGACAGTCATCAAGGTCTACTAACTTGTACACATATGACATCTTTAGAATCCCGACAATGACAAGCATATCCTGGAGCCATTAGTGCAAGTGTACAACCACCTTGTGTTTTTCTTGTCACTCAATCCACTAACAGTAATTACCATCTCCAATTGTACAGATCAGTAAACTTAAATTTCTATTATTGAAATACTAATATAAGGCTAAAGATAATTGCAGGGTAGATAAGGCAAGTTATACAAAGAGGAACAGGATATGACCGGGTATGGCATACAAAACATTACTATAAGTAGCATACTTCAGGAAGATCATACGGTACCAGTTTGTCTAGATTAGGTTCTGCCTATTGTTACACAAATAGGAACAACACTAACCCATTGTCACAGGCTAAAAAACAATTTCAATTAGAGTAGGCACAATCGGTGGAAATCACAGCACCCCTGGTAAGGTCCCCAGCCTCTCCCAAAAGATGTACCATTGTAGAAAAACTATTTTATTTGAGATTACCAATAAGTCAGTCTATTTAGTGGGTGCCGCACATCGCCTCATGTTAAAAGTTGAAGTACCCTCCTGCGTATACCAACCACCAGGGCTTGAACATAACGGTCGAATATTGAAGTATCAGTTTGCACCAGAAAAGGTGAGTAGAGATGGATATTGTGTTCTTTGAACTGAATGACGTGCATACATCATCTCTTTATAAAAGAGCTATATAGAATTATAAAATCATATTTGATAGCATGGAAAAACAATAAGGTTGCAGTAGGCATGTACAATACAAGATGCATCAATATGTTGCTTAAGGACAGGACACAGCCACATAATCTAACAATCTGTGAGAGATTTATCTACATCTTTATAGTTGCTCAGGTATTTTATCATCGGAACCGTAATGTGCGCCGCCGAGCACCTTAGTGATGTTGTGTACACTAACATCATGTGCACGTGGCCGCTGCCGCTCGTGGCAGCCTAGGCTATCCCTTTTATTGTGCATTGATTAGTGCTATGTAGATGTATCTACAGCTCTCAAACACCAACGCCTAACATCCACAGCTATAATACAAGCATCTTCAAACAGCACAACAGTGTAATGTAAATCTCATAACGATCTAACCCACACAGCGATAAATTTAGCACACCGAGCATGAAAAAAACACAGGGGACAGATGAGATTAGAGTGGCCGGAACCGTACCCCATGCGACAGTGCACTCCTCGCTGGTGGCGCTGGCTTGGTTCGCCTGGCACTCGATGCCTGTAGGCCACAAACACACAGATATCAAATCGATGAAACCCTAATCACAGATCGCCACCCCAAAACAGCATCTAGAAGAGGAACCGAGCTTACATAGATCCATGATGTGGTTGCGGCAGATGGCGCAGTTGTCGACCACGATATCTGCACGGACGGATGATCAGATGGGATCGAAAATTAGGGCAAACAAACGAGGGGACGGATTGAGTGTGTGGGTGCGTACCCCATGCCCAGAGGGCGACGGCGTTCCACTTCTTGATCTCGAAGCGCTTGGTGGGCTTGCGGGAGGAGGAGGGCCCGGCGGCGGAGGAGCCCTCGGCGGGGGCGGGGGCGGCCGGCGGCGGCGCGTCGGGCTGGTCGGTCTCCATGGCGGACATCTCGTCTCGGGCGATCGACTCTGAGATTTTTGTGAGGGATTTGATTTGGGGTGGGGTTTCTCAGCGAGCCGAGGGGCGTGGATTTATGTACCGGCATACAACTAGGGTTTCCCGGAACGAATAAGGTAGATTTTGGTTTGGACTCTCAAACGAGTACACAAATCTGTTTTCGATTCGATTTGAATCAAAGGGTCAAGGTGAAATACAACCTTTTGCGGATTCAGTAACATTTAAAATCGTATTGTAACATAAGTTGTCTCACATGGTCGATAAAAAAAAGTTATCTCACATACCACTCGGAGCACCCAAAGCCCCCACAATAGCCCTATGATTTTGTCCGGGGCTACCAGCCCAACCCCGCGCCATGGGGAGGGCTTCGGTAGCGCCGGATGAAATGTCGGGCGGGCCTGCCCTGTCATTGTCACACCAAAAGCGCGCCAAATCCGTCGCTCTCGCCATTTTTCCCTTTCCCCTCCAGCCAAATACGCCGCAGTCGCCATTTGTCCCTTTTCCCTAGGTGGCAAGTCATTCAAAAATTGGTCAACAAGTTTCATGGATGTTTGGAGAACATCCTCGCGAGGTCCGAGAGTGGAAATCGTCCAAGGATCAAGTAAGTTTGTGTGAACTTGTCAACTTTGTTCACTTTTGATCGTCAGCTAGGGATTGATGCACATCTTTTTGATAGTTCATCGACGTGGTCACATGGTATCGGGAGATGAACAACGACAAGGAGTTTGGTTTGATGCATTGCTTCTGGAAGCTCCAAAATTGTGAAAAATGGAAGAAGCTTCGCTTGGCACTGAAGAGGGCGGCTTGGGCGACATTGTTGATGTTGATGCCTCGGCGGGATGGCCGGTTGGGAACAAAAAAGCCAAGGCGGCTGTTGTGGCGGCGGCCAACTCGGAGAGGGCGCACGCATCCATTGACAAGTTGGCCGCCGATGTCTCCAAGAACTCGAACGAGAGGCGCGCCGCCAATGATGCAAGGTGGGCGACATTGATGGAGAAGACCGACAAGAAGTTGGAACTCGAGAAGGCCAAGGTCGCCGTGAAGAAAAGGATGGAGGGTTTCATGATCCTCACTGCCGACGCCTCAACCGTGGATCCACATGCGAGGGCGGCGTGCGACCTGCTGCTTGCGGCGATCTTACAAGAAATGGGGCTTGCGCCACCCTCGGCCACGGCATACTCGGCGCCCACGGCGACACCCATGGCCCTAGGTGGCGTGGCGGCACCCACGGCGACATCCTCGACGAGAAAAATGGCGAGACCAAAGGCGACGGCTCCCTCGTGGACGATTTCCTCGGCGCCACCCCTGCGTGGGCTTCCTCGGCGCCACCAACATCGACACCGCCTTATTTGCCTTCCGTACGCCATGCGCCTCTGTTTTGTGATGCCGAGACTATGAATTTGTGTGCTCAAGGCATTGAATTTGTGTGTCCTAGACTATGATTTATGTTATTTTCATTTGCACAATTTGAAATTGCAAATAAAATTGCTATGGGGAGTGTGTTTCGGGGCAGCGAGTGGGGAGAAGCGCCTTGGGAGGCACCATCTCGTCCGGATGGTCCCCATAGCAATCGCTCCGACGCCAATCCGGACGTGCTATGGGGGACACGAGTGGAGATGCTCTTAGGGTTGGGTAGATACAAAAAGTCAGTCTCACAATGCGGATGTTGGAGATGTCGACATGATTGTCACAAGTGTTTTATTCTCCACGCTGCACTGGCGGATATAACATGCACTCTAGAGAGGTTATCACATCGTTGAATAGGAATAAGAAGTGGGTGGAAGATGGACAGGTGAGATATGGTAAAAATTACTATTACCAAGCTGAGAATTTCTTAGCACATCTCATATGTTTTCGGTTGTGTACTTTAAACCAACCATAATGGTAACAAGGTAACATAAGTTCTAGCGTTATAAATTTTATACAATTGTGTTTCTTCCGGATAGTTTTTTTTCACATGTGAAATTGTTAATTCAACGCAAGTTTTTACATGCACTTATTCATTAGGATAGATTATACTCAGAACTAGACAATTCATTTGTTGTTTTTTGTAATTAAGGAAAAATCATGTGGATAATGGTTTCATCAGATTATACATGAAGAGATGTTCCATAGGTGTTGCATATGCATGAAGCATATTGTTTGGATTCAGGATGAATGTTGTAGAAATCAAGATATGTATCATGATCATTGATTTCAAGAGGAAATACATTATGATTGAGAAAACCAAGTGATTGTTGGAACTTAGGGTCATCAAAATTTAGTTTAAAGGGTGAATCGGTATGATTAATATGAAATTATGAGAAGATAAAAAATGAACGGGGTGGAGTTCTTTGGAGTAAGGAAAAGATGGTCATGATTGGGTCTTATGAGTTGAGCCATGAAGGATCGAGATCTTGAGGAATGAACACAACATAAGAGTTCAAGGTATGGCTTGACGTACGGTAATGGTAAGCGTGAGTTGAACCATGGTTAATCAAGTCTTAAATAAAATAATTCAAGTCAAGAATTCACTGTGTATCTCGAGTGAATCAATATTATCAAGTTGGAGTTCATGTGAAGTTAAATAAATGACCAATATGAAGTTCACTGGAGTAACTTAAAGTTGGTTATGATTGGACTTGTGAGTTGATCCATGAAGGTAATATCTTGAGAAAATGGATAGAAAATAACAATTCGAGATATGGCTACAAGTATGGTCATGGTGAGCTCCTGAGTTGAGTCATGGTTAGTCAACTCTTGAAGCAAGTAATTCTGAATTGTGTATCTCTAAATATCATGATATCTCATAAACAACATATAGGTTGAGCAACAAAAAGTTCAAGAATGAGATTCTAGATGGTCAAAACATAAGCGTAAATCATGTATTACATGGTAATCTAGTGGTTAGGTAAGCAATCGTCAATAGTCTTTGTGAACAAACTCGTATAGTGTGTCTTTGGTATATGAGTTGCATAAAAAGGAGGATTTCATATAACCCATGAGAGGATGCATTGACATCAAGTGATGTCTAGAGAATAGAATCTCGCCGACCCTTTGCCGTTGATAATTATGAGAGGATGCATGACATCAAGTTGAGGATGCATGACATGTGAATGATATCCTCAATAGACTGTGGATTTGTTTCCGAAAAGTCATCTATTACATGCAGGGTCAGTTGTGCCGCCAATAAGAAGAGGCGCATGTCATTAGTGTGTACTATATGAGTGACAAACTTTAATAAGACAAGTTAGTGGTTTCTTGCCAGGAGTCACTTGAGCATATATACCATCCCTGACCAGCTATCATACCAGACAGGCGACCTTTCAGGACCCTTCCGAACCGTCGGTCGTTGTGGTGATGTAGCACTCACGAGTGATTTTCTCTAATTTCCACCTTGTGGATGCCCGATGTAGATTGTTTTTCCCAAACACTCAGGGGGTTGTATTGTCGGACCTACTCATGGCCTGGAAATACGTCCGGAACTCTAGGTGGTGTCACTACTGTTCATGTTAGTATTTTGTTCCCTATAAATATCCTTCCCTAGGCCAGGCAATGTTTGTGCACATGGAAATTTCATGTGCCACAAAAAGTGAATTGTGTTCTATACGACATCGACGGAGAGCTTCGTGGATTCATTTTCTTGGCCTAGATGGACATTTTAAGCCCCTTTCCCCTTCATCTTACCTCTTTTGGCGGTCATACTTGTACCAATCTGGAGTCTAGATCTGGATTATTGGTCTAGTTTGTCCTCCCTCCTCCTCCAACTTGCACATTGAAGAGGACCAATATCAATATCCTCCTCTCCGACACGGCTATCTTCGAAGGTATATACTCGCTTAGCCATGGAAAATGTGTATTTACCACTTGAGTTTTCCATTGTTGGTGTAGACTGAATGAATGACCGAAAAGAAAGGCAATAAATAATCTTTGTCTCGTAGGGATCGATGGATAGAAGTGGGATGTACACGTAGCGGAGGATTGATACTTTCCTAAAGGGTTTCTTGCAGTTGTGGAAGAACATAAGATGAGGAATAGAATGGAAAACATGTGTTATCCATTTACGAAAAGTGGTAACACAAGAAACCCACTCTCAGATTGGTAGGTTGAAGTTGCATTTCTCTCACTAAAGGTTTCACAGATGGTTATGCGTGCTAGACATCTCACATTGAGGACGTGGAAGTTGTTGCTAGTGAATATGTTGAATGGGATGATCAAGTCAACAGTTCTGAATCCAACCAGGATGAGTCGACGCAAGACATGGAGGTTGACACTAACGGCTTGTTGCATAGCATAGGAAAAGTGGGCTCCAAATGGTAGTAATGCATAAGAAGCCGACAAGTTTGTACAGTTGGTAGAGGACTCAAGAACACCTTTGTAACCTGGCTGCGACAACGGGTACACGTGTCTTGAGTTCCTAAAGATGGAGAATTTGAAAAGTTGGTTGGAAAAATCTTGAAACAGATTAGAGTACCTCAATAAAGCATTTCCTAATGTATAGTTACCAACGATAATTTACAGATCCAAGAGTTTTGTATGTCCAATTGCATTGGGTGTAGAGAACTATACCATGCATGCTTCGGTGACCCATCATTTACAACAAAGAGCACAATGACCTACATAAATGTGTGACATGCAAAACACCCCGATTCAAGCGGCCTTCAAAAGATGGTGAGGATGAATGATGGTGGTGTTGATGATAATGATAATGATGTGATACAAGAATAAAGTCACACCCAAACTAGATGGTGCTCCCACAAAGGTTGTATGGTATCTTTCAGTATTTTCTCGTCTGAAGCGTTTGTTTGGTAACAAGAAAACAAAGTTTATGGTCTGGTACGACGAGAAGAGAGAAATATGATGTTCCCAGGCGTCCCGTCGATGCTTCCTAGTTGAGGACGGTCAATGCTAGAAATACAAAATCCGGAAAAGATCCAAGGAATACCAGGCTTGTTATGAGTATGAATAAAATAAATCTATTTTGCCACTTGCGCAGCAAACACAACACATGGCTTGTGGTTGTGTACATGTACAACCTTCCTCCTTGGTTCTACATGAAGTACAAAACCTTTGGATATCAATTAAAAAGATTATGGTCCATAGAAACAAGAAGAATCCCGTCTAAAAGTTATGTTCTTCGACACGGTCAACAATTATCCTGCATTTGAATACAATGCTTGCATGAAAGGATTTGCATCTCAGTGGTGTGAATGGATTGCTAGGTTTGTTCAGGGGGGAGTGTCGGAATAAGAGTTAATGATGATATAGGTCATTATTTTCAAACTCTAAAAGGGCTACGACTAGGTGATCCGTTATCTCCTTTACTCTTTAACCTCGTAGTTGATATGCTGGCCATTCTAATATCCCGTGCGAAGGAAGATGGCCAAGTGGGGGGTTTAGTGCCGCACCTGGTTGAGGGGGGTGTCTCAATCCTCCAATATGCAGATGATACAATATTATTTCCTGAACACGACATTGCGAAGGCCGTGAACATGAAACTGATATTGGCTTTTTTTGAACAACTTTCGGGGTTAAAAATAAATTTCCATAAGAGTGAATTGTATTGCTTTGGGAAGGCTAAGGATGATCAGGAAGAATATCGTCGGATTTTTGGATGTGAAATTGGATCTCTCCCGTTTAGATATCTGGGGATTCCAATTGATTATCGGAGACTTCTAAATAAAGAATGGAAATTTGTGGAGGATCGTTTTGAGCGAAAATTGGCGGCTTGGGTGGCCAAGATGTTGTCTTACGGTGTCCGTCTTGTGCTTATTAATTCTGTTTTAACAAATTTGCCAATTTTTCTTTTATCTTTTTTTGAAATACCTAAAGGGGTACGGAAAAGATTAGATTTTTATCGCTCCAGATTTTTTTGGCAAAGTGATCAACATAAAAAGAAATATGGGCTCACAAAATGGAATATTGTGTGTAGACCCAAGGATCAAGGTGGTCTAGGTATTGCGGTTTTAGAAATCAAAAATAAGTGCCTCTTGAGTAAGTGGCTTTACAAATTGTTGAATGAAGAGGGAGTATGGCAAGAACTCCTTGTGAATAAATACTTGGGTGGTAAAACGTTATCACAGGTGCAGGCTCAGCCCCTTGATTCTCCTTTTTGGAAAGGTCTTATGAAGGTGAAGAATGAGTTCTTCGAACCTGGGAGGTTCATGATTGGAAATGGGGAGCAGGTTCAGTTTTGGGAGGATGCATGGTTAGGGCAGGTTTCTTTGGAGCAGGAATATCCTTCCTTGTATGCCATCGCCTCAAACAAAAACGCTACAGTGGTTGATGTCATTGGGACGGTTTCTATTAATCTTCCTTTTAGACGAACTTTAATAGGAAACAATAGAACTGCATGGTTAAATCTAGTAGAAAGGCTGATGCGAGTCAATCTAATAGACGAACCAGATAAGTTTAAATGGGTGCTGAATTCAAATGGCCAGTTTACAGTCAAGTCTTACTACGAGGACTTATTAAACGGTCATACTAGGTATCTACGAAAATATCTGTGGAAATTGAAGATCCCCTTAAAAATTAAGATTTTTCTCTGGTTTCTTAATAGAAAAGAACTGTTGACAAAGGATAATTTGGCTAAACGACAATGGACAGGGTGTAAGAAATGTGTTTTCTGTGACGCGGATGAGTCTGCTGAACACTTTTTTATTAAATGTACTTTTGCTAGAGATATTTGGAGGCTAGTACATTTTACTTATAATGTTCACCCACCAACTAGTGTTTCTAACATGTTTGGAACATGGTTGAATGGGATAGATAAAGTTACAAAAGCTCGCATTCGGATTGGTGTCGCGGCCATTTTGTGGGCTATTTGGAACTGCCGTAATGATGTGGTTTTTAACAAAACATCTTCAACTCATTTTTTGCAGGTTATACACAAGGCGTTGTACTGGATCCATTCGTGGTCCTTCCTGCTTCCTATGGATCAGTGTGGCCTTATGGATGCCGGATGTACCCGTATGATGACGGTTGTGCGGGCTATCTTCACGCGGGGCGGATGGTTACAACCTAGACGGATTGATGCCTAGTGGACTTTTTTTCGAGTGGCTGATCTTTGTATCCACCTTAAGTGATCCATGATTTGTAAACGTTGATACTTTGGAGTGTTAATAATTGCGGAAAGGTTGTGTGCATCACTTTGATGCAGAGGACGGGGATCCGCACCCCCTTATCTAAAAAAAAATCTACGGAAAATAGAATTATTAAAACTATGGTTACAAATACACTATGGAAACTCTAGGCATTTATGTCATGACTGAAATATATACTCCACCAACCTTCATTTATGTGAATAATGCATTCCTCCTTATAAATAGTACTCTATCTTCATCTGAACGATAGCAAGCTCCATTGTTCGACTTCACTTTCACACTAGTAACACTAGCTTTGGTATGTAAAATAGGTGGACAAATATAAGTAGCACTACAAGGAAACAGCTAATAGCTGGCTTCTAATCACCGACGGGCCAAACAAAACCCACGCCGTACCCCTCCCTCGCCTCGCCGTCGACCGCCACGCTCTCCCCACCTGCATCGCGCCGCCGTCCCCGAGCTCTCTCCACCCGCCTTCCCCTCCCTCACCTCGCCGTCCACGAGCCCGCGCCACGCCGCCGTACCCCTCCCTGACCTCGCCATCCGCCGCCACGCCGACCCTCGCCGTCCACGCGCCTCACCGTCCTCCACGCCGGTGAGTGAGTGGCCACCATCTTTTGCAGTTTATTTAGATGATTTAGATGTGTAGTTTATTTAGTGCATTTAGTTGATTTAGATGTGTAGTTAGTTCATTTAGATGTGTAGTATTGGTTCATTTAGATGTATAGTTTTAGATGATTAACATGTGTAGATTTAGATGATTAACATGTGTTGTTTTAGATGATTAACATATATTCTACAATTTGTTTAGTTTTGTCTATTTAGAATGCCGATGATTAAATTACTGTGGCACTATCCAGGAGTGGTGCTAGTGAGCCTTGTTATACTCACGAATATACTACTTGTGCATCTCATTTGGCTCACTTGCACCATCCATGAAATTTGTGTGTCCAATCTAACTATGAGGCATACGTTCTAATCATTTTTGTTGTTTTCTCTCTTTTGAGTTGGCCCAGCTTGATTTTTAGCTGTGTAGTTTAGATTATTTCTAGTTGTTTACATTGTAAAATTTATGTTATTTTACATCATGATGTTTTTTAATATATGCAACGTTCAACTACTCGTATTAGGTTGTTTGAATGGATCGCATGTGCGCCAAGTGTGGCGACAAAAGGCTTAGTGCATGTCGGCAGGTGGTCCAGCACCCTGAGTTCACCATTCCAAAGGGCCCCTCCAAGTTATTCTATATAGAGCTTCCACAAAGCTTCTTATCTAAGACGGTATATATCTAATCCAACAATGTGCCTAGTTTAGTCGTTCTTACTTCATCCCAACTATAGAAGTGACTAATTCTGTTTTAAATTTTGCTCAGCGCATCCCCTGTCTCGCAAGGCGTGAAGTCCTAAAGCATAGACGAGGAGACCACATCTGTGGTCGAGCTAACCATGTACTCAACTGGACATGCCTACAACGTTCCTATCAGAAATGAAGAATATAGTACCTTTTTCGAGGGCCCTCGCTGGAGAGAAATGGCGGAGGCGGAAGGGTTTCAAGGTGGCCATGGAGAGCGAATTTGGCTGTGTTTTGATGCGGCTTATAAGTTCACGGTGAGGGGGTACACCACCGGTACTGAACCGTAGTAGTGCTATTTTATACTAGCTAGTACGTGTTACATGGAAAACTAATATAAGTGGTACTGTACTAGTGTTGGCACACTAATATGTGCTACTACTATTGCTGCTACTGTCGTTATTTGATATATTATTGCTCCTATGGCTGCTACTTAATTCATAACAGCTTTAAAAAAAATGTAATATAATCACTGGCGTGGCGTCCCTCGCGGTGATCCCAAGTGTGTCACTAGCATGGCCACACACACGCCGGTGATCCCAAACTGGCACTGGCGTGGCTGCGCACACGCCGGTGATTCCAAAAGATCACCGGTGTGGCCTCATACATGCCGGTGATCCAAAATGGCACTGGCATGAGGTTACCGGCGTGGTCGTTTCTCGACGGTGATTCCAAAAACGTCATGCCGGTGATTAGTTGTTTCCTTGTAGTGTAGAGTATGAGAGAGAGGAAGACGTGATATATAAGAAACCGTGGGAAAAGTAGGCATCGGGATAATGGAAGAACTAGTAGTAGGGGGGACGCTACTACAAAACAGTAAAAACATGATGGAATCTAAAACCTCTAGGCCAATGGGTAATGGGTAGCCCTGACAGATGGAACTGACCCGTCAATAGAGACCCATCTGTACGTAAGAAATGGTGTTTTTAGCTGTTATTTGTGGCTTGTATGGTCATGTAAACTTAACCCTCGTATCCCAGCATGCTTGTACTCTTTCCCTCCTAGGGGATTTTATTAATTTAAAGCTAGTCACTTGGTGCATTTTATATGTAATTTAACATGAACTTAGTCTGCACTAGAGATTAGAATAGTAGATCGATATACATATGTTTGAATTATTTTATGCAAATTTATTAGTTTAGTTGAACAAACGGTGCCGCCAACACGCGGGGGGGGGGGGGGGGGGGGGGGGGTGTGTGGAGAGGAGCTTCTTCAGATCGTCGAGGCCGACTTGGGCTTCTTTGGTTGAGATGAAGTGTGGCGTCTTCTTTAGCAGCTTGTATAGTGACATGGTATTAATTCTCGGAAACGAGCTATATGTGTGATTTTTTTGTAATTTTTTTACGAATACAAATACATTGAAATTTTATATTTACCTAGGGGTGTAAACGGATAGGATAATTTCCACACGAATCCGTCGCCGAATCCGTTTTAAAGAATCCATATCCGGTTCCGAAGAATCTGCCGGATAAGGATATCCGATTCCGAACTAAACACCCGGATATGGTATAGGATATGGTATGTAAAATAGCATCCGAATATGAATTATCCATATATTAATTAGGATTATCCGATGGTTTAATCCGAATAATCTGATTTTCTACCGAAATGTCTAAACTAATAGAACATAATTTGTAGTTAGTGAGTTGTGAAGTTCATTTGTGGAACAACGACTCACTTGCATGGTCATTGTACAGACTATGGAGTACAACTTTGTTAGATTTTACGTTGTTGAGCTATTATTTTTGGTTATGTAGGTTGATGATGTACATTGCGCATACCGACCGACTAATTTTCTTTCCGCCCCGAATCCGCTCCGTTTCCGTTCCGAATCCGTGATTATATCTATCCGCCCCCGATCCGCAACCGTTCATTATCGATCCGATCCGAATCCGAGAAAAAAATCTGGTAAAGGATATGGTAGAGGCAAAATCCGATCCGATCCGATCCGTTTACATCCCTATATTTACCACTAGTAAGGATTTTCGTAGTTTTATATATATTCTATGTGTATGCTGCTAAGTGTCCGCAGTCCCACAGTTGCAAAGAATCATACGAAGACCATGCTAAAATATACATATATAATTCCACACATGAATCATGATATGCATTATGCAAAAGTCAAAGAGGAAAATCCTGCCATGTACCCAAAATTAAGCACATACATCAGAGAGACAATTTCTGATAAATATATATCTTTCAATAGACCATGATACTGATAGTAACTGATACAATACAACCATACTACTCCAGTATTCTAGAATCTAGGAAGTAGGGAAGATAAGTCTGATGGCTCGTCCTCAGTCTTCACACACTCAGCTACAGCCGATACACATCTAGAAGTCATCGCGAGACAGCATTCCATTTTTGTTTTGATGGAGGGCAAGTCAGCCCTGGGAGGAAGACGGTGCGGTGGCCGGTGTCTTGCAACTCGTCGAGGCAGCCGCTGACGCTCCATGGTAGGGCAGGTCACGGACGGCCATGGTCACCGGGTTCAGCAGCCGCATCCTCCGTGCGCTCTTGTCCTCTAAGATCAGGCATCCGTAGAAGCTGGTGACGAGGCGGCCGTACTGCGGCGGGATCTCTACCTTGAGAGAGGCGCCCGTACGTACGTTCACGAACCTGGCTTGCTCGCCCAACACGAGTTTACCTTTACCTCGGGGGGGAGCAGCTCCCAGTTCCGTGGGAAGAAGCGCGGCTGCATCAGCCTCGGGTCGCCGGCCCCGGCGGTGGCGCCTCTCCAGGGCTTGCACACGGCTCTCAGCCGGATGTACTCCGTCACGTCCGAGCGCAAGAGGTCGTCGGCCACCGCGCGTACGAGCTCGGGGAAGAGGTTCCGATGAGCAAGACGAATCATGGATGCGTGGAGGGATACAAGAATGAAGTATATACGCAGGTATCTGATCTGAACAAGTATGCATGCATCCATGAACAAGATCTTATTATCGGTAGGAGTGAGTTGTATACGGACCTTTCTTCAGACTCCACGACGCCAGCCATGGCGACGAGGGCAATGGCGGCTGGAGGGGCATCGGAGGTGGCGGCAGCTGGGGACAAAGGGAACCTGGTGGCTTGCCAACAGGCTCCATGGGTTTAGGGTTTGGGAGCGATGGCCGCCTTGAAGAAGAATGGAAGGCGAGTGATCGTCTGGAAATTTATGGAAGGAAACAAGCAGCTGTATTTGGAGCGGAAATGGAAAGGTGTTACAACGGACAGATATACATGCCTTTTCTCATCCTTTCCGCGATCTGCTTAGATTTGGTGCACAAAGGCTTGCCATTTCTAGCATGCGTTCTTTTTCTTTATTTGATTGATGAAGGTATCTTGCCTCACTTCACCAAGTTTCGGAGGCTTCTCTCGCAATTTTATTGTTCAGACGTGAGCGAAATTTCTGCAAACTCTTTTCGAAATAGTTCTCAAATTCGCTCTGATGCCTTTGAATCATGCATTTACACCTTTCCATTCACATTGTCTTTCATCATTCGAAGCCAAGCTAGTCAGCAAAGAGAGAAATTGAGCTTTGGAAGGGGGCCCCGCTGCTCCTGTTGGATTTTTTAATTTGCTTGAATTACTAATTATATGTGTGAAACACTTAAAAAACCAAGAAATAAAAGAAAACATACATGCGTTTTTTTCTTCTGTAAATAGGACTGTAATGACAAAAGAGTGTTGTGCAGTTGTTATTCTTTGAAGTACATGCATTCAGTGGTTGCAATAGAGTTCCAACTTCTCAATTCTAATATATATGAATTTATTATAATCTCTCATCATAGATCTTGAATAGGGTCATTCCCTTTTTCATTGATTGCTGATGGAACGAAGTTCTTAGGCAGAAGAGGATAGGAAATGACGAAGTGTATTCATACACTGAACGGAAAACAGTCTGCGTTTGCGCGATAAAGAGGCATCATTACTGGCCAGAACGTGAAAACACTAAAGTTGTAGGAGGGCTGCTATGCGTCCGACGGTTTTCTTCGACAGTTCTAAGATGGAAAATGAATGGCACTTCGATGGAATCACAAATTCAAGTTGGACCTATGGATGTTGTCGCCGTACAGAATCGGACACCAAGTATCATACACAAGGCAATTTCAGTTGTAGGATTATTATCATCGTAGATGGTTAATGCTTCGAGATTTTGGATAGCAAGCAAATTGGAATTATCTTTATTTTCATTTACTATGTTTTGTATTTGCTGATAGGGATGTTATCTGTATGGCACCGTGATGTTTTTATTTGAACTGATTTTATTATAAGATTTTTTTACTTCATCAATTTTGATCAAAATATCTGCAGCAACGGGGGTGAATCATCTAGTTTTACTAGCAATACTTCCCATTTCTCAACTTGGAAGGTCGTATGTATTGTTGAGGCTTTATATCACTGAGATTTATTATATATTATTGATCTATATCATGTGGCATATATGTAGCCATATATTTCTTTTTATTCATAGTATGTCTCTAAAGTTGTAGGATATTCGTATCCGTGCCAAAATTTAGAAAAATTCGCCCCGCCTTCGTGTTCGAGTAAAATCTGATCCGCATTCGTATTCTACAACATTTGTATTCGTTTAAAAAAATATAAAAAGGGATGTGGGAAGGGCATCCGATCCGTTTCTAGATCATGTGCATGCTCCTCCAACTCTTACAGTACAAATGGAACCCTAACCTAATCTACATGTCAGGTAATTAATTCTGTCCCGAGCCGACTCGAGTCTAACTTAATCGCACTCCTTTTAGTCCGAACTCTTCGGGTTATCGCCTGTCCTCTTAACTGTGTCACCTGAATGGCCCCAGAGAATATCTCTCCGATTCGGAAGGAGTCACGTAGCTTGCTTCTCGAGTCCACCCAAAATAAACCTTTATAGCTATCATGTTACAGATAGTGTTTGATAGACCATAAGACGGTTAATCCACAACTCATATCTACGAGAACCTAGGGTTTAATGATTATGGAATACACGTTATGAGACTCACAAATAGCAATTAGCTCGTTGCATCTCATAATGGGTCAGTTCGACTCGCCACCGAACTCCTTTGACCAAGTCTGGAGTCGGATCAGCATCTCCATGCCTCGACCAGCGGAACCAGGTCAGAAGCTGAATCGCAAAATAGTCAGAGTTAAGCGTCCACATAACTCTATCGACTAGAAACATTTATAACAAACAACAATGTATCAATCGACGATCGAATCACATAATCTATGCCATATATACCAACGAAAGTTAAAGGACTACAACATTATCTCATGAATACATTGTGTAGTCGGCTCTGCCGCATAGATCTAACAACATATACAATAAATAGTTGAATCAATATTCACACTCGGCATCCTCTCCTCGCGCTCGCTACTGAGTGGCTGCCTAATAAACCATGGCGGGGTCACGTGCCACCAGTCCCCGTCTGAGGTGCATGCGCGACCGAAATTCCCTTGTCGCGGGGAGGACAGGGAGAACCCTAGGTATGCGTCGGCGTTGAGATGGTGGGACAACACTTTCCTGGACGAGCACGAGGCTGCGTCAGGCCTTCCAAGGCTGTCATCCGCTAGCGAAGTGGGGCAATCCGGGCTAAGTGGCGCCTACTTTCGGACGTGCTCGACGAACAGTCGAATCTATTCTAGCTGGCCGCATGCCTCCTCCCACCCGCCACCATGAGAAGGAGGCCGAGGAGGAGTTATCGCGCTAACCACGCGCCAGCCCTAGCCAGAGCAGAAGTAGAAGCCCGAGGACGAGCGACCGGGCACGTAGACGGCTCATCCTCTTGTCGCAGGTAAACATGTACACATGCTTTCAAAGGAGCACCCGATGATGATTAGTCCATCTCCAGCGAGGGCACGCCACCGCCGGCCATGACCGAGATCATCAAGCGTGAGCCTGACGACCCAGAGGACACGCTAGGCTACATGGTCGTCCTGCGAGCATCGTTATCAGCAGCCGCCATTGTGATTGACTCTGACTCCAATTAGAGTTAGGGATTAGTTCATTTAGTATTGTTTAGTTATAATAAGATAAGTTTGTATTAAATTTGGCTCTATGTTAAAAACTTAGTTGTTTAAAAATTAGAAAAAATGGGTTGTGTGGGGAAGGGGGCGCCCCGCCCGACCGCATCCGTATAGACATTTTGGTCCAGACACCTATATACTCCCTCCATACTCAAGAAAGTGTACGTTTTTTCCTAAGTTATTTTTTTTTCATTTTGACCAACTTTTAAAAAATGTAGCAATATTTATAATACTATTAAATTAGTATATTATAAAACTAAATTTCAAAATGCATCTGATGATATTAATTTGATACTGCAATTTTACTATTTTACTATAAAGTTGGTCAAACTTAAAAGATTTTATTTATGTTTTTTTATTTGTACTTCTCACATTCACTTCAAGCCGGCTGGACTGCGCGTGTCTTTTGATTCCTACCGCCAACTGTAATAGGAGCATTTATTATGTCTGGTGGTACATGTGGTGAGGAACAAATATCTTCCTGCTTACTCGTTGACTAGAGTTATTTGGGTAGTACGTCTTAGTCAAAAGAAAAGTACCATTTAACACAAAACCTTGAAAATACAGCTGCATAGCAAGTTTGAGCACGGTGTGCATGTGTGAATCGCAACTCTATTTTTCTCTGTTGCTGTAATAGTGTTGGTAATGTTGTTGAACATTTCAGTCCCGTAGATATGGAGAAGAGTGAATATTAAGTGCTGAAAGCTCTACATGAGCATGTGGCCTCAGTTGTTCCTGCTTGACCCTACAAATCGATCCACGAGGTGCTCGTCGTTCCCCAGAGCACCACCAGCTCCATGGCCTGCCGCAAGCTCGCCATCGGCGGCCTCCTCTTCATAGTTATCCACATGCCCCTCAGCGCCACCCAGCCACTGCCATGGCACCTCTGCGACGAATCCAGCGGCAACTACACGGCGAACAGCACATACCGAGCAAACATACAGAACCTAGCCACCTGCCTCCCGGATTTCGCCTCCACCTCGCTGTTAGAATTGGGCCCATATGTGGCAGCCCAATAAGTAATTTCAGAAAATCTCAAATCCCATTTTTGTGGCAGCACACATGGGAGTGGAGTGGGAGCTAAAGTTTAGTCTCACATTGCTAGTTGGAGGAGACAAACACCACCTTATAAGGTGGAGTGTTGTACCACATGGTGTGCTAGTTGAGAATAGAAGGCTCTCTCGTGCGCACTCCTCCTCCTCCTCCGCGTCCGTCCGTCCGTCCGTCTCGTCACGACACGACGCGGGTTGCGGGAATGAGCCGATGCCTATATTTTTCCTGTTCAGGAAAATCGAGTCATGTTAGCGTACGTGTATAGCTTAGCCAATTCGGATCGCTACCGGATCGTGGGCTGCTGTAACCGACTCGAACGTGTGCGACGTGGCCGGCCCACGTTGTACCCGTTAGGGTTTCCCGAACCGCACTATATATTGCTGTGCACTGCGTGCGCCGTCACACACCCGAACCAATCTTGGTTTTGCCAATCTCGTGCCTTGCGTTATATTTTGGAATTAATCATGAAATTATGCCTATAATCCAACAATCCAAAAACCTTATATTTGTTATAGGCAATTTCCTGAGTTAAACATGGGACATCTATCTGATGCGCTGAGTCCAGACAGTTTACCGGTGTGGACTTTAAGAGATGGCAGTACAAGACCACACTGTGGTTGCGATCTCTGAAAGTGTTCGATGCTAGTAAGGGTTTACCTGAAGGAACTATATCTGACAAGGATCAGAACAAGTTCAAGGAAACCAATACTGCCTTTGTGGGACTCGTTCTGAGTGCTCTTAGCAACAAGCTGTTTGATGTGTACATGCACATTACAGATGCCAAAGAGCTCTGGGAGGCACTGAACGCTAAGGATGCGTTTGGTTCAGCTTATTCAACCTGCTTCTGTTGTGTAAAAGTTAGAAGCTAACCAAACGAAGTTAAAACCAAAGCAGATTTTTGGAAGCAGGCAGATTGTCGTAGTGTAATTCCACAGCAGGTCTACCCTGCTTCTGCCGCGGTGGGTTTACAGAAGTCGACGGAAATTACCCACCATGCCACTAACAAGTGAGCGTACACTTCATTCTTTTCCGTCAACACCAACCCATGACCTTTTCTTCCATTCCCCTCTGATGACGTGAAACACACGTTCGTTGGAGACCCCAAGAGGAAGGTATGATGTAGTCAGCAGCAAGTTTTCCCTCAGAAAGAAACCAAGGTTATCGAACCAGTAGGAGCAGCAACTCTTCAGAAGGTTGTCAACGGCGCCAGAAAAATAGCTGTCGAGGGAGTCTGGACTGTTGACGTGGAATCTGCACACAACACAATCAAACTACTTTGCCCCAACGAAACAGTGAGGTTGTCAATCTCACTGGCTTGCTGAAAACAAAGGATTAAACGTATGGTGTGGAAAATGAGTATTAAATTGCAGAGAATGAAAAAGGAACAGTTTGCAGTTTGTGGTTGTTTAATCAGTGTAAAAGAATGGACCGGGGTCCACAGTTCACTAGTGGTGTCTCTCCATAAAAGATAACTAACATGTTGGGTGAACAAATTACAGCTGGGCAATTGACGAATAGTGAGCGCATGACAATGCATATACATGACATGTTGACTACTATGATATTTAATTGGGCATTACGACATAATACATAGACCGTTATCCAACAGCATCTATGACTAATAATCCACCGCCGGGTTGTCATCCGAGTCCCCGTTGGTATTAAGTTGCAAGCAACGGATAATTGCATTAAGTAAAGTGCGTAATGTAAACAAACACATATGCCCGTGGACATAGCATCGTTAGGTTATCCCTAGTGGCAACAGCACATCCACAACCTTAGAACTTTCTGTCACTGTCCCAGGTTAAACGGAGACATGAACCCACTATCTAGCATAAATACTCTCTCTTGGAGTTACAAGCATCTACTTGGCCAAAGCATCTACGAGTAACGGAAAGCATGCAAGATCTTAAATAACATATAAGATAGATTGATAATCAACTTGACATAATATTCAATATTCATCGGATCCCAGCAAACACAACATGTAGCATTACAATAATATGATCTTGATCATGTAGGGCAGCTCACAAGATCTAAACATGATGGCACAAAGTGGAGAGACAACCATCTAGCTACTGCTATGGACCCGTAGTCCAAGGATGAACTACTCACGCATCACTCCGGAGGCAGGCATGGCGATGTAGAAGCCTCCGGTGACGATTCCCCTCTCCGGCAGGGTGCCGGGAAGAGGTTCTGAACCCTCCCGAGCTAGGGTTGACGACGGCGGCGTCTCTGGACTTTTCGTGGATATTTGCTCAGGTACTTAGGGTTTTCGCGTCGGGGGGAATAAGTAGGCGAAAGGGCGGCGGCTGCGGACCCCCGAGGGGCCCACACCACCCTAGGGCGCGGCAGAGGGGGGCCCGCGCCCTAGGTGCGTGTGGCCTCCTGGTGGCCCTCCTCTGCTGCTCCTTCGCTCCGTCAGGGTGTTCTGGAAAAATAGGGACCCCGTGTAGTTTCGTCCAATTCCGAGAATATTTCCAGACTAGCTTTTCTGGAATACAAAAACAGCAGAAAACAGGAACTGGCACTTCGGCATCTTGTTAATAGGTTAGTCCCAAAAAATGTATAAAAGTGATATAAAGTAGATGCAAAACATGTAGCAATTGGTATAAAACAAGCATGGAACATCAAAAATTATAGATACGTTTGAGACGTATCAGCATCCCCAAGCTTAGTTCCTACTCGTCCTCGAGTAGGTAAACGATAAAAACAAAATAATTTTTGAGGTGACATGCTACTATCATAATCTTGATCATATAATATTGCAAGGCACATGTAAATGAATGAAGTGATCCAAGTCAATGGTCTATAATTTGCTACCAAATAGATAATGAGTAAACAATGAATCACACAAGCTAAACGTTTTCATGAATAGTACTTTCGAGACAAGCATCAAACAGTTTTGCATAAGTGTTAACTCATAAAGCAATAGTTTCTAATAAAAGGTATTTAATCAACACAAAGGAAGAATTTAGTTTCAGCATTTGCTTCAACTTTCAACATATTTATCTCATGGATATTGTCAACACAAAGTAGTATAACAAGTCCAATACATTGCATATAACGCATGTTGTAACAAAGTTGACACTAGTGTTTGCTTGTGGAAGACAGAAAGAATAGGAAAACTGACTCAACATAAAAGTAAAAGAAAGGCCCTTCGCAGAGGGAAGCAGGGATTAAATCATGTGCTAGAGCTTTTAGGTTTTTGAAAGCATATAGAGATTGCATAAAATATTTGATACTCCTCCCAACCTTGCTAACACAAGCCATGGCTAACCGAATCCTCGGGTGCCTTCCATCAATCACATACCATGGAGGAGTATCTATTTTTGAGAGGTGTTTGTTAATTGTCAACGAATGGTAGCGGGTGAGAACAGTATTCTACCTGTCGAACGGACTTTTAAGAGCGGCTCCCATGAAGGACGTTATTTCTACCAGCAAGGCAGATCATCCCTCTTTCTCTTTGGTTTACACACATTCAGGTATTTCACTGTTTGTCATTGCTTACTGATGAATCAGGGCAAAAGTGTGAAGAGAATTAATTGGTTAAAGTTGTAATTAATTGGGACTGGGCACCCCGTTGCCAGCTCTTTTTGCAAGTTATTGGATAAGCGGATGTATATGCCACTAGTCCAGGTGTAAAAGTCCATCGACAAATAGAATAAAGAATAACCACACTAATTCCTCATGAGCTAGTAAACATTGACACAAAAAGGGAATAATAACATTTTGAATAATTTAAAGGTAGCACATGAAAAATTTACTTGGAGTGGCAAGGAAATACCACATATAGGTAGTTATGGTGGACACAAATGGCATGGATTTTGGCTCAAGGATTTGGATGCACGAGAAGCATTCCCTCTCAGTACAGAGTTTAGGCTAGCAAGGTTATGTAAGCAAACAAGAATATCAACCCGTACACCAAGTTTTATATGACAAACATATTGCAAACGTTATAAGACTTCATACCGTCTTCCTTGTTAACCAAACCCTGTTATTAGAAAATATCTAGACCTTAGAGATACCACCGATGCAAACCAAATTTTCAACAAGCTTTACGGTAGTTCTTCACTAATAGGCTTAACTCATGTGATGCACAATTTAATCATGATCTACTTGTTAACTCAAAACAATTGACAAGCATCAAGTTATCCATTTTAGTGATCTACAAGATTAAGCAAGTTTTTCCTTATACCAATTACCACATGCAACATTTTCTGAACCAACCAAACACCAATCAATTTATTTCATCAACTCTCCAAACAAATATAAGTGAAGCAAGAGAGTACTTTCTACAAAAGAAAGCTAATAGCTCTGACAAGAGATACATGAAAACAAGAGCTAAAAGCTGAACAGCGCTAGATATGAATACTCAACAAATATAAGTGAAGAATAGGAGTATTCTCATGAAAAAGCGGAGCGTGTCTCTCTCCCAATCAAGAATGCTAGGGTCCAGTCAAGCTTTATTGAAAATAAAAGTGCAATACTGAAAATAAAAGCACACAGACGCTCCAAGAAAAGCACATATGATGTGAAAGAATTAAAATATAGTTTCACTAGAGATGACCTGATAATTTTGACGATGAAGAAGGGGATGCCTTGGGCATCCCCAAGCTTAGACGCTTGAGTCTTCTTGAAATATGCTGGGGAGATCCATGGGAGCCTCCCCAAGCTTAAGCTCTTCACTCTTCTTGATCCTATTATATCATCCTTCTCTCTTGACCCTTGAAAACTTCCGTCACACCAAACTCAAAGTAGATCTCATTAGAGGGTTAGTGCATAATCAAAAATTCACATGTTCTATAAAGACGCAATATGATTTGTTACTTTAAACATTAGCTACAGCCACTGATGTTATGTGAAGCTCTTCCACCCAAAAAAGAATTTCACTCAACACTAGTAAAAGAGAGAATGCAAAATAAAAAGGCATAATCTGTCTAAAACAGAACAGTCCGCAAAGACGAATTTTTTCGAGGCACTTACGACGCTCAGATCGAAAACTCTGAACTAATGAAAGTTTCAGACATTCATAAAGATTACGCACAAAAATTTCAGATTTAATTAACAATCTGGTGATTTTAGGAATTTCGTACAGTGAACAGCAAAAATCTGTTTCTGCGCAGCAATCAAAATTAAGCATCATCTTACATTAGAGGCTACTCTTGGCACAACAATGCGAGAAAATAAAGATACAAAGGAGTTGCTACAGAAGTAAACAAACTCCTTGACTCAATAAAAGAAAAATTGCAGAAAAATAAAATGGGTTGCCTCCCATAAGCGCTTTTCTTTAACGCCTTTTAGCTAGGCACAAAGCATGCATCAAGTATTACCAAGTGAAGAAGCATCAACATTGTAATTTGTTCGAACAATAGAATCATAAGGTGGCTTAATCTTCTTCCTAGGAAAGTGTTCCATACCTTTCTTGAGAGGAAATTGATATTTTATATTCCCTTCTTTCATATCAATAATAGCACCTACAGTCTAAGAAAAGGTCTTCCCAGCACAATAGGGCATGATGGATTGCACTCAATATCCAAGACAATAAAATCAACGGGGACATAATTGTTGTTAACCATGATAAGAACATCATCAATTCTTCCCAAAGGTTTTTTAATAGTAGAATCAACAAGGTGAACATCCAAGTAACAATTTTCCAAAGGTGCTAAATCAAGCATATCATATAATCTTTTAGGCATAACAGAAATACTAGCACCAAGGTCACACAAAGCATTGCAATCAAAGTCATTCAATTTCAATTTAATGATGGGCTCCCAACCATCTTCTAACTTCCTAGGGATAGAAGCTTCATGTTTTAATTTCTCTTCCCTAACTTGTATGAGAGCATTAGTAATATGTTTAGTAAAAGCCATGTTTATAGCACTAGCATTAGGACTTCTAGCTAGCTTTTGCAAGAACTTAATTACTTCAGAAATATTGCAACCATCAAAATCAAAGTCATTATCATCAAAAGTAATGGATTATTCTCTTCCTTATTGCTAGAAATTTCAGCATCTTTATCAAGGACAGTTTCAGAGTTATCAGGCAATTTAGGACATTTTGCAATAGAAGTGGAAACATTACCAACACCAACTATCTTGCCATTAATGGTAGGAGGTTTGTTAACACTTGAGTTTGAAGCATTTTCAGAAGTAGTAATAGTATAAACTCTAGCAATATTATTCTTTCTAGCAATTTCATCCTCTCTTTCCCATCTAGCATGCAATTCAGCTAACATCCTCACATTGTTATCAATTTTAACTTGTATAGCATTGGCTACGGCAAAGGTATTACTCTCAATTGTTTCGGGCTTAGCTGCCATCTTATTAATCAAAGAGGATTGTGTTTCAGACATCGATGAAATACAAGTTTCAGCATGAGAAATTTTACCTTGCAAACCAGAAATC